>CM021103.1:338734954-338770831 GCA_007115665.2 Sequoiadendron giganteum | reverse complement strand
CTAGCATTGCCTTCATCTTCAAGTATGACTCTTAGGATATTCCATGTCTCCCTCTCTTCTTCCAAACTAAATTAATGCAGAAATCAAAAATTTGCAAGTGAAATAATACAAATGAATGTAAATTGTTATTAATCCCATTCAAATAGTATCCATAAATAACTAGCTGAGAATCTTGAGACTTCTTATCGCACAAAGCTCACAATGATGATTTTTCACCATCTTCTATTGCTATTACAGCTTCAAACTCTATTGAATGAAGCACCGAACTATCCTCGGTAATGAGATTGTGTATATATACCTATGAAAATAGAAGAAAAATAAGACCAAATATCATCTTAATGACATGTACCAAAGAATAAATTGTACTCTACCTTAGAAGAGCCAAAACCACTTTGTGATGTTGTATCAGGCCGAAATGTAGCAAGCTTTCCTCCAAATCCAAAACTGACATCAACTGGTCTCTTCAACCACTTAGGAGCTTTCAAGAGTGCACCTGAAAAGGGAAAATTGAAAATATAGACATCATGTATTTTCATATAGGATCCAAATTCATTGGGGGATATAACATCTTGTCCACCTTTTGACCGAACTAATGGATCTAATTGTGTTGTATCATCAAGAGTGACATTGTTGATTATATCACTGCTAATATCAGTAATGTTGGCAGATTGAGCTTCCTGTAAGTCTTGATTCTCTGTTGACTGCACTTGAAATCCAAGTTGCTCATGTAGCTTTGTCCTAGAATTGCCTTCATCTTCAAACATGACTCTTAGGAAATTCCATGTTTCCCTCTCTTCTTCCAAACTAAATCAATGTAGAGAAATTTTTTTTGCAAGTGAAACAATACAAATGACTGTAAATTGTTATTAATCCCATTCAAAAAGTATCCAAAAATAAGTAACTGAGAATCTTGAGACTTCTTTCCACACAAATCTCAATGATGATTTCTCACCATCTTCTATTAGAGCTTCAAACTCTATTGAACGAAGCACTAGACTATAATTAGTAACAAGATTATGTATATATACCTATGAAAATAGTAGAAAAATAAGACCATATATCATCTTAATGACATGTACCAAAGAATAAATTGTACTCTACCTCAAAAGAGCCAACAACACTCTGTGACGCTGTACCAAGCCGAAATGAAGCAAGCTTTCCTCCAAATCCAAAACTGACACCAACTAGTCTCTTCAACCACTTAGGATCTTTCAAGAGTGGACTTTGCAAGATCCACAACAATCTAGATAAGCATCTGGACTTATATATTAAGAATCAAAAGTCAAATATCACAAAAACAAGTAAACAACTAAAGATTCAAATCTTATCAACATGGGCACTCTCAAGTTTTACTTTCATAAAACAACCAATGTAGAAGAAAGAAATACAAAAAGAAGCTAAAAGGGATATGAAAGTACAAGTTACATGAGTAACAACCATGAAAAAAAACCAAAAAAAATAGTTGTATTAGTTGAAATAAAAAATAGATTATAAGTCAGAGATGACAAACCTTTAAATGCTATTTATCTAGTGGTTTATATAACTTGTCTGTATTTATAAGTCAGACAACTTGTAAAATGTATAATTGTTGGCATGGGAATGAAATTGGATTGTTGTTGAGGTTTGTTATTCTCATGGACATGTATTGAAGAACTTACATGGGTGATAAAGCTTGTTTGGATAGGACTTGGAGACTTTTGAAAAGGTAGGCAAGGAATTCAAAGTTTTCTGCAACGAATTTGAAGTCAATGAGGCCCTCTATAGTGAATTCATAGGTAATTCAAAACCCTCATTGCCGAAAGTAAGCTGATAGGAAACACAAGCATATTCCATTCTCAGTAGGTAAAATTCAAATGAATGTAAGATAGATCTCAGAACAATGACTCATTATATCCTCTTCTTTATGTTATGGTCTATACTAAAAGTGACTACTTTCAACAATGTTTTGGCATCTCTATTTTCAGATTTATGTTTTTTCTTTAAATCAGAAAATAAATCAATATAGGAATGCACAATATTATAGATGGATGAGCGTCAAAGGTTGACTATGGATCAATATCATGTATATGATGAGAGAGTAGCTGATGAGAGGGACATTGACAAATATCCATGTCCATGTAAAAATTGTCTTGGTGGAAAGGTGAAAAAAAGAAATATGATTTATCGACATATGATAAGATATGGGCATAGTGGTATAAGACCTTGGGCTTACAATTATTATGAAGATATGATAGAATGTTAAACTATGAGAGATGAAGAGGCAACAAACATAGATGATGTGGCACCAAATATAGATGAAGAGGCAAAAATGTTTGACAAAGGGTTTGAAGTTGATGTAATGTTGAATGAGGGTCTAAATGATGATTGGGCCAAGTCAATGGATGATTATTTAAAGCTTGTGTATGATAATTGCAAGTTAATTCATTTGAAAACAATCCTTCAAATTCTTAACTTTCAAGTGGTGCATGGTTGGACAAACGAGAGTGTAGATCAGTTATTGACATTATTAAGTTCATTGTTACCAGTTGACTCCACATTGCCAACAAAACAAAGTCAATGTAAAAAGAAAATCAGTAAGCTCAGCTTGGGGTATGAGAACATCCACACATGTGTGAATGGTTGTGTATTATTTCACAAAAATATTGCAAATAAGAGTGAATGTCCAAAATGTCATGAACTGAGGTATAGACAAGGGTTGAAATTAGCTGTGGTTCCTAGAAAGGTTCTTCACCACCTTCTGATAATCCCACGATTAATCTGAATGTATAGGTGCAAAGATATTGCTAAACTTATGTAGTGGAATGCCCAAAATAAGAGCACTAATGGAAAACAATGACATGTGCCCAATTCTAAGACATGGATAGAATTTGATAACAGATGGCCTAATTTTTCTCAAGATCCTCATAATATAAGGTTGGGTTTGGCTCTAGATGGGGTGAACCCATTCTTAGATCAAAGCACTAAATGGTCAACTTGGCCAGTGTTTCTAATAAATTATAACTTGCCTCCATGGTTAGCAACTAAACCATTTTTCTTAATGTTATCATAGATTATACTAGGAAAGAAAAGTGTGACTTCAGATACAATAGATGCTTATCTAGAGCCATTATATGATGAGCTAATGGAATTTTGGAAAGGAATTGAAGCAATTCAATCTTTAAGGGATGGTCATTCAATAAAATTCACTTTAAGAGATTCCTTATTGTTTACGATTCATGATCTTCTTGCATATGGCACATTGTCTAGTTTCTCTATTGATGGATACCATGGATGTCCTACTTGCAACTTTAAGTATTTTGTGAGGGACTCAAGAAGTTTACATAAGTGTATTTATTGTGGAAATCGTGCTTACCTTAAAATGGATCATCCATATCATTGAAAAAAAACATGTTTCAATGGTTAAGAAGAGAATAGTGAAGCGCCATTGCTAATAACAGGTGATTACATTGTTGAGAATAGATAAAAAAGAATGTCATCTATTAAAAATGATGGGATTGTTGGCAGTAGATATGATCCATGTAATGAAAGTGGTGTAAAACAGTTGTGAATATTGTATAATTTGCCATACTTTAAGGATATAGCCATTAGGCATACTGTTGACTTTATGCATACTAAGAAAAATATAGCTTATGCTATTATAGAAACTCTTTTTGGTGCTCTTGATACTATTTCATAACATGAAGACTTTCGAGAAATAAAGATTAGTCAAAATATTTGGGTTGAAAAATATGATAATGAAAAATATAGAAAACCTAGTTCTCCTTATGTCTAGGCAAAGGAACAATGTGCACAATTCTTATAGTTGATGTCTCATAATAACTTTCCCACTAGACATGTAAGTAGCAACATCAGAAGCCAAACTGGCATTAATAGCTTAAGAGGCCTCAAGACCCATGACTATCATGTCATAATCAAGAATATTTTACCTATTGTGGTAAATATATAAAGTTTGGAAAAGGGGCCAAGATTGGAAATGATAAGGTTGGGCCTAATATTAAGGAGAATGAGTTTACATGTATTAGATCCTTCAAACTTTGATAGTTTGAGGGAAGAGGTTGTTGAAGTCCTTTGTCTATTGGAACGAGAATTTCCACCAACAATCTTTAACATTTCTATACATCTTTTGATACATCTAGAATATGAACTAGAGTTTTGTGGCCCAGTAAGAATGAGATGGATGTATCCTATAGAAGGATATCTAAAGGTTTTGAAAAAAATTGTCCGTACTAGGGCAAATCTAGAAGGCAACATGTCTGAGGGATATTCAATGCAAGATGCCATGGGATTTTGCATAGAATATATGAAGGATTTTAAAATTGTCAATCAACGTGTATGGGATGATGCCAAAGATGAGAGAGTTGTAGGCGAAGTATTAGAAGGCAATAGATGTCACTTCAAGCTATCATATCAGGAAAGAAGTGCAATATATGCCTTTATTCTTCAAAACACATCTTCGTTTGATAAGTGTCACGGGTAAAAAAAAATTACACAATAATTTATTTACTCAATTGCATTTACATATTTAAATTATTAATCTTACTATTTGTAAGTTATTATTCTATGTAGAAAATATGAAGAAGAGAATCAAACTTGGATGCAACATCAACCTCAAAGGCAGATACGTCATGATTTGATTGGAGGTGATTCTTTTCCAAAATTTGAAGAATCGATTGCTAATGCAATCAATGATGCAAAAGAAGAAGGTCAAGATATAACAATAGAGGAAAGTGAGCTTTCACGACCTTCACATTTATGGGCTATGCGTTTTAGTGGAATGTGGGCCTATGGTAGTCATTTAAGAGTGGAAGAAAAAGACAAAGGAAAGACAAATTGTGATTGTGTTGTTAGTGCTGAATATGTTCATGAAATTGAGAAGAAATTTTATGTTGGATTCATCCAAGAAATTATTCAAGTTGATTTTGGTGAAAATAGTCCTATATTATTAAAATGTAAGTGGATCCGATCATCCGCAATACAATTTGATGAGTATGGATTTGTACGTGTAAATACATGACAATTTTTTATCAGAGATAGATGAGTCGTATCTTTCCCTCTTCAAATTAACCAATCATTTCTAATTGATGATGTAAGAAGCCCAATTTGGTCATATTTCATTCAAACAGAGTCTCGTTGGAGATGAAAATTAATGGAAGTTGTTGATGTAATGCCTGATGGGCAATATGTTAATTTACAAGAAATATTCAAAGAAGTGGATGAAGACAATGAGGGACTGTTTGAAGAAGATATTTTGATTACCAATGAAGAAATTGGGAGAGATAATGTATTGCATGTCACAAATGAGGATGAGGAATAAAATCAAGTAGATGCAGACATGAGTGATCGGGATTATGATCTTGTTGGAAATGCAGATGATTATTGATGAGCCCCATTTTATGACCTTTTATGTAAGACTTTTATGTTGTTTTAAGATTTTTTTATGTTTTAAGGACACATACCTTCAGATTAATACCTGTTTCAAAGCTTTAATGTTGAAAAAAGCTGCTATGTGAATGCAATATGGATATGTTTTCATATAAAAATGAGGATGCAATATGAATATGTTTTCATATATAAATATTGTATGCAATATGAATGCAATATGAATATGTATACCATGATTGCTTTACTTTGACAATGATATTTTCTTGACAGCTCCTCTGGACTATTTACTACTTTTTTATATGTTCTTTATCACTATCATTGTTCTAGCATCCTTTATAAAAGCCATCATTGAAGCATTGTTAAACATTGTTTCTATATTTTATTTTACACTTTTTTACTAAAATAGCATTTTCTTCCCTACATATGGCATTATCTTTAGCCCTATTTTGTAATATTATTGTATATCATTTCCTTGTGAACTACTTTAACACTTCTAGATTAATGTAACAGATTAAAAGGGTTTTAATTCTCTAAAAGAAGCCAATTAATCACATCACACAAGAACAACAAATGTGTTTTGATAAATCAAAAATATCCTTGATATATCAACTTAAATAATAAGGAAATATTATGCTGGAGACAACCATATAGCTGAATATATTTAAAAAATAGTTGATACCAATATGAAGCCACAAAAAAAAATTTCTTTCATTGATCTCCTCAAATCATAGTGTATCAACATGAATTTTCACCCCTAACACAAATTCCCTTTTGACCCTTAACACTTTATAAAATCAAAAGCGGAGGTTTAATTCCACTTAAGCACGCTCCTTGCATTCCACTTGGTGCCTAGTTCAAATATCGGTGGGGGCGTTTTTGTCAGGCATTCCCATATGGTGCATAGATGTTTGCGTGGTGCACTCATGTCCCTGGCGAATTCCTGCGGCTGGAGACTGCAAAGGCGTTACATTTTTTATTGGAAGTTGAATAGTAATGTCCCTCTTCGGTTGGCCGACCCGAATATGGCCGTTTTTCATCTTCTCCTTCATATTCTCACTCCATTCTTCCATTCTCAAGTTTTGAACAAGTTGGCACACTCTCTGCATGCTTTTGAACATTCATTTCCAAGCTTTGTAGCAGCACCATTCACTGCATTGCAACAATCCACTACTTCGTCACTCCAACAGGGCAAGCACATGACATACACCATGGAAATAGAGGCTTGAGTCCCTCTCGTTCACTCCTCCACAAGCCTTGAGTGCTTTGGATGGAGGCGGTAAGCTCCTACAATCTCTCCTTTTGCTTTCGATTGAGTAAGCATGTACTACTTGTAGTGTTTTTGTGTTTATGTAGCTTGTAGTTTCTTTTCTTTATCATTTATCTCTACTATTCCAAATTTGGCTTTCCGTGGGGGTGGAAACACCAAGATGGGGGTTTGACTGAGGCAGGCCCCTATACAGCCCCAACTATTTCTCCCTCTATTTGGTGCAGGTGGGGAGAACTTGGAGCAAGCTGGTGAGGAGAGAATTGTACGATATCATCTTCGTCACCTTGGTGGTAATACATTTCCTTTATCATATTCATATCGACATTTCTCTTTACTTAATCTCATTTAATCACTTCAAATCTCTAGACTAGGTCGATTGTCTCCCTTTTGGAGTTAGATTTCTATCTTTTTGGTTCTCTGGCCGTACGAATGCTAGCGCACTTGTGAGATGCCAGTGCGCCACATCGTCATCCTAGAACTCTGCTTCTGTCCTCTGATAGAGAGTTTCCTAAGACATGAATCTGACCCTAAAGGCTGACTAATCTAGTCTCCTTCCAACAATCAAGATTGTAGAGTGATCGAAGGATGCATAATCCTCATCATTCTCATCCTCATCATACTAACTTCCCCTTAAACCGAGTTGGGTTAGGGTAGCCTTTCCGCTCTTGGCCTTTCATGACCTGGGGCCTTACAATGGGCGGTCCCACTCTCATATTTTTGGTGATCGTGACGTGAACCATTTTGGTTCCATTTTCTAATACTGAAAGTCCCTTTCCTTGTGTCCTAGGAGTGTTGTAGGTGTGAGTGTTGTGAGGCTTTTGCCTTGCAACCCAACCTACGACCCCTAGTAGGCATAGTTGAAAGGTTCCAAGGGTGTTGTGTGACACAACCCTAATTGGGTCACTATCCTATCTCATAAACCTTAAGAGGCTTTGTAGAAGTACTATTTGTCCTACACAATGGCCTCTTTCTTAAACCAACCCATTCCCTCTACACAGACTGTGAATGAGGGTACTAGCATAACCTTTACTTCTCAGGACCTGTCAATGGGCTTCAATAGAGATCCATCTCCTCTTTACATTCTTGCGAGGATAAATGGGAACACTGTACCAAGTGTCCTCGTTGATCCAACATCGCAAGTGAATATCATAGTTGAGGAGATCATGCTGATTAATTTCCTACATAAGGATGGGTATGATGCACCTGAAAGTACCATCCGCACACATGATGGCCTTTTCATACCTCCTATAGGGAGTATTGTCCTATCGGTCCTTCTTGGACCTAAATCCATAAGCTTTAAGTTGAACATTATCTCGGATTCTAAACTCTTTAGAGTGAAGCTAGGCATCCCCTAGCTCATGGCTATGAACACAGTTCCCTCAGTTATACACAAGTGTCTGAATTTTTTTCATGGAGGTTCAGTGCGCGTTGTCCATGACACCGGTTATAGACCACCGATTGCACATGGCATCTATACCTTGGATTAATTTTGGCCTGCCTCTCTTGGTCCTTTCCCACCTAGGAAGGACCTCCTACACTATATGTATCAAAACTATAAGAAAGGGCATGCTAGGCCAAAAGTGAGATACCCTCCTTCGCCTTATGCTATCTCACATAGAGCTTGCTTAAAGGTTGATAGTGATGCTGCCAAGGCCGGTAGAAGAGAATAAGAGAAGTGGTCTCGAGACCCTCCTTCTTCCTCTTCCATGATTCAGCCTGATGCTTCCTCTTGTCCTACCGTGGTACCATTTGCTTTTGTCTCATACTTGCAAGAGAATCCCATAGTGCCCACTTGGCGAAAGGCCAAGCATCCTATGCTTGAGCTTCCTATATTACCAACGGAGCCTAGGCCCATTTGGTATGGAAGACAACAAGCTCCCCATGGAGATTCCTCTTTGTCTCGGCCTTCGCTGCCTCCTACTGTTCCTGTTTCTAAGACAATAAATGGGAAGAGGCCTGCTGCCAAGGTGTTAGAATCGACTCCTCCCGCCATTTCCAAACCTACCCCTTCTCCTTCCATTTAGGAGTCTACCCTTACACTAGAGACAGTTGTGGAGGACACTCCCATGGCTAAGTGTGATCCTTCTGTACCTTCACAATTTCTAGCTTTCGGTGCAAAGAGTCATAGAAACTGCCTTGCGCATGAGCGGAAGCACCAATGAAAGGCTCTCCTAGATGAGCAAACCTCCTTACAAAAGAAGGAGGAAGAGAAGACCACATCTCTTGTTGTATCCTCCTCTTTCCATCTTTCCGCCCTTGAATTTCCTTTGGCTCCCGCTGTGAGCACACATGTGCCCAGAAGGTTGCAAGTGTTCATCACTCCTTCGGTGGAGCCACCCTTGTTGACTTCTATCCCAAATGTCTTATATTTCCAAAAGCCCATGGACATGTTTAACACTTCAGTTGTATCCACTGCGACTCTTTCCTCGTCTTCCTCAACACTCCTTGTTTCACCTGTGGGGAGTTTGCCTCTCCTGATGAAGAAGAAGGTAGAGCGTGGCCCCTCCAGTGATGGAGGACGTAAGAAGAGTCCACCCTCTCCAAAAGGTGGCCCCAAGTTGACTTGTTATATCTTAGTAATGAAGTCAGTCCTAGCCTTCCTCGAGTTTGTCACTACTACCGAGTCTCTTGATGATCCTAGTAGTGAACCTCAGGTACAAACTCCTTCATCTACCAAGGTGAGACTCAACACTCCTATTAAGTGCATATTTAACTCAGTGGACAAAGTCCCAACACTGTCAGCTATCTTCACTAGGTCATTGACCTTAGACCCACAAGAGCTGAGTGACAGACACCTTATAGGTCCCTCTGCTTTGGCCCTTGTTGCGGGATGATCAGAAGCTTCTCCCCTTAAAATTACACCGTTGTAGGCTCATTTTCCTTCCTTCAAGGATCTAGAGTGGGAAGCCGACGACCTCCTGGTCGACTAGTGTTAGGGGGAGACCCTCTTCTTGATCTTTAGATTAGATGTGTGTGCGTGTCATGACATGTGCTTCCCTCGTGATCATTTTACATGTGCCTGGATGACCCTTGTGACCCCTGTTGGTGAATGGATATAGGCATGGTGTTTGCGTTGTAAATATTTCTCTATATGTGTCATCATTCTTCCATGTTTGTGATTGACTTTTGGTAAATTGGGGACAATGCAAAGCGTCGAGAGCATTTAGGCTTGCTTCCATGTTGACCCAATTTTTTATTTTACTTTGTCTTTCGTGCATTCTTCTTGATCTGGTTGGGTATTGATGATATTTCACCTGTTACCACGGTTACCCACATATATATAAATAAAGGAAAATTTGACCCCGCGTAACCAGATCCCCTTGTGCCCTCTGCACGTGATCTATTTTCTTTACTTTTCACTTTATCTTTCTCTCATATTTGCTTGAGTTATCCCTTTCTTGTGTGACAACACACCTTCTACATTGCTTAGTCTTTAGAAAACACATTCGTTTCCAAATGAATATTTTCTTGAAGACCCTTCACACACTTGTTAGAACGACATTCTCAACTTGGAACCCTAACAAAACATGTTTCCTTGATCAGGGGTTTGTAAAGAAAGGACTTGGGAATCCTCCTCCAAAGTGAGAAGGGTCTTAGTCTTCCCCTCACATGAGCACATCTCCTTCCTTTCAAATTCCTTGATGAAGTGAACATATTTCAAAAGGATTCCTTGACGACGAATCGACTTGAAAAGGAAGACATTAAGCTTCTTAAACAGAGTGTCCCTTGAGTGGACCTCACCTCTTCACGTCGAGGTTTTGAGGGACCCCTTCAAAAAATTTCAACAAAGTTCTATGGTGTCTAGCTTGGGGGCAACTCGACTAGACCGGCGTCACATCTCGACATCTAGTCCGGGGGCAGCCCGACTAGACCATCTTTGCATCTCGATGTCTAGTATGGGGGAAGCTTGACTAGACCATCTTTGCATCTTTGCATCTCGATGTCTAGTCCGGGGCAGCCCGACTAGACCTTCTTTGCATCTTCATGTCTAGTTTGGGGGCAACCCGACTAGACCCTACCTTTCAAACAACGCATCCCTTGAGTGGACCCTCCTTCCTTTTGAAGGGTTTCTGAGGGATCCCTTTGAAAGTCATATAACTTAGTGATGGTCTACGTGACTGTTTATTTACTAGCGTGGGCGACTCCTTCCTGATGTGTTCTATCTGTGGGTAAATATGTCACCATCTCTGGTTCTACGGAGTCCCCTTTACTTGGTCTCCCTCATGTGAGAGTTTTTGTGGGATACCTTCCTTGCAGGTATGTGGGTCTATAAGGTGCTTTCCTCGATCTCCCTCATGTGAGAGTTCTTGGGGGATACCTTCCTTGGAGGTCTCCAAGGTTGTAAGGTGCTTTTCCTAGTTTCCTTTAGGTGAGAGTTCTTGAAGGATACCACCCTTACAGGACCGTGAAACTGTAAGGTACTTTTGTGCTTCAACTTTGTAGTTTCGTGGAACTATGAACTCCTTTCTTTCACTTCCGGGTTCACTAGACCGTGCTCTATTTCCTCGTTAGTTCAGGTATACATATATTACTCTGTTACTTCTTTACTACTCTACTTTATCGAAGAATCATCAGTACTCGTGCTTGCTAAAGTGGGGGAAAAATGTATCAACATGAATTTTCACCCCTAATGCAAATTCCCATTTGACCCTTAACAATTTAGAAAATAAAAAGCGGAGGGTTAATTCCACTTAAGCCCGCTCCTTGAATTCCACTTGGCTCAGAGTTAATTTTCTATCTTTTCGGATCTCTGGTCATACAGACACCAATACACCTATGAGATGCCAATGCACCGCATTGTCTTCTTAGAACTGTGCTTTCATCCTTAGATAGAGAGCTGCCTAAGACACAAATCTAACCCCAAAGGTTGACTCATCTAGTCTCCTTCCAACATTCGGGATTGCAGAGTGATCAAAGGATCCATAATCCTCATCATTCTCATCCTCATTATCCTAACTTCCCTTTAAACTGAAGTAGGTTATGGCAGCCTTCCGCTCTTGGCCTTTCATGACCTGGGGCCTTGCAGTGGGTGGTCCCCCTCTCTCACACATACTTGTAACATAGTCTTTAGAAATGTAAAAATCATAGAAGTTTTTTACTGTCTACCTATCCCTATTCACCTATCCCTTTTATCACTATGTAATAGATTTATATATATCAAAACTTTGAAGGGATGCACCCCTTCATTAAATATCTTTTGATAATAACAACAACTAACAATGATTAAACATAAATAATTAGGCTCTAGCTAGCTATAAGTGAAATTTTGACAAATGGTCTAGTTAATCTCGTCTTTTATGAGTATCAACATCTCCTAATGCATTCCTAACTACTATCTCTGTGTTCACCATTTTATCATTCTGCTTGCATGCTTCATCCAATGTCAAGTCTTTACTGTAGCCACTTCCAAAGTATTTTGTAGTATCAACTCACATTCTTCAATCCATTTAGTCTTTTCTTTTCTTTTTCCATCATTTTCAAATAGTCTTGGTATTCCTTCATTTGTGGCATCAATTAATCCTTTTGCATCTCCTTGAAGTTCCTCATAGTAATTTCCATGCTTTCTTATGATTTACTTAGCAGTAGTGATAGCTTGATTATCAAGAGTATCTCTCTTCTGTATTTCTTGAAATTTCTCTTGGATTCTCTCACTAATTCTTTTATGCTCCTACTCTACAACATAATTCTTTGAGTGAGTTCCCCAGATCCTGCTCAGCCAAACCATGAAGTTAGTCCATCTTTTTCTAATCACTGTAGAAAGTGTATCAAATTTTCCTTGAGAATATACATTTGATCCTTCTCACTTGTCCTTTGTTTGAGAGCTTTCTCCTTGAGTCAGCAAGCTAGTGGATCCTTTCAATGTGTTTTCAATCATATCCTTCAGGCGATCATTTTCCCTAAGTATCCTTTTATTGTTTATTTTATATATTTCCTTTTCTTTGATCAATGTTTGGATTTGGGCTTTATTTATCTTGGCAACATTGATGCCAATCGCAGCTATAGCCACAAGATCAACTTCTCCAACTTTCAGTGTCAATAATAATAGACTTATGTGGTGGATATAGGGCCCAGATCATAAGGGAACCTTCATTAGGGTTATACTTTGATCCTGTATACACTTTTGTCACTCCCTCAGGGCTAAGATTATGTGTAGTATTTTTATCCTTCAAGAAACTGTCAAAAATAAGGGAAAAGTTTAGATCCAATCCTGGGAAAATCATGACACCTGAATCTTCTAACAATTTTATCCCTCTCTTTGGGGTCATATCTGTCATTTCCTTTTCCACACTTAGCTTCAAATTATTCAATAATTGATCCTCATTATTTGGTGTTACATTTTCAACAGATTCTCTTATTTCTTTTCCCTTCTGTTTGTAAAAGAAGGCTCTGAATTTTGGAGATTTCACAAACTCATCATCTGCTACAAAGGATCTATAAGCCATTTTCCTCGTGTCTGTATCTAAACCCTCTTCAATTTCTGGTTCTCTAGGAGGAAGCTTATAATCCTTAGTTTTCAATCTGGAGATTTTATCAATTGGACCTTGAGATCCCTCATCACTAGGTGATTCCTCACCAGAAGATAACAACTCCACATCTTGTTTATCCTTTATTTTTTGTTCTACTCCCTTGTTATATTCATCAAAAACCCTCCCAACTTCATTGAAATCCAAATTTATGATCAAATCATCATACTGATAAGGTATATGATTATACCCACCCAAGTTCATATTTTTCTTAGAAAAGTCAATGTATCCCTCTAGATCAAACCCTTTTTGTGGTGGAGCTTTCTCAAATTAAAATGCAATAACTTATCCAAAATAAAATCATACCCTTCCTTTGAAAATATAGTGAAATATACAAAGCACAAAGTTCTTGGAATGAATGCATGTTTTCCAAAGGAACTTAAATTAATTGCACTTGAGAAAATACATTTGGCTAACAATTTCCAAGTAGGAAATTCTATTAGGCACTGTTTTAGGCAAGATGAATGGTGTATCTTCAAAACCATACACTTTGATCATAGTAGCATCTTCAAAACAATACCAATCTCCCTTGTTGTGGCCAATAGGTCCATTGAAATATTTGGGTCTAAGAAACCTCTTAATCTCATCAGAAAATGCATAGTCACAAGCATGATTAAAGAATTTGTACAATGGTTTAACAAAGTATTCTTCAAAATGCACAAAAATTGAATTGGAAAACCTGCTATCCCAAATAGCATTCCATAACTGAATTGGTAAAAATTTACCCTCCCTATCAAACTATGTAATCCTTAGCTCTTCTGGCCACATTGCCAATTCTTGTCCATAATACAATATTATATGCATAAAAATAGAGTATTGCTTGAAATGCAAAATAGGGGATCCATTCTTTATTGCCATTAGCCCTTAATCAATTCCTTTGAAGATGTATGAAGCATAATCAAAGGGTTTGTCATTGTGATACTGAACATCAACTACAATTATCATTGGTACAATTGACATAAGCTCAGGAGCTTCCATCTCTAACACCTGACATACTGATAAGTATGCATATTTAAAATAGGGCTCAAATAAGTCTACATGAAATGGAGGTCCGTCATGGTCATCCAGTGGAACTAGATTTCCATCCCTTTTAGGTCTATGCAATGGTAATCTCCACCCCCTATAGGTGGTATCCATTCTCCAAAATTCTTTCTCCAAATTTTTATGCACAATAGCTTTGTCACATGTGCCTTCTAGGTTAAAAATTCACAAATTGTAGCTTCTGACACATGTATGATAGGTTTACCCAATGAATTGCATATAGATTTGAGTTTTGGATTGTAATGGGAAGCTAAGAGTTTTATTAATTCCACAATCACAAATATGTTTGGGACAACCAATTTTCCCAAGTTGAATTTCCAGGGATTACATACTGGCTAGAACCTATCCCTCCGATGATAGTGAAACATAAATAGTTCATATCCCCGAATTGAAGTCCACATATCCCATATGTGTTTGAATTTGTCCTCAAATCTATCCACATCTGCCCTAAGTTGTGTAGAACTTCTGGCTTTAGGTCCCGAGCTAGGTAGTTGCTCAATAAGATCTTGATTCAATTTCCTTTCAGCTGTTTCTGATTCATCCCTAGTCTCAATCTTTTTCTATTTTCCCTTAGGATGACTACCCTCACCCTAGTTTTTTCTACCTTTTATTTTCGAGAGATCGAACCCTCCATTTTATTTTCTCAAATTGATAGAATAGAAAATACAATTGCAGAGAATTCACAAGCTTACTTGAAAATCTTCGACTGCACAAAATTCTCTAGCTTCTGTCCATCCTCCCGTTCCTCTTGCTGCCAACCCTGCAAATTCTCCTCAATTATTCTACTTTCACTTAGAGAATTATCTATTCAGTGTGTATGTGCAGCCATTAATGTCCAGCTTTGAATACGAGTGTAGCAGATTTTTTGAATTTCCCACTGTCAGATCGAATGATTATATTGGCATGAAATATTTAAACTCTGACCGATCTATGAGTTTGAATCAAGCAAAGTGTTCATTAGACACCTTATATGGTTGGGGAGACCCAATATCATTCCTACTGATGTTAAATAGTTCATATTTTGATTCATATCACCTTTGGAAAGAGATTTATTAAGTCACTTAGATATCAAAACTATCGCCAAGTGTTACTCTGATGAGCTTTGATCCATTCGTATTACCATCGACAAGAGACTAAGTATTGCTGAAAGATCTGAAAGTTACTCTGACGTTATAAGTCTCCTCGATGTATTGTCTTCCTCCTTCAAATGAATTGGCAAGACTCTCTCCAATATTACTTTCATTGGTCTAACATATGGAATCGGGAAGACATTCGAAACTCATTCCGATAGCACATGTCTCCTCGACATGTTTCATTTTTCTTTATTGGTGAAACTGAGTGAACGTCTTACCGATGAAAGTCCATCGACATGACATGTATGCTCGAGCTGACTTGAGGATCTCACTCCGATGGTATTTTTCTTGCTGATAACCTTTTCGTTGGTGAAACAACAACTTTGTCTTCTCGAATATGTATCCTCCTCAGTTGTTGATCGATGTGACAATGTTGACCTTTGACCGATATGCCAAAAATTCCTAAATTGAAAGGTTATAACTTATGGGTTGGAGAGACATGGACATATTCATGTTGATATGGATTATTTATTCAGAGGCTCCTACTCAATGATGATAAGAGGGATTTTGGTGTGTCAAAAGGTCAAATCTGATGGGATCACTGGTGGATATGATATGTAAAGAGGATTATAGCAATTTTGCACTCAAAATTTGGCTACCTTGTGGAGTTTACAAATGTAAGCTACTATAAAATTTTGAAAATTTTATAGTCCCAACACATTACATGTTGCTCACATCCTTTGCTATCTTCACATTATTTTTAATAGTGATATCACTGTTAACAACATTTTTGCTTCTGACTTTATGCACTAGAAATCACTATCTCATATGTATCTTTATATACTATAAGGTCATTTCTTTTTTTTGCTTTGATCAAATGTTCTTCAGTGTTTTGCATATATCTTGAAGTTCACTGTTGTTTGACTACTTAGTCCTCAAATAATGGTGCTCCTTACTTGTAACTCACTATCCACTCCAGCATATCTATTCTTTTTAATGAAATCTACCCCTTCATGAATGTATCTGGATGTTATGAACAAATTATTACATAACAAAACAACATAAGTAAGAATCACCAAATACCATAGACATTTATTAGTGATGGTGCTATCACCTAAGAAAAGCATTGGTTTAGTTGTACAAAATGGTTTCCATGCTACAAGCTCATGTCCAGTTAAAATTTGGTAATATAGATTTTTTTATTGAACCATGAATGAAAACATTATTGCTAAAGATTTCATGGATTGATTCAAATGCATTGCTAAGTTTTTTATGCAAGTGGCATTTCTATAGGGCACCATTATTTAATATCCATTGACTGAAATACCCACAACATCTAATGGATGTTGTTGTTTGCAGTGCTTTAGACTTCGTACATGTTTTAATGACTATTCATTAAAATTGAGACCTCATAAAATTGTATTTATGCAATTTCTGTTACAGTTGTTTATGAAGAAAAAGAATGAAAGGCACAAATTAGATGATGGTGATCACAATGTTGAAATTCTAGTGACAGATTATGAGCACTTTCATGAAGAACGTGTGGCCAAGAATAATAAATATTTATCACATCTTGGTTTGCTAAATAGGCAAGCTGTAAATCCACTAAGCAGTAAATTATTTGTTTAATACTGTTTAATGAAATTTTATAGGCAAGAGATTTATGTATATAAGACATGATATGATATATATATATATTTTTTCATAGGCAAGAAAAAAAAAGCAGAGAAAATGCAGAGAAAAAACAAAAAGAAAGTAAAGGTACAGTGCTGCCAACTCGTAGAAGCCAACACTTTCATGATTCAACAAATGAAGTTGTGAAGAAAATAGTTGTGATGAAGTGAAATCTATAGAGACCACTACTAGTATACCTACTCATGCCACACATGATGTGGAAAAGGAGCATGAAGTTCCAATTAATCAAAGTCATGAAGAGAGTTCGCTTGCATCTGATGTGCCTGAGAGTGCACCTGTCACATCTACAACTTTTGAAGGAACTAGTGGATCAGCCATAAATATTTGTAGTGGTGAAACATAAGATGTGCCTGCTTATGTTAAAAGACAAATATTGAGTCAAGATTTATATAGATCTACATAGAGGAACACAAAAGAAAGAATATTAGAAGGGAAGAATCCATTCTTGGTTGAGGTATCAAGAGATGGTAAACCCATTGGGCAAAATGCTGCAAGGTGGGCCTTCGAGTTGGGTGTAAGATGTAGGGCCCATTTGGATGTTTGCAAATCAAATTTTTCAGAGCAAGATCCATAAATTGTGGAATATGTTATACAAAAATTGGAAAATTCCTTTGACACTGTTGGTGGAAAAATCTATAGAAAATATTACAAGCACAAGATGAGACTTCTGATGAACACTTTTAGATACAATTGCAGAAAAAAATCATGGAGGGAAAAGAGATGTTAGACAACACTCTATGTCCAAAAGAGTGGGAGGCATTGAAAGAAATTATGTGTTCCAAAAAATATTTAACAAAGAGTAATAGAGGAAAGAGAGAAAGAGATAATGTGAGGATTGAATATACATTTGGATGAGGTGGGTTGTAGGCCAAAATGGAAAAATGTGGAGTAAGTGTATGGATTTTTGGTTCAATTTACATTATGTTATTTATTTCAATTTTTTATTGAAGTGACTATATGTTGAAATTGACATTGTATTTTAGGAGGAAAACAATAATAGTGAAGCAAATGTAGAAGATGTTGTCAATTATATGGCAACACTAGATCGTACTAAATCTAATACTAGTATCATGAGGAAATCTAGTTCATCAACAAAGATTTCACAAAGAGCCTCTCCAAATCATGTCAACTCAAATGAAGAGCACCAACATATAATGAGTTGCTTAAAATGTCTCACTGAGAAAGTTTCATAGTTGGCTGCCTCTGTTAAGCCTATAGTTTTTGCATGGAATGACCATAATTCCATGGGTTCAAATTAGGTAAGAGGCTATCCCTCAATATTTTGATTCTCAACTATATCATCTTTATATTGTATTCTAAAGATGTCTGCAAAATTCATAAATGTTTTCCACAACATTCCTTTATAAAATTACTCTCATGATCTCTAGGAAAAGTATTACGATCATATATAGAATAGTGAATCTATGAAATCTTTCCTCTTGTTTCATTGAAATCCATTGTGATTGTCCTAAATGTTGTGACTGTGAGTTTTTGGAAAAATAACTATGAGATCAATGAATTATCTATTAGGTCTTAGAAGTGCAGGTTTTTAAACCATAAGGGGGTGCCAATCCCTTAATACACCTTTGGCCCACAAACAATGTAAACAAGATTGATTCCCCTGATTTCTCTGTGTTTTCTTTATTTTCTCTAGATTTTCTTCTTCTATACAAACTGTATAGGCTCATAAATATTCTGAATTGCATTATTTAGTGTAGTATATTGTGTTATCTTTAAAATGAACTCCTTTTGAGAGTCTAACTCCAATTTTTGTAAAAGATCTCCATGGTTTTCTGGAACTGCCTATGTGAGGGCAGTAAAGGCTCTATTTGTGAACTTAATGATGTAAATTGTCATTCCATCTACTGTTTTCACATGTGTCTCGATGGAATGGCATAATAAAGTGTTAGGATAGATTTTCTTTTGGTTTGAGTGTAGGGAATGTAAGTTGGAGTGTAACCCCAAGGTCTTAAAAGGGTGTTTTCATGGTGAAAAGGAGGATACAGACTTGTAGAGTGGTGGTGAAGCATTTCCAAAGGGAATGTGAGAGTTTCTAAAGCTTGAGGGTGTCTAACTTAAAGTTTCTGAGCAGTTGGTGTTGCTTGGAGGAGTTGGCAATATGCATTTTCAATAAGGGTGCTTTAAAACCCTAGGTTCCTAAGCTACAAGGAGGGTTTTTGAGAAGGGGATTAAATTAAGTTTTTGGGGTCCTAAGACCTGGTGAATCCTTTGTTTTGAAGCATAAATCAAGATTTTTTCAAGTTTTTTTGGTTTGGGGTTGAAATCTTGGAGGGGTTCCTTTGTAAATTTGACCTATTTGGAGGCCTAAATCGGTGGAAAAGTCAATTTTATCAAATTTGTTCCAAAGGAGTCATATGAAGGGCTAAGATATGTTTTGTAACTTTGTAATGGTTGTTTTAATCATCCATTTTTTTGGTAAGTGTTTTGGGAAGATATTGAGAAAAGTGCCTAAAACTGGGTTAGGAATGCTACTAGGTCAAGCTTAAGCAAATGTTGAAAAATTGAAGAGTTAAAGTGCTTTGTCTTTGAAGATTGTTTGGTGATCAATCATCTGAGTTCATTTCTGATTATTTGTAGTTCCAAGCTTCTGTACTTTCCCGTACAGGGTTTCCTTGTTCTCTTTTGCATTGAATTAGGTGGTTGGGTGAGTTAACTTCAATTTGTTTTTGATTTGGTGGATTCTTGAAGAATTTTGTGCATTTTGTAGTCAAATTGCTGAAATGGGTTTGTAAAGACAGAGTTGAGGGTTTGTGAATCTACAAAAAATTATTTTCACCCATTCCACCTATTGTGACTTTTATGCTTGGAAAGGCTCTATTGACTATTTTTTACATGAATTACTCAAACAGATATATTTTTTTGATTGATGGTTAAACTACATGCAAATAAATTTTATCAAAGCAACACAAAAACAACAATGCCTTGATGCCAATCATAGTTGTGTTGAAGTTGAGGTAATATAATAGTTGTTGTGGAAAAAAAACTATAGCTCTTGCATCTTTACTTGAATTATATTAATTTTGCATGATGATTAAACCACATGCAGGAAAATTATATGAAAGCAAAACAAAAAGGAAAAGACCATGTCAATAGAGCTCTCAGCAAAGCTACACAACTTCAAGACAATTTTGATAGTGATTACGCTGAATTCGAGGAGCATATGCATGATATTGATAGTAATACTGGTGCTGAACTTGAGGTGAGTGCTACGAAATGTTACTTTTCCTTGATTTTGAAACTCTTCATGTATTAATGACTGTTATGATCCCAAATAGTTAACAAGCTTATAGAATAGTGAATAGAAAACTAAAACATTGAATGTAACCCGTAGAATAATCATTGTACCTACTTTGTCACTTTTCAGTGGGGATTTCTGGCACTTCAATACTTTATGATGCTTGACTGTGTTTTAGGGCATTGTAATTGACCTTGTCAACATCTTGAACTTAGCGTGCTGCTTCTTTCATTGGATGATAATTGTTGTTCTTTCCTTCACGGATCTGTCGTTAACTTTTCATTATGGCTGTTGTTATTAAAAAAAGAGTTTCTTTTGATATTCTTGTCGATTTCTCTTAATGTCTTCTTGCTGTTTAGTAATGATATTTTCTGCTCGATCCATTAAACTTGTTGTTATAGCCATAAAACTCGCTGCCCTTGCACTAATCTCACAACTACAGCCATGAAACTCATTGCTACTACTACTTGTTCATTGGACATCATTCCTTACTTCTTTTTGCATACTCTTACACTATTTTCTAATAGTGAAAGGATCTTTCTCTATTATTTATGTGATCTCTACATCCAACCTTATTTGTTACTCCTTTACTACTGTTATGAAAGCGACAGAGAAAGAGTGCATTGTTTCCTCAATGAGTGCTCTTAATGGATGTCACATGTTACCTTGATACATTTTGTTCTTTGTTATTCTTTTATATGTCATCATTGACAGGGTTATGTTGATAGCATGGGGCTATGTTTTAGAGCTTTAATGCCACTGTTTTTGTACATCCCAATGTATTTCACCTTCACATTGCAGCAGTAGTAGTAGTGCTCTCATATTGCATTCTTTATTTTTGTGCATTAGCTACCTTTTTTATGTGTAATAGTGTTGTCATATCTTATGTGTCTGGTATGTGTGCATGGTAATGTAGTGTTTATATTTGTGGCTTTGTATCTAATTAGTATCAAGCTAATAGTAACATTGTAAGTACTACTATGAGTGTCGATTTTTTAGTAAATTAGATTGATCATTGCAATTATTTTTGAAATTTTCCTTTTGCAATTATTTTAACACACACATGAAATTACTATTTAAGTAAGTAATGGTTGTTTTATTATGCAAACAAGGGTAATCATTACCTATCTAATATAATGTGTTATTTTTTTTCTTTTTGCAAAAATGTATTGATAAACTCAAAGAAGGGGATAAAGTTAGGGTGTTGGATCCATTTGCTGGTGATGCTGTAGGCATTGGGTAGATTCACTCCCTATCTATTGTACATGTAGTCAACTTGAAAGGAACATGAGATGCAAATGTAAACATTTTAAAGGTCACAAGTAACATACCCCTTGTTTATGAAGACAAAATAGATGGAGTTGTTCATCTGAAAGAGAAAGAGGGAACCTTCACACGGTGGCCACTAAAATTTTTACAAAAAATGACATAGTTGAACATGTTTGTCATGTACTAGTTATTGTTATACATCTTGGCTCACTGCTTTATGTAGTATTTTGAATTTGTTGTTCAGGGATCTTAATTATCATGCTGCATTTGAAAGAGTTGGAAAGTCTTAGACAACTTTGACATCTTGTAACTTGATATATATATATTTGCATTAATTTTTTTATTGTAGATTACCTTTGTTTATCATGATGTTGAATCAATATTTCAATTCTAGCATGTTGTAGCTTGTTCGTATATGTAATATTTTTATTTTCTTTTATGTTTTAGTTCAAGTTTAATATTATGTTAGTTTTCCATTATAAAATTTATGGTATTTAATAAATTATTCATTTCATGACTATATTTACTACCAATTAATGGAAATGAGTAAATAAAAATGACTAAATATATGACTAAAGTAATGAATAAATTAATTACTAAATATATGAATAAATTAATGACTAAATATATGACTAAAGTAATGACTAGCATGACTAAATAAATGACCAGTTAACAACAATCAATGACTAAATAAATCACTACCGTGACTAAATAAATGACTAAATTAATGACTAAATCAATGACTAAATCAATGACCAAATCAATGAGCAAATCAATGACCAAATTAATGACTAAAACCAATGAATAAATAAATGACTAAAATTGTTTAGTCATAAATTTAGTGGTGTATAAATGACTACAAATAAACCAATAATAGTCACATGACTAAAGTTAGTCATTTATATGCAATTTTTAGTAGTTTATTTAGTCATATATTGTTGTTTGTGTACTAGTGCTTCCAAGCAATTTACTTTCAGTATTGTGTCTTTCTTAGCTGTAGGATGAATGTGGATACTTTGGATTCCTAGTGCACATATAGTGCTGACCAATTTCAAGTTTACATCCCTGGGTTGACAATTTAAATGCACTTTCATGATGATTGAGATAGTTATTCAGGTTAGATGTATAATATATAAATCACAACTATAAAGGCTTAATTGTTAAAACATTATAGGAGGTCGACATTTTTGGCATCGTTTTCAGGGATGGTGTCAAACTAGGAAGTTCTTTGGAGTCATTGAGAGTTTTTCTTTTGTAGTATTTTTGGGAGTTTGTTCTTAGTTTACCCCCCTTGTTTAGAAGATTTATGACCCCCTTTTATTTTTCACATTCTTTGTATGAGCTGGCTGAGAGTGAGTTGATACTCTATGCATAAAGAAATGATAAGAGATGCTCATGGGAGATTCCTTCCTAACAATCTCGATCTATTCCAGATAGTTGAGTATCATAACCTACCAAGAAACGAAGAAGAAGAAGATCCACACCTCTTTGTTGATACATTTCCAGATCTGACTAGTTTTGAAGTTTCCTCTGAAGATCAAAATCTGATTGAAGACCCCTTTGCTTTGGAACTTCATCAAGTAGGCATGGGTGATGAAAATGGAAACATACCTAACAGACCTAACCAATCATCATTTCCTTTCCCCATTTCTCATCAGAATGAAGTAGACAACCTGAAGAATATCCCTGCTTGAGTCCTTCCTAAGTTCTATGGACTTTTCATAGAAGATCCTGATACATTCTTGTTTGAGTTTGATATAATCTATAGGAGTTATGACTATACCACTGATGCCCATATGCTTAAGCTACTCCCTACCACTTTGAAAGAAGCTGCATTAAGATGGTTCATGAGCCTAGTTTGAGATAATGTGGAGACTTGGGAGGACATGAAGACAAATTTACTTTAGAAATAAAAAAGTGTATTGCAGAGGTAGTGACATGAGAGGAGATGACATTTTTAGAATGCAGCAAAAGGAGGATGAGAGCTTGAAGGATTACATTTCAAGGTTTCTATTTTTCCTATAGAAATATCCACACCATACACTCAATGAAGAATCACAGAAGCTTCTTTTCTTGAGAGGAATTAATGACAACTACATAGATGCCTTGGATCTGATGGGAGGAGGAGATATCACCCAAGTTCCTTGGGAGGATATCAAGAAGATCTGTCAGAACTATTCTAGGGCAGCTTCAAAGAAGGGGAGAGCATACCAGTCTTCTATGGGTAAGTCATCTACCAGTGGAGTTTCAATGATGGAGATTAATCACTTACTGGTAGAATCCAAGCAAGTTATCATGAACAATATTTCTACTTAGCTAGATTCACTTAAGGCCAAAAAGAAACAAGAGGAGGCAAAGACAATGTTGGCAGAATATTGCCCTCATTTCAGACAAAAGAAGAAGGACTGCAAATGCAAGATGATAGCTAATATTGATAGTAGGCAAATGGCATCCGAGTTCAATCCAATATAGGGTGAAGATGATCAATTCTACTATGTTGCACAAAGGAGGCCATGGGCTCCAAGAGAAGGTATGCCACTAGATCCACTATCTTTTGTTGGGCCATAGTTTAATTCTTATTCATCTAGTAATCAATGGGAACCCCCATATCCATCCAATTATGGAGGATATCCACCACAACCTTGGAGTAACCCTCCAAATGCTTGGACCAATCACCAAAAATCTCTACCCCAGTGACAACAACCTCAGGCGAATTGGTAGCAGTTTTGAGGAAATTGGCAACCACCTCCAAGGAACTGGCAACAAACATCTCAATGGAGGGGAGGGAAAAAATGGCCAAACCAATTAACCAATTACATGCAACCACCTTCTCAACCCCAACAACCTTCTATAATGCCTCCTCCTACTAATTCAAGTTGAAATGAACCTAAACCTACTCAACTACCAATCCATCCCACACCTAACCCAAATAATAAACCACAGTAGTAGTCGATATACTTTTCTTATCCAAATTAATTCCCTATATGCTATGAGTGTAAGTGACATCTGTTTGCATTCAAGAACTACTTTTCCAGCTCCTTACACACCCATTATCACTGAGCTTCTCATGGAAGAGGAGGAGCCTCTGAATGTCCCCATTCAGCCTTGTGCACCTAAAAATATTGAACCAATCCTAACCAAGAAGACTAAACCTGAACCACCATTCCCCCAGAGGTTGAAAACTATGAATGAAAAGGAGGACACAAATTTTGACATTCTAGATCAGCTGAAGCATATATGTGTCCAGATACCTCTATTTTAGGCCATAAAAGATGTTCCCATATACAAAAAAGAAATCAAGGAAGCATGCCTTAAGAAGCCAGGCAGGAAGAAGAAAGACCCCACTATAGTTCATGTGGTGGGACAACTTGTTGACATCATGCTTGGGAAAGTGACTGTTCCCAAGTATAATGACCCAGGGAGTCCTGTGGTAAGACTTGTTAAAAATGGGATGCAGATAAAGAATGCTCTGATTGATTTGGGAGAAACAATAATTGTGATGACTAAGGACATCCTAAAGCAACTAAATATTGTAAGCATGAGACCTACTCCTATTGTCCTGCAACTTGTTGATAGTTCTACTATTATGCATGATAGTATAGTGGAAGACCTAGTGGTAACTCTAGACTCTTGGGAGTACCCAACAGATTTTATGATTCTTTCTCCTAAAGCCACACTAGGTGGGTACCCCATTATTCTTGGAAGACCATGGTTAGAAACAAAAAATGCTTATATTGGATGACAAATAGAAGACATGACCATTTCTGATGGAAAGAGCACCAAAAATCTTGTTCTCTACCCTCCCGCTCAGCCATCTCATGATAAGGATGATCCAGTATGGCCACATGTTGGTGAAGAGGCTGAGGAAGTTAATTCTGTGGCACAACTTATGATGTTAAGTAGAAGTCCTTTCCTACAACGTCAAGATGAAGATGAAGTATTGTCTAACATAATTCAGAACCATTATGAGGTAGAGGAAGCATCATCCTCTCATGTATCTGATTCTACCTATATAGTGAAAACACTCTCGCCTACTCTTCCTACAGTCACTCATTCTACAGCCGCTCGTCCTACAACCGCTTGTCCTACAGACTTTCTTCTTGCAAAAAGAGGTATGTTTGACGCATTAGTGAAGCATTTATGGTAGAGTTAACTACACAAGTGCAAGTGTCAGAAGGAAACATCTAAATATCAATAACAAATTGAGTGAAGAACAACAGTTGTCATTGGAAAATTTACTAAGGGCCCACCAAAATGCATTTACATGGGACTATCATGATATGAAGGGATTGGATCCTAAACTTTTCACTCATAGGATATACATAAGAGATGATTGTACACCATTAAGGTAGCCACAAAGAAGAATTAACCCTACATTGAGAGAAATAGTAAAAGGGGAACTGCAAAAATTGCTAAATGTAGGATTTATCTACGCCATTTCAGATAGCCAGTGGGTGTCCCCATTGGTGATTGTGACCAAAAAAGGAGGGAAGTGGCGAGTTTGTATTGATTACGAGGAACTTAATTCTGCCACCAAAAAGGACTATTTTCCCTTACCATTCATAGATCAAGTCCTACACTCACTTGTAGGAAAGCAATACTTTTCTTTTCTTGATGGATTCAGTGGCTATAACCAAATCCAAATTGCACCAGAGGACCAGGAGAAGACCACTTTTACATGTCCATAGGGAACCTGTGCCTACTCAGTACTTCCATTTGGCTTATGCAATCCTGCAACTTTTCAAAGGACAGTCATTAGCATATTTTTAGACATCTCTCACAATTGCATGGAAATCTATATGGATGATTTCACTACTTATAGTCCTGATTTCAATGAAGCGTTGGAAAATATTAAGAGAGTCCTACAAAGATGTGAAGACCACAATCTATCTTTAAATAGGAAGAAGTGCTTCATGATAATGTAGGAAGGTGTAGGTCTTGGCCACTACATCTCTCACAAAAGAATTCTCGTAGATCTTGCAAAGATTGAGGTGATTACCAATCTACTTATCCTTGCAAAACAAAAAGATGTCAGGAGTTTCTTAGGACATGCAGATTATTACAGGAGACTCATCAAAGAATTCAACAAAATGATAGAACCATTATATAATATCCTAACTAAAGATGTTGAGTTCCAATGGACAAAATACTATGAGAAGGAATTTTCCAACTTGAAAGAAGCTTTAACTCATGATCTTGTGCTCAAGGGACCTAATTGGGAGTTTCCTTTTCACATTCATACAGATGCATCAGACTATGCTATAGTAGCAGTCCTAGGATAGAAAGAAGGAGCTATTGAAAATGGCATTTACTTTGTTAGTAAAAATATGCAAGGAGATGAACTGAACTATACAATGTCAGAAAAAGAAATGTTAGCAGTGATCTATGCTTTAAAAAAATTTATACATTACATAACAGGATAGCAAATATTTGTGCACACCGATCATGCAACCATTAGATACCTCATGAATAAACCTCTGATTTGAGGAAGGCTAGCAAGATAGTTATTGTTGATGCAAGAGTTTGACATAACCATTGTGGATAAAATAGGGAAGGCCAATGTTGTTGTAGATTTTCTTTCAAGGCTGACCACATTAGAGGACAATGAAGTCATAGATGATTCTTTGCCTGATGAGCACTTATTTTCCATCAATGTGCAAACACCTTGGTATGCTGACCTAGCTAATTTTTTGGTCATGGAGGGAGTCCCTCCTCACTTCTCACCAAAAGAGAGGAGAGTTCTCATTGAAAAATATTTTCCTTTCTCATGGATTGTTGGATGTTTGTCCTACACCCGACCTAACCAGGTCATGAGGAGATGTGTGAGGGAAGATGAGACATATGATACTTGCATGCATGCCACAATGAACCCTATGGAGGAGATTTTGCACCCAAGAGGATAGCCATGAAGAATTTGAACATAGGATATTATTGGCCAACACTCCACAAGGATGCAAGGAGATATACAAGGAAGTGTGACATATGCCGAAGGAGGGGCCGACCAACCAAATCCGATGAGATGCTACTCTACCCCCAAGTATTAATCACTTCATTTGATAAGTGGGGACTATATTTTGTAGGGTCCATTAATCCTCCATCAAAAGGTAAATCCTATATTTTGGTATGCACTGATTATGTAACTAAATGGGTAGAAGTTAAGGCCATGAAGCATGCAAGAGACACTAAGGTTGCATAATTTATGTATGAGGAAATTTTCACACAGTATGGGGTTCCAAAAGAGATAGCGACTGATCAAGGGACTTAATTCACTTCAACCCTTGTTACAACACTGGTGAATGAGTACAACATTAGGCACATGAAGTTTACTCCTTATCACCCCTAGGCCAATGACCAAGTTGAGGTGACCAACAAAGAAATTGAGGCTATTCTGACCAAAATAGTGGCTATCCATAAAAAGGATTAGGCAAGCAGGCTAGCATAAGTTGTTTGGGCTTACAAAACCACTTGGAAAATAACTACAGGATTCACTCCATTTGAGCTGTTGTATGGAAAGATAACCATGATGCCCATTGAATTTGAGCATAAGACTCTTACAACTACAGTAGAATTGGAAATGGATATCTCTAAAGCACAAGGAGATAGAGTCATGTAGCTGAATGCTTTGGATGAGATGAGGAAGGCAACTTTGAATCACACAGAGGTAGTGCATAATTAGCGAATAAAGTGGCATGATAAATTCATCAAGGATAAGCAATTTCAGTTGGGTACTACTCTATGACTCAAGATATCAGGATAATGTAGGAAAATTACAGACAAGATGGCTCAGACCATATGAGGTGGCTAAAGTATTTTCAAATGGAGCTATTCAACTTAATACCATTGACCCTGTCAGGTTTAAGCTGTTGATGAATGGTCATCGCCTGAGATTGTATCACAAGCCAACTTCTAAGGAAGATTTCTTGCAACAATTCACTCAACATGCAACACCCAAAGTTCTTGCAGTCAAAGGAAGTGGACCTAGTGTCCCTTCTTCTGGCTAATTAAGGTATGTAACTTCTCATAATAAAGATTCCCACTTTGTGGGGGTCCACTTCTTCACCCATCCACCCATTCATTCCAGCTTTCTCTCTCTTCCACCTCACTGCCCTCATTTCACTTCACTTCATTTCATTCCATTCCACCTCATTTCGCTTCGCTTTCATTAATTTCTTGAAAAATGACCGATACTTTCTCCATGATCTTTGCAATAAATCTTCCACGAATTCAGGTATGTACACATCAATTTTTATATCTTAGTTTTCTTCTAGTGCATTTATTTAATTGTTGTGAATTAATATGGAACGTTTGTGATAGCATGTAATTTTTCCCTATTCCTATCAAATCGACATTCCACCTCACATGTGAGGACACATGTGCAAATTTAGGTTAGGGGGGGATGTGTCAATGCCATGTCTACATGTTTTTCCATACTAGTTCATGTTAGCAAAATCTAATATTGAACCAATTCAAATTATGAGTGAGATGACGGCTCGTATGTGCGAAATGCAAATCATCCACTACCATTTTCCTTAATCATATCCTGCATTTATTACTCTTTTATTGATTTAATTGCTTCTATCATAATCTTAAGCCAAAAAGGTAAAATTCAGATGACATTAGCATCGAAAATTTAGCAGAGTTGCAAGAAGGAGAAGTTTGGCATTTAGACAAGGATCGTAGGAAGAAAAAATTTGCAAACTGATTGTTTGATTGCAGACGAGGGGAGCTGGGTTAATTTGAAATGACCCCACGGTTCATGATGTATTACTATAGGATGCACCTTGCTTGAACAAGTTTAGAAATTGTGGATAGCTAGATAATTTCCTAAAGCTGAATGGTTTTGATGAAGATATTGCATTGGAACTCGACCAGACATTATTTGAAGGAAAGGCCACGGTAAATTGGTTGGAAGTCACAGCTACGAAGGAAAGAATTGTAGAAGTTATAGGGTTTGCCAACAATGAAAATTACCCTACTGCTAGGGACGCCAGGTTGGTTAGGGCCAAATTTACAAAACCTAATGACCCTCTGTTGAGCATGGAAAAACAAGGAGCGAAGAGGACTTCTCTGCTCGAGCTATGGAAGTGGGTAGAAATTTATGTTGTCAAGTATATCACTTGTGAAGGTTGCCAATCAAATTTACATTCTGTGCATTTTAAACTCCTGAACCACATGAGGCACAAAAGGAAAATGAATGTTCCCAATGTGCTATACTACCTTTCGATCATGGCAGAAGAGACCCAGAAAGGTAGAGACAATTTTGATTCCTACCATTGTCTAATCAAATTATTAGTTGAAAAGTCTCTGCGTGATGTGTCTGATATTTCTTGGGAAGAATTTTTGGGTATTGATCAAATTAGACCAAAGAATTTATGACCTAGGGTTTTTCCTCAGCCTTGTAGGGTTGGGAGGAGAAGGAGCAATGTTGGGGCCACTCCTGGTGCCTCAACTTCTGACGCAAGTCCTAGTAGAAACCCTCCTGCAGCCAAACAAACTATTGAGATTAGTTCTTCTGAGGCAGAGCATTCTGATAAAGAGAGTTCCTCTCCTAATTTTGATGATGATGTTCCTCTTGGAACCCTAATGAAAACTAGGGCACAAAAGAAGAAGACAAAACTAAAGAAAGGAAAAGCTAAAAAGAAAATGGCAGGAAAAGAATTGCTAAGCTCCAAGAAATGAAAGGTTGACACTGTTCTTCCTGCAACAAAATAAAAAAATGAACACCCTCCCATAAAATCAAGATCAGCTAAGCCAACCTTCAGTGTACCTCTGGAGGAAATCCCTGAACTTGAAAAAAAACCATGGGAGGATGCGGAAGCTCCAATGGAGTAGGTAAATGTTGAGGAAAAAGACATATTTGAGGAAGTAGAAAATTTAACGTTAGCAAATCTTGCTGATATTGCAGAGCAAGTTGAAAACCAGGCGTGTGAGGAAAATCAAAACTCCTGCAGCAAGAGTTCCTGCAGCATGATTAGGAACAAGAACAAGAGGCCTTGCAATTTGAAATGAGAGAACATGCAACACCCCTGCAACCAGAATTGGCTGAACAAACATAAGCCTTGCATCGAGTACTCTACCAAGAGTAAGCACAAATGCTAGGTAAAGTGAACACGGTAGTCCTGAACTTATGGAAAGAGATACAAAGAAGGGAAGAAGAATGGAAAGCAAAAAAATGCAGGCTAAAGAAGGAAATTGAAAAGACAGATGAGGAAATTAAGGATAAGAATGAATACATTGTTGTTCTAAAGAAGAAGGTGGATGACATGAGAACTTTAGTACTATAGATAGTAGAAAGCAGGGCTCCTTCATGGGTCTATGCTCTATATTTAAAGAAGAGGCATCTTTCTTTCAAGCTAGCAATAATTTTTTCAGGTTTGAACCCCTCCATTGAGACCCCTACTAAATTTTTCAATGCTTTTCAGATTGCTCCTCCTGAGATGAAATTTTTTTTGTGTGAATTTTATTTACATAATTATGTTGTGACCAAAGACCATGATTGGAATCCATTGTTATATGTTGGGGATGTCCAATTAAGGGCATTCATGTCCTGAATGCAAAACAAAGTAAGTTGGGGAAAGCAACACAAGGCTTATAGGAAAATTGAATCCAGCATTCCCTTGCCCATTAGGGCTGAATCTACACATCCAAGAGATATTTTTAAGGATTGGCACAAAATTCTATACCGACCAAGCTATAGTTGTAGGATCCTGCCTGAGAGAGAGGCAATTTATAAAGAATATGAGGAGATGGCAAGAACCACATGAGAATTTGTAATGGGATACTTCCCACAGAGGTGGAACAACCTATCTAATGATTTGAAGCAAGAAGACCCTCATTCCACACACAACTATGTTGCAACACTTAAGAGAGATGATAGATATATGCAGCTTGGAAGAACAAAAGGGAAATTCTAGCTTTCACTGATTTTTTAGCCACCTATCCTATTGCGGTCTGTGCCAAACTTCAGCTATTACAGGTATGATATAGCTGATGAATGACAGAGATGGATCAGGTTGGATAGACAACAAGGGTTCTATTGGGATCCTAATTCTAACATAGCAGAAACTGATGTAGGACAACTTGTAGTTGCCAACTTTAGGGCATTGACCAAACAAAAGCACAAATCTTCCTCTGCTCGAGGACCAACAAGACATTAGGTTGGGGGGAATGATGAGTATAGTTTATGGTCTAATTATTGATAGGGTTATCCATTTCCTGCAATTGTCATAATACTTTGATACTTGGGAGTTGATCTTTTCATAATATTTCCTTAAAACTATAGACTTTGGACATGAACTTATTTTCACAACTTTCAAATGATATTGAAATGCTATATGAACTGACTGTGTTAATTTTGTATGTGATTAATGAATTTCGCTTTAAGATGATTATGGATGTGCAGTTTTTGTGTGTGCTAACATTGTCATGTAGATAATTAGAGGCCTGCAATTCAGGAAGATTTTGCCAGCTAGTCGTGTGCCATATCGGTCAACAAGGTGGTCATTAAATGGAGAGAAGACTCTTGGCGGCTGTAGATTCCTCATGCAAATTGAATTGTAACCACCTTGTAATGGTCTTAATTATTGTTGAGCAAACATTGGCATTACTGTTGTGCCAAAATTGTGTTAAGGAAAACATTCCTGATAGATTATGTGCATGCGTAGCCGCCTCTTCTCTTTTCCGTGTTTTCCCTAATGTGGTGTCCTCCGCGTTTACTGGAGTTGACCGCCCTACTAGGTGTTTAAATAAGGCTATGATGTTCCTTCTGAGCTCTCTCTTTTTTTCCTAGTTGAAGAATGTTAATTTGATTATGTAATCACACTCTTAAGCTTTTCAGTAATACAGTCATGTTGCTCATTTGTAATCATGTTTTCCAATGAAAGAAATAAAGTTATAAGTTCGTGCATCTGAGTTTTTCTTAGTTTTGGGGAATACTTATCCAAGGGGACCCACTTGGTGAGTATTTTGTCTCGTACCTTAATTTAGTTTAGTGGTTTTTTTTTTTTAGTTATTAGTTAAGAATCTGGAACTGATTGTTCCTACAGCCACTAGAATTCCATTATGTGACTATTCCTGTAGCCAAAGTAGACAGAGTAGTTTCCTAGTTGTTCGCTCAAATTTCATTTCTGTCATGCATTTCAGTTTAAACTAGTTATTATTTGATGTTCAAAATCTATGTTAATTCCTTCGAAGAAATTTACTTTCAGTATTGTGTATTTATTTGTTGTCCAATGAATGTGGCTACTTTGGATTCCTAGTGCACATACAGTGCTGATCCATTTCAAGTTTACATCCCTGGGTTGACAATTTAAATGCACCTTTATGATGATTGAGATAGCTATTCAGGTTAGATGTCTAATCTCCGAATAACATCTATAAAAGCTTAGTTGTTAAAACATTATAGGTGGCCAATATCAGGTCTAAGCATTCCATGACCCAATGGAAACATGTTGTTTCAAAGATAATGTTAGGTCCTTCCACTTTAGCCATCTTTTCTTTAAAGGACGAGTATCTATTTGTCACCCATTGTTATTTGTCGTTTGTTTCCATCGTATCATTTGTGTTTCATCATGATTGGAAATTAGTTGATCTATTAATTAGTTAAATGGTTTAATTTGATAAGCTATTTGATTTTAGTGTAATGTTATTTAAATGCTAATTAAAATAATTATGTTTAGATAATTGTATAATTAAAGTTTGATTGTTGTTTTAATTTTTTTGATTAAATTAAATTAATTAAATAGGATATTTAATTAAATATAATTGTTGATTTTAATGTGAAAACTTAATTATATGAGAATTAGATATTTTAAATAGTTGTTTTCAACAGTTTATGGATAAATATCTGAAAATTTGGACTTGTAGTCAGAAAGCATTATCTAGCGAAACCGCTTAAGTGGAAATGTCTATTCAATTTTATTTGCATGCTGACAATTAGTTAATCTTTGTAATTGTGAATTAATTGAAAAGGAATTAAAAGCTTGGTTTATGAAATTTGTTCATGGTAATTGGTTTTGGGATTTCTCAAAAAGTTTTCACGACAATTTTTGGGGAAAATATTTTTCGCTTCTTCTCTATGCTTTTGGTTGAAAGTTTTGGAGTCAGTGAATTCGAGGGTTTTAAGCATATTAGAAAGTTTACAATTTAATATTTCCCGTGTCTTGCTTCATTCTACGTCAGAACTCGAGAAAGTAATCCGGGGTTTTTTTTTTTGTATCTTTCTTGAATAATAGTCCTGAATTTTGTTTATGTTGTCCGTTCTTTCTTGCGATTGAATCCATTTGCTGAATCATCTGCATAAACATCAAAAAAGAAATAAATTGAAGAAAATTAAAGAATTTTTTATAGAGAAACAAAATTTTATGAAAACCTAGCTATAATAAATTGGTGTTATAATGGTTGTTTTCTCTTTCTTGAATAAATTGCTCGTAATCTTCTAGGTAATAAATCAATTTCCTTGAGTTTTTGGGTGTATTGGTAATCTTGTTTTGCAATCAATTCTTATTACTTTTCAATCTATTCCTACCATTTGAGATCGATGTAATTTTGTGGGAATATTCTTGGATTTCTTGGTCATACACGTGCATCCAATCCTCTTGTTGTCTCCTCATTTTGTTGTTTCGTATGTTTGCATTACCTATTATCTTAATAGTCTCCTTATTCTTTGTATTGATTGTTCAGTTTGGTAATTTCAGAGTTGTTCCTCTTTAGACATCTTCAGTTTATCAGATCACCATATTGCCTTTGATGCTTGATTCTGATTCAATTTACCTTTGTTTTGGACTTAATTTCTTATTCACTAGTTGTACTAGTATTAGTAGTATGGAATATATAGCTACTTGGTTTTGTGGAAAACTATAGTTTCTTATTATTTTGATGCCACGCAAAGGTTGATCTTCTTGCAATCTCTTCATTCTTTTGTTGGAATTGTGTGCCTCAATCACATTGGCCTAAATGTCTGAGAGAGAAATTTTGGTGTTACCGCTAAAATGTCTGGCCGATTTGCATAGTGATCCTGAACTATATGTGAGATTGGTGTGAATCAGCCTGATTTGAGTTCTCCTTGTGAAGTTCCTTTTTTGAACATATCGGTGAGACCTTTGGTGTCCTGGCGATGAAGGTTGTCATTGTGACCTGAACTATCAATGCAATTTTTCTAAATGTTGTCGACAATAGAAGTTTGGCCTAAAAGTTATATCGGTGTAAGTCTGGTTGATGATACTTTGTCGAGCTTACATGGAGGTTCAAAAAGAGTCTTAATGGTAGAGCATATTTGGCCGAGATCGGTGTAATACATGGAAACTCTTGTCGATGAATAGATCGTCGGGGTAACATTGGTCTTCGGTTAGACCTAAGAATGTTGAACTGACAGTAGGAATTCAATCGGTGGTAGTATCATCAAGGTGACTCTAGCCGATGATCTATATCGGGGTGACTCTAGTCTTCGATGGGACTTGTGGTTTTGAACTGATAGTGCTAGTCTAGCCGATGGGCTATGTTCGGTGTGACTCTTGCCAATGAAGTGTTCCAAACTAAAGCTAGGCTTAAGGTCATTGGGGTGACATCAGACTTCGATGAGACTTTATGATCCTTGTCTGATGGTGTTTTTCTACGCAATGGATTTGTTCTATTGAACTTCGGTGTGACTCTTAGTAACATGTGGTCTTGATGTTCTTTTGGTACATTGGAGAGACCTCGACTATCGAGGTGACATCTTAGATGTTCACCGATAGTGTTGGTCATGCCAATAGACCAATTCATATTGTTCATCGGTGTGACTCAAGCCGATAAGATGGTTCAAAAGGTATTTGAGCTTAATGAAATTGGGGTGACTTGAGGCTTTGATGTGACATAATGAACTCTTTCTAGTGAACATTGTCTTGCCAATAGGCCTAGTCGAGACCTCAAGACATTGAACGACATCGGGAAGACTTTGTTGATCAGTGTCTCTTTCCAAATTGTGATTGATAGACAAAGTCAGGCTGATGGATGTGAAGATGGACTCGGTTGAAAAAATGATGACTTTGTTTACTTGCTGATGTGTCAGTTGTTTATTGGAGGAAACAATGAGTTGGAGGAGACTATTTGTTGTCCAAGATAGGTTGATCGTTGATCTAATTATAGAAAATGAATTGAACGGTTATAAATTGGAAAAAGAAAGCTAATTTTACATAATCATTCGAAGGTTGGAGAATGAGAATGTTGTTCTGAAGGATGTGACTCCTATCTCTCTCTGTGGTTCAATTGTGAAACATCTCTCTCTATGTGAATCTGCTTTGTATACTATGTGAGAGTATTGTAATAGTGCAAATTTTTTAATGGACTGAGAGGTTGAACAGAGAAATGTAAAAAAGGAGAGAGGGAAATAGA
>CM021103.1:338390072-338734854 GCA_007115665.2 Sequoiadendron giganteum | reverse complement strand
TCCTAAACGCTATTTGCATTCTGCTCGAGCTTTGAGGTTTCTTGTTAGCTTCCTTTGTTTCCATTTCTCTTTCCCATGGTATGTACATGAATGTTGTATCCCTTTTATGGTTGAAATGGATTGCCTTACTTTGTGCACTTTCATGCTATTCACGTAACTTTCACTTTTTCCTATTGAATGCATGTGCTTCCTAGGCATTTTGGGTTTGTTTTGGGGGTTCATGCCCTACCAGTTTGGCGTTTTGTATTTCGAAGTTGGGGGGATTTCCCATTCTATTCAAGCACCATTCCTGGGTGGTTGTTTTGAGCTTACCTTTTGATCTTATCTCGAGTAGCTTGATTGTATTTTCCATGAACTTTCTATCCTTTCGGGCAAGCAAGTTGTGCTTGAGTCTATTCTATGCGTTCATGGCAGGAGTTTGGGGGTTTTGACCTATGGCATAGCCAATCCCTCTCATTTTACTGTAAGGTGGATTTTAAATTCAAAAATGATCTATTGGAGGTCTAGTTCAAGTTGGTGTCAAGCTCTGGGTCCCCAAATCTCTGATCATTTGATCTATTTGGGTGAGGACAAGAGAAATGTGGGTATTCAGGTTTTCAGTGTCTTTGCGGAATTCCCATATTTTCTCATTTTCTCTTTGCTCTTCACAATGTTCTTTAATCCATATTTTTACCTGTCTCAGGAATTTCCGCTACCTTCGGATTTCCCCGATTTGTCCATTGCTTGGTCATTTTCCTAAAATTGGGCTTAAGTGGTAAAGTTGCATTGACTTCGCTAAAATCCGCACCCTCAAGATTTTCCCGAAATATTGAAACTATTGCCATTCTCGGGGAGTTTCGTCTAAGATGGATTTTTTCGAGGTTTTGTTGAGAATGAAGAATTTGGTGGTTGCATGAGGATTTGCTTGGTGATTATGCATTTGATGATTAAATGAACTTATGCTAGGGTGTATCAAATGATTCCTTGGTTAAATTGATTGATTAAATGATTATGTTGATATTTGTATGCTTGTGTCACTGGATTCCGCCTGGTCTGGATTTCCCCATAATTCCTCTCCAGTCTGGATTCCGTGAGGGGGGCTAAAACCCAAACTTTGAGATGGTTGATTTGATATGGATTTTGGGAATTTTTGCTTATCATGGATCTTATTTTTGTGTCTTTATTGTTTGTAGGCAGGATCGGGACAAACTATTGCTGGGCAAAGCAAGGGAAAGGCGATGGATCCAAATGTTGAAGGTTCAGCTATCTCCGAGGCAGAGAAAGTTAAGATGGATATAAAGAGTTGGATCCCAGAAAGTAGGTTGACTTTTGTCTAGTCAGGATCACTGATACAAATGTTGGAATGTGGGACTATGAGGAATTCAAGGCAGGAATGACATCACAAGATCTCCCTTTGTTGGCTAGAAGGACATTAGAGTCTGGGTTAACACATGTGGCTGGATTTCCTTCTATGGTCCAGTGTTATGAGTTGGTGCTTGAGTGTGCTAGGAATTATGATAGGGGTACACAAAGAATAATTGGTCCCCAAGGAAGGATTATAGTGAACTTTGACCATGTATCCATAGCTTAGACCTTTGACATGCCTAATCGATCCCATGTTGTGGGTTTTGATATGGATTCAGCCACGAAGTATTATGAGGAGAATGTTGCCAAGTCCCAACAGGTTATCAACTCTTGGTTGGAGAAGCCCAAGTCTCACTTCTCCAAGCTGCCCAAGCAGCTGGTCAGACTCAAATTTAGGAGAGAGTATTATGATGCTATCACACTCCTCGACAGGGTGGTAGGATTGAAAAGTGCAGGAGTATTTGAGAGTTGGATTTTTAATGTTATTGCTCAGATGGAGCAAGGTATATATTACCATTGGGTAGGTGTTATAAGTGCAATAATACATTAAAAAATGTGCAATGTTCTATAGGCAAATACCTTCACCATGACTTCCTATTTGGTGTATGCACTTGCAAGGTTTCACCCATATAAGGGACTGAGCACTAGAGGAGTGTTTTGGCAGGATGTAATCTATGAAGTGTATCTACAACTACACTTGGGTGGAGGAAGCTATAGGAGGGTGAATGATGCATTCACCATGTAAATCACTAGATTGTTGTAGGGCACTGAGCATGTTTGAATTTCAGATGAGGCTAAGGAATTGATCAAAAGGTTTGGAGCTTGGTTCATTCAGTTCCCTACCTTTTCCTACATAAGAATTGATGGCTATCAGAGGGCTCCCTACAGACTTCCAAGGAACCCAACAAACAATGTTATATTGCTGGAGGTCACCAGGAAAATATGTGACTTTGATGTGATTATGAAAGGGGAGAAACATGAGACAGGATTTGGTAATGACTTCCCTCTAAAGATAGGCACTAATGAGGTATGCCCTTCTATCCAGTCTGTCCATGCTTTTGAAGAAGAGATGAGCACTCTTGGTCTCTCCTTCAATTCTGAAAGGGACAGGTTTGATATAATTGGTGAAGCACATAAGAAGGCTAGTAGAGAATATAGTCACAAGGATAAGATAGAGGACTATTGGGCTAAACTTGGTGATGAATTTGAAGTTATAACAAAGAAGTTCTCCAAGTTGCCAGTGAACTTAGTGCGGTTATATAACGTAAAGGAAATTCTTGATCAAGTTGAAGAGGATGGGAATATGATTCAGGGCCATATCTTTGAGGCTGTGAAGGACAAGCTAGTTGGAGAGGTTGACTAGCTGGAGGAGAAAAAGACAAAATTAGAGCAGATTATGACTCCAGTGATTTAGTACACCAAGTTGTGGCTTAAGCACAAGATGTTAGAATTGGAGGGCGAAGGTGTGTAATGCACCTATGACTTAATGGGAGACTTGGAGTCTCATTCCGCTTCTGAGGAGTCACATGAATAGGATCCCACAGGTAAGGCCAAGGTGGGCTCTCCTTTCAAAATCAAGATTAAGGATGTTCATACAGAAGAGGTAGTAGAAGCAGGGAAAAAAATAAATCCCATTGCCAAGAAGAGAAGGCATGTCTCAAGGAGGAAATGGGCTGAGAAAGATGAAGAAGAAAAGGAAGAAGTGGATGCCACTGCTCCTTTATTGAATAAAAGAAGACTTGTGAAATTGTCACAAAAGGAAAAGGAAAATTCCAGGACAGATATGGAAGCTGAGCCACCTATGGTGGAGGTAGAGAGTTCACAGGAGAAGACACAAGTGTTATGAGGAGGTCAAGGACTCCTTACCCAAAGGATGCTGCACTAAAAGGAAGTGTTCCTATGACTGCTCTTGTCACTGAACATGAAGACATTCCCCCTTCTTAAGAGATTGGCAGTGTGCCAGATGAGCCAAAGGATGTTGAAGATCCTAAGGATTTGGGAGAAGAAGAATTCCAGGAGGGAGATCTCTACAATACAGAGGTAGAAATAGATAAAGTAATATAGTGTCCTTTGGTGGCTTATGTAGATTCTCCTACAGAGGTTCATGAGGATGAATCCCCTCAAAAGGAGGAGATACCGGCCAAGATTACCTCACTAGCACATGACAAAGGGGAGGAGCAATGCAATTAAAAGGAGGATTCAACTAGGGAGATCTCTAGAGAGACAAGCATTGAGAAGGATGCACCCAGTGTTCAATAGGAATAAGATAGGCAAGATAGGGTGCAGTCAGAATCCACTGTTCTAGGTTGGCTGGATAGAGAGTTGAAGAGCAAACAGGTTATAGTGGAAGATACTCCTCCCAATTTGGATGACCTACTGGCTAACATTGGAAAAGGAAAGACAAATAAGAAATCCAGAGTCATTTCCAGGATTGAGAGAGATGGATCAAACAACAAGGTGGTCCATATTGGTACTCTTGCTCCTAATAAGGATAGAGATGGGGTGACTGCAAAAGATTATCATGTGCAGACCATCAATTTAGGTCATGCCTCCATAGAACAAGAAATTGTGGAGTATGAAGGCTCCAGTGCTATGATCATTGGCAGATTGAGGAAGGAGGTGCAAACTAAGCATGAGTTGGAGAAGGAAAATGAGAGACTAAAGAGGTACTTGTAGGAGTTGATGAAAGCCTTGCAGTCCATCAGTTCTTCCTCCTCTGCTATAGGCTTCTTACCTTAGGAGACAATATCGGAGCTTGAAAAGATGAAAGGCACCACACATGCTACAATCGATTGGTTGTAGGGAGTGTAGAACAAGGGAGATGGTGCCATCAAGAACATCTTATCAACTATAGGGGATGCAATGTGATCATTCGATTGGCTAAAGATTGTGCTAGCCCAAGATAAGGAGGATATAGATCTCTTGTTGCAGAAAAAAAAGACAATCATGGAGCATACCGATGATCAACTAGTGGATGAAATTATTCCTCTCTCAAGGGTTACAAAGCCTTGGGAGTGGTTTGAGATTTTGTAGATGAGGCAAAGGGCCTTGAAGAAGATATACAAACATGGGAAGCAGATTGAGGACACTTTGACTGGTATTTATGATAAGTGTATCTCCTTCTTTGAAATTATGACAGGGAGAAAGAAGTTTTCTCTGAAGCATCTTAGTTTGGAATAGTTAAGGAGGTGGTGGCGAGATGTCTACTCTCCAATCAATGAGGGTCCTATTACTGAACATCAGCTAGATGATGATGCAACTTACATTGAATTCATTGACATGTATCAAATGAATAGGGCTGACTGGGATAATACAGTGAAGCAGTCAAGAGAGGACATCAAGTCTCTTGACAAGAAGATTAGGGTTTTGCCTATGCCACCTATTGCCAAATTAGACAAAGTATTACTGGCAATACATGGTAAGGTGGAGCATGCTAAAGACAAAGAAGGGAAGTAGTTATAGAGGGCTACATTGGAATTTGTGCTTCCCATTATTTATCCTTCTCCTTCACATGCATTGGATCGAGTTCTTTGAGACCCTAGGCCAACTTGGATGAAATTGGTGCAAATTGCACATTTCATGTTATTTTCAAATATCTTTTGGGCCGACCTATTGTGTGGCATTTATTATTGTAAACCCTATTTGGGTCGACCTATCTTGGGGTGTTCTCTATAAGTTTGGCATGATGCCTCAGCTGTAAGATATAGAATAATAATAGAAAACTTAGAAGAATTTCAAATTTGAGCGAGTTGTAAGAGCAGTAATTAGGGTTAGAGTTTATCTTGAAGCAAGTGCTATAATAGAAGACTATAATTGTTGCCACTTTGGGTGATTTAATATAAGAAATGATATTGTGATTTGGTATCTTTCTTGTGTTGAATTTTATTTGGCATGGTTCTTGATATTCTATCTTTAAAATTGCTTAAGTTTATTGTTAGATGGTTTGGTGATGTTTAGGGTTTTATGCTTAAAATGTTTGCAGCGATCTCTAGTCCATACTTTTTGCAGTTAGCTGATTGTTAGATGCTTTGCAAGGTTAGCCTAGACTTAAAATTATGCTTAGTTCAATTATGAATGTTCATTTCAATTGCAATAGGGTTGTCTTGAATGAATATGAATGATTTGAAAATATTTAACACCTTAGAAGATTGCACTATTCCTGTAAGATTGTAGATTTATCTGGGTTGAACAGAAAGTAGTTTCTGAGGGATTGGTCCATTTTGAGCATCTTATCTTTTGCATTATCAATATTAGGGTTAGAATTAGTCTTAGAATTATCTCTAAAAACCTTTATCTTTTGTTATTTTTTAGTATCTGGGTTAAATTTAGGGTTTGAAGTATCAACATATTGCTAAATTTGATAAATTTGAGTTTAGTATTTGCTTGTAGTAAGGTCCCTCTGTGATTACCAGCATTTTCACTTTATATCTAAGCTATTTTATTTTCCTTGTCAAGACCTCACGTTAGAGACCTTGGGGTTATCTCTTTTCCCATAGAGATTTACCTTTCAAGAGAGATAAGATATCATATTCTGTTTCAGTTGTTGTTGTAAAAGAAAACACCATCAACACTTATAGGTAGAGTGTATCTGGATGATATCGGTATAATGCATGGGAACTCTTGACGATGAAAAAATTGTCGGGGTAACATTGGTCTTTGGTTAGACCTGAGAATGTTGAATTGACAATAGGAATTCGAGCAATGGTAGTACCATCGAGGTGACTTTGGCTGATAAACTCTATCGGGGTGACTCTAGTCTTTGATGGGATTTGTGGTTGTTGAACTGATAGTGTTAGTCTAGCCGACGGGCTATGTTCGGTGTGGCTCTTATTGATGAAGTGTTCCGAACTGCAGCTACGTTTAAGGTCATTGGGGTGACATCAAACTTCGATGAGACTTTATGATCCTTGTTTGATGGTGATGTTCTCGTTGATGGATCTTTTCTATTGAACTTCAATGTGACTCTTGGTGATGCATGGTCTTGATGTTCTTTTGGGACATCAAAGAGACCTTGCCTATCGAGGTTACATCTTAGATAATCACCAATAGTGTTGGCCATGCCGATAGACATGTTCATATTGTTCATCGGTGTGACTCAGGCCAACAAGATGGCTTGAAAGGTGATTGAGCTTAATGGCATTGGGTTGACATAAGGCTTTGATGTGACATTATAAACTCTTGTCGGTGGACATTGTCTTTCCAATAGGATTGGTTGAGACTTCAAGACATTGAATGACATCAGGGAGACTTTGGTGATTGGTGTCTCTTTCTAGACTGTGATTGATAGACAAAGTCAGGCCGATGGATGTGAAGATGGACTCGATTGAACAAACAATAACTTTGTTCACCTGTCGATGTGTCAATTGTTCATTGGGTGAACGTGGTGAGTTGGAGGAGACTATTCATTGTCCAAGATAGATTGATGGTTTATCTAACTGTAGAAAATGAACTGAACGGTTCTGAATTGGAAAAAAATTTGATTGTATAGAATAATTCGAAAGTTGGAGAATGAGAATGTTTTTCTGAAGGAGGTGACTCCTCTCTCTCTCTCTCTATGGTTTGATTGTGAAACCTTTCTCTCTATGTGAATCTTCTCTATATATTGTGTGATAGTATTGTAACAGTGGAAATTTTGTAATGGACTGAGAGGTTGATCGAATAAATGTAAAAAAGGAGAGGGAAATAGAACAGGGTTGCTAGTAGTTTGTCTCCAAAGTGAAACAAGATGTAATATATGTAAAGGCTTAGTTCTTGAGTTTTATTTGTAACTACTCTCTTGCATGAATAATATAATGGCGATCTGGGCTTTTGGAGTGTGGGGTTGTTTTACCTGAAAGGGTTTTCCCCACGTAAATCTATGTGTTCATTGTTCAGTTTCATCTTTCATGTTTATTGGTTCTTTTTGTTGAATCTGTTTATGCAAGTTGTTGAAACCAAATCTATATGAGCTTCTCTCAGAAGGTTTAATGTGGGAAGTGAATTGTGTCTGATTCCACTTTGTGACATAGTTGTACATGTTTTTGAGCCAATCTAATTAAAATTAAAGTTACCGAAGGTACTACTAAACTTGGATGTTTCTCTGAGATGACCAAAATTTCCCTAAATATTTTTTTTGCAAGCTCTACTTAGTGTTGCCAACACCATTCTTTTATGTCCATTTCTTAGTCACAAGGGTGTGCAACAATCATCATGCAGTATGTGCACCTCATATTTAGTCTTGTAGTCTCTGGCTTTTATTTGATCTGAACCAATGTTTATTGTCCTCATCTATACTTTGCATTCTGTGCATGTGAATCTCCATGTTTTCCTTAATTAAAGAAAATCCATAGAAATGCCATTCAATCCTAAGTTTAGCATTTTATTTTCACTCATGGCTTAACTTGGCTGAATCATTTATGATGATCTAGATTAGCTGCGATGCAAGTTAACAAACCATTTTTTTTTGTATTTCTATGGCCTTAAATTATTAATTGTATGTATATCCTATTTTGAGCCATCAATGCCTGTAGGTATGGGGAGTTGCATGATACTCTTAATTCTTGAATGAATTCCAGTGGTGTCATATACGCACTGACATAAAATCTCTGAGTTTCACACATCCTCATCTATCTAGAGAATTCGATGAGGTTTTTCTTACCGCAAGGCTTTCATTCACCTATGCTAATAGAGTGCTATCATTATTCTGTACTCATATTATTCTCCCTTAGATCTGGAGGGATATCTGTAGTTTTACCTAAGGATATTCGGCTGACAACTTATGCTATGTTTGGTAATCTGTAGTCACCGTATGAGCTATTCTCGATATCTATGACCCTTGCATGGTTCACTATATTATAGTTTTTCATTACATTCACATTTTCTTGGCACTTCATGCATGTTTCATTGTATCCTTCATGCTTGATTCATTGATTGTTAGCTTTAATGGTAACCACATTTCATAGTTTTCCATGCGTGCTCCACTGTACCTCCTCATGTGAGATTCATCCTTTAACTAAACTAGGAGTTTTTATGTTATTTAGATTTTTATATATATAAACATCCTTGTCTTGTGGTTTGTTTTTTCTTTTATTGTTTATAAATAAAATGATTAATAGAAGTATCTTTGTTATCAGTGCTATATTCATTCATAAAAATACAGAGGTTTAATACGTATGTGTAAATATATGTGTTATTTGTAATTGTATTTAAAGTTATATTTATATATTCCTTATAGTTGTTTACATGTATATGTGTTGATTATAATGCGATGAGTATAGTGGAAATAATGTTGTTTTAAATATATGATGATAATATAATGGTTATAAATTAAATTGAGAGAAAATTAAATAAGAGAGATTTGATTTAAATAAGTAAAAGAATAGTTACCTAGATTATGGAAAGATAAGTAAGGAATGCCTTGTAAGTTTGTTTTGCAATGCCAAATATGTCTTTAAGTGAGCCATTGTATGATGTAAGTGAAAGTCTTTATTGTGCACTATTGTTGGTGTTCTTGACCTTGTGTGCAATAGTGAAATCTTCTAGAGGCTAGGGAAGGAAACTTGTATTGTAAATATTTTAATGCTTGTACTTTATTGTCCAATTGTCATGATTTTATTTGGGACTTATCCATGCATGATGTGATATTACATTTGAGGTTTTTGAAAGTTAAATGGATTATGTCATGTGTGAGATGTGCTTATTCTTGGTTATGTTAATGTGAATGATGGATACCATGTGTAAAAGTCAATAAAGTCATGTTATTTTATATGGGGAGAGTGGCTTTCGATAGGGGCCGAAACCCTAAGAGGTAACCATGGTAACCTATCAGGAGTTTGTAATTCAGTGAAAACCTAATTTAATGTACTAGGGGTTGGGTAGTGTTCATTATTAATTCAGCTAATTTAATTGCCTTGCCTAATACCTTAGTGATGGTATAGATTAAGTGTAGGTTGAGATGGCCTTGAATGGCATGATCATATACTTTGTCTTCTCGAAAGGTAGTTTGATTCCACATGAGTTTGTTTAGGGGCCAAGAACCGGTAGAGATTACCACAATAACTTAGTATCAGGGTTGGTAGTCTATTAAGATTCACAAGGGTAACCTATAGTAAACCATGAGATGACACTCTTATCCTAACACATGTTATGTGGTCTCTTTTGTAGAGTTACCATTTGTTATGATGTCGCCTCTAGGATCTTTGGTTGTAATTATGTGGTTTATTATATTTTTATGTCGTTATGTGAACGTCAAGCCATGTGGTGTTATGTTCTATCTTTATATTTGTTTATCATTGTGAACCTGATATTATACCCTAGCATAGGGGGTGAAATTACAAGTACCACATGGTTGGGAGGAATGTGCCCTGTCCTCCATTGGGTCCCCTTGTAGGTGATGCAGTATGTGACGATACTTTTCTTATGATAGGTTCCTGATTTTACATTGTTCGTGGAGTTGGACATTGAGCGTGTTCATGAGAAATTTTGACATATGTGTTATGATCGTCATCTATATTATATATATTCTTGATTTGTATATGAGACCATATTGTGATGTTATTATGATGTAACGAGATTTGTCACAATCTCACTTGATGTAACTTGAACTATATATTTTGACTTCTTTATGAGTATGTAATTGGATTATCCATCATTGATATGATTTACCCTTGTGTTTAATGTTATGGTTTTATAATGTGATGTTCTTTCTAGTGAATGTTTTAAGTAGCATTGTCATGAAACCCTGAGAACATATGTGTTGATTTTTACTTTGTATTCATGTTATAATTGAATGTCTTTAAAAAGATGGTCTGATTATTTAGATACTTTGTGTGTTGTTCTCTGGGTTCCATGGTGGGGCATTACACCAAATCATATCAAAAAATGGGATCTAATCATCATGAAAAACATTAAACTTCATGGTTTTATCTAACATGTTTGCTCATTGTGCAGGCACAGGTTCATCATTGCATTACTATAATTTTCAACATTACAACATGTGGATAAAAATGGGCTCCCGCAAGGGGTGAGCCCAGCATATTGCCCTCTTAGTTCTTGAGAGGGATAGGGATGAAAATTAATTCAATAATACCATGAGATACATTATGGTACAAATAATTCATACAAGTGTCAATTCCAAATGGAGATAACAAAGCTAGTGCCTTTTTCATAGTTTTCAGGGTTTCTTTCCTTAAGGTTACTTAGGGAGAAATAATTAAAATTCTATTATAATGAATGCAAAGATCAAAGACACAGTTAAGTATTCCTATACAATAGGGATAGTCAATGCAAGGTTCACAATCAACTATCATTTTGCAAGCTACAACAAGTAAGTGGATACATTCTACATCATGGAAGCTCTCATCACAACCACCATAAGATACCAAGGAATCATCAATGTATCATCAATTTTGGAATGTAGTGACTATTGCATAAGCATGCCAACCATACTAATCTCACGAGAGCATATAATTCAATGACAGTCATGCAAAGGGGAAAATATTCAAGAAGCAACCAAGCCATTCACATAAGCAAGCATATTTCAATTCAGGGGTTTGCATCATAGTCCTAGTTAGGGGAAAACACATCAAACACAATGACAATGATCATTGTCGGCTTCTATAAATGACAGTTCATCATGCTATAAGAATGTGTCAGGAAGCCATAGAAATTTATAGTCAAAGAGTAAAGCAGGGAGCAAGATTTGTACAATACTATTTACTGTTCCCAAACTTCAAAGAAGCCCATGATGTTTTGGCAATAGTATTAAGGAGAATTCATATTAATGAAGACAAAAATAATTCAATACAATTCACAATAAAAAAATGACTATCACACAATGCAATATGGTAGTCAAAAGATTAAATATTTTTGGTCATTCATGATTATGAATTGTTGGGAAATTATGCCTCAACGTTTCTGGCTTTTCCCTTGAAGATTTGGCATTTTCCTCCATGTTCTTGCCTTTACCACGGTGATGTGGGTCTGTCTTGGCAGTTACCGTCTTACTGTGCACGGTGAGTTCTCTCACTGCGGTGGCGCGGTAAGGCCGCCTGCAGCCTGCACTAGCAGTTACCACCTTACCGCATGGTAAGGCCGCCAGCGGCCTAGCTTGATGGTTACCGCCATATCGTTGGTAGTGGTCCCTCTCACTACGGTGGCCGTGGTGAGACTGCCAGCGATGGTCTCGGCGGTTACCGCCATACCGCTGGCGGTGGGTCCTCTCACCATGGTGGCCATGGTGAGACCGCCAGTGGTTGGCCTAGCGATTACCGACACACCGTAGGGAGGCTTGGGAAGGTCAACAGTAGCGTAGTGGAGATGGAGGCGCGGGTCATTACTGCCATATTGTGGGGTGGCCATATGAGCTCGGTGGTAGCGCGGTGTAGTCAGAGTTTGGGGTTGGTGATGACTTGAGATCCCATTCGTCGAAGCTTTATTTTTTAATGTGCAAATGAACTACATTATTATAGCAAGGTTGATGGACATGTCTGAGATTGGATTTAATGCTACGCAGCTCAATGCTTGCGGATTAAGTGGTGCACGTTATCAGAAATGGAAAGCTTGTAGGTGGATAATTTATTATCCTGATGACCATTGTTGGCACGGATGGGATGAACAAGTTGGCACACAATATATGTATTCTTGTGTGCAGATCAATACAGTTGATGAGCGATAACAAAGAGAGGCCGAGAGTGTTCGAGCGGTTCAACTGTGAACAGTTAGACTCTCAGATCTATTAAAATGTGAACCTGATAGGCCAAGTGGCTAGACTGGCCAGGAGACTGGCTGTGACAGTCATTTGTGAGGAGCTCAAGGGAATCTACACAATATGTCATGGAGGACATTGTAACTGTGTGAAGATTCTATTTTGTGTTTCCTGTATTCTTTCTCCTGATGAACAAGATGCAATATCCAGAAGAGCATATCTCTATGTTTGTATTGTAACCATTTTAGTTACTGAATAATACAAGTGAGCTGAATGTATTGGAGGTGGGTTTTTTTACCTAAAAAGGTTTTCCCCATGTATATTTGTGTGTTCATAGTTTTGTCTTTCATGGTTATCTGATTCATGTTCTTGAACCTATGCTTGTGTTGAATCTATTATAAGTTATGCATTTACTTCTCTCAAAGGATCAATGGGGGATCAACTGTGCCTGCTTTCGCTTTATGGCATAGTTTTTTGTGTCTTTGTTGTGATTTAAATGAAAATCACTAAGGTACTGTTGTCTCAGATGGGGATCTATGATGACAGAACTGACTTCATATCCCCTACAAGTTGTCTTAGAGCTAGTTGAAGGAGGTCGAGGCTTGATGATACCAACAAGTGGTGTGAAAGCCTTCTCCTGGTTACTAAAGTTCTGGTTATTTCTCCTGTGATGATTTATTAGCCTAGAAAGCTTGATGAAATCTAGAGAAATTGGTTGGTGATTGATCCTTTGATGAGTGGAAGTTGCTTCTTTGATTCAACACATAGTTTTGAAAGTCGTTGGATATGACTAGAGTTGATCATATTGTTGCAATATGGTCTGAGGCTCCTAGCTTGTAGCAAATGTTCCTAATGCAAAGGTCGTGAGATGTGCTTGTGGTTTTGTTCCAGCAAAGCATGGTTTCATACTAGGTGTCTATGTGAGAGGCTCCCTGGTAGTATGGAGTTGTTTGTGTTGTTGTTCAACCATGAATTTTTGGTGCTTGTGCTAGGTGTTTTGACTTAGCACTGAAGGCTATTTCTCCGCTGCTCTAATTGCATGGAGGCTATGAATTTGATCCTGGTGGTCTGCAAATTTCGTATCCTTGTGCATGACTGTGGTTTCTGGAACTAGTTTGAAATGGACCTGCTGTTCCATTCTTACTTGTGTCTTGCATTCGCATTGTTTAGATTCATGTCTTTGGCTCTGGAGGTTCTTTGTAGATTTTCCTAAAAAGTCTATCATGCATATTCATGTTTTTCATTGTTCTGGTTAACCATGATGGTTGTGTGCAGACTCCTGAGTCATCCAGATGAGCAGTGAATATGGAGATGCATGGGTGTTTTATAAACACTGTGGTTTTGCAAGTTTTACACAGTCAAGAAAAACTTGTGGGGTGTGGAGCTATTGTTCAGCTATTTTCTAGACCCTGGCTTCTAGGGTGTGACTGGATGATATAGCTATAGTTCGACATGTCTTTGAGGAGGTGTGATGTCTTCTTTGCATGGGAGTGTTGGTATGAGTTTATCTTTCAATATTCTTGTGGTGTGCTTGTTGGTTTCCTAAAATATGGTGCTTGAGTTGTGGACATGATTGGAAAATCGAATCTATTGCTGATCTGGCGTTTGAGTCATGTTTGTCTTCTTTGGTTGTTCTCTTTGATTATCTCAATTTTGCATTTTCCAGTGTGATGATAGATTTGCATGTTTCATTTGGTTGCATCCATGAGTTGTGCATTGTTGTGGGGTGTCCTTACCTACATGTTTGTTGTGAGACAACTCAGAAGTGGACTGTCTATATCCAAGAGGTTGTAATTGTGTGGTGTAGATCTATTAGCTAACCTTGACTGTGGTCACTTATGCATTGGCGTGGTTGTTTTGAGATGAGAGGAGGAATGGCATTTGAGTACCTGAATAGTCAGTGATGGGGAACTGAAGCATGCGAATCATGATGTCATGGAGAGCTGGATACACTGGCTTGTGTAAGCTTTTGACAATGATGGTGTGGTCTACGTGATTTGGTGATCTTGGTGTTGTTCGACGTTGTTGTCTGATGGACATGTTGTCATTTGTACCTGGAGGAGTCTGGGATCAGCAGATGTTTGGTCATGATGCTTGGAAATCTTGGTGTCATAGTTCAGTGGGAGCTTTAGTAGTGAATGTGGATTCATCACTTGGTGATGAATGATCTTTGGTGTTGCAGATGCTCCTGGTGGGACTCTTAGATACTGTTGTTGCAGAAGAGATTTCTCGTATCTGCATGGTCACTATTTGAAGATGTGCAACATCTTGGAGCCATGGAGGACTTTGGTAGTCTTTGGTTGAGATGCTAGTGGTGCTTGATAGGTGATGTTGGTTTAGAGTTTGTTTGCTTTATGTCATGGTATACTCTTGCTTGTGCATTAGAGTTTTGGCATGCTGCTTTTCTCTTGAGACCATGGCTTGTTCACTTGAAGCATGGTATCTCCTAATGGAGATGTGTAGATCATGGTGTCATAATAAGTTCCTGTTAAGCTGGTTTGGAGCTTTGATAGTGGTCTAGGGATTCTCTATGTTTTGAGTACTTTGTTCATATGTTGGAGGACTTCATGTTTATTGCAGTGATGCAATTTGGAGTTAGCATGAAATGAAAGGTTGCTAGTGCTCATGGATGCATGGAGAATAAGATGAGGCTGGAATTCTTTTGAGAATGTTGTTATTACAGCTGAAAGTCTGAGTAGCCTGTACCTTGGTTGAATGTGAGTTCAATAGAGACCATGAAGGAAATTGCTCTTGGGTAAGTCACGATGACTTGTATATCTTGGAGGAGCATCTTTTCTTTTCTTCTTGGTCTACTTGGCAGTCAAGTTTATTTGAAAGGTATTCACCCATTATATCTTTCAGATGTGTGTTATGCTTTATCTTCCATGTATATGAATCTTGAGTTGTTTTAAAATTCTAGAGGATTCATAATGAAAGGTGGACAACATGGTGGATCTCCTTGTGCTTTTGAGGACTGATAGGAGATGGTGATATGGGTGAGTTTGATCTTCTTTAAGGTGCTTACACCCATCGCTTTTGTTGGATGTTGTTAAGGCTTTTCCCTTGGGATTTGAAGAATATCATTCTTAGCATAGCTCGCATTTAGAAATGTATGTCAGAGGATGCTACATGTTTTGATTTGCAGTTTCTCTCTAATCTAGTATTTTCTTCCTGTATGTTTGTTTTCATATGACTTTGGATGTGAGATGCTTTTGTGGAGCCAAGTTGCTCATAGTTTTTGGTCATGTGTTGTCACTTGGGTGATGACACGAAGGTTCCTATGCTTCTTTCTTCAGTCAGATATGGAGGATCTTGGAAGAATGTGGAAGACTGTTGAGAGAAATGTCTCTTGCAATTGGTGGTTGGAGGTTTTGAAGATGAGTGTGGATTTTCCTTGGCACTACATGGTTACATTCCTTTTTATAGGATTTGGTGGACTTAGTATGCCTGGATCATGTGTGCTGGTGCTTTGTTTGCATTCATCTAGACAATACCTTTGCAGTGGGAGTACCTGGATGTGTGTACTCTTTTAGCTGGTTGACACATGGTGCTTGTGTTTGTTGTTGTTGGGTTGGTTGTGTGATGGCATGAGTTTACTAATGTTCATACCTTTGAGGTATGGGTGGTTGGATGATTTAGCATGAGCTCTGGGTGTTGGTTTTCAGTCATGTGGGTTTGATAAGTTGGTTGGAGGGCAGTTAGTTTTATGGTTGTTGTTCTAGCTAGTTGGTTTCTTGTTCTAGAGAATAGTTTTCTATGTTCGTGTTGTGCTTTATTGGTTGATGTTGTTTTGGTGCCTATGCCACTTGAAGGATCAGATGTTTGCATTCCTGAGACTGGTTATTTTTCACCTTGGCGTGATCCTGTGTTTGGAGTTGTTTCCTGAGATGGTGGACATTTTTGATGTCATTGCAGGGGTTTTGGTTGGAGTGTGGAAGCGTGGTTTTGGTCCTTGTTCGGGTGTTTGAAGGAAGCCTAAAAGTCTTCGGCAAGTGGGAGATTGTTGGGAAATTATGCCTCAAGGTTTCTAGCTTTTCCCTTGAAGAATCGGTATTTTCCTCCATGTTCGAACCTCTACCGAGGCGGTCTGGCTTGGTCTTGGTGGTTTATGTCTGGCGGTTATTTCCTTACCATGCGTGGTGAGTTCACTCACCATGGTGGCATAGTAAGGTTGCCTGTAGCTTGTGCTGGCGATACCGCGTTACCGTGCATGGTGAGTTCTCTCACCGTGGTGGTGCGGTAAGGCCGCCAGTAGCCTAGCTCAACAATTATCGCCATACTACTGGCAGTGGTCCCTCTCACCGTGGTGGTCTTGACGGTTACCTTGGGCGGTGGTTCCTCTCATTGCGGTGGCCATGGTGAGACCACCAGTGGTAGCGTGGTGGAGATGGCGATCAGTGCATGCCATTACCGCCATATCACGGGGTGGCCATATGAGCTCGACGGTAGCGTGATGTAGTCAGAGTTTGGGCATGGTGATGACTTGGGTGAGCTCGGTCAAGCTCACCGCCATACCTTGAGGTGAGACGGACAGGGCAGCGGTAGCGAGGTAGATGGCTGGGTGATCTCGGGCGAGCTCACTGCCACACTGCATGGTGACTCAGATAGGGACGTGGTAGTGTGGTGGAGTCAGGGTACAAGCTCGGATGGCTTACCACCATACCACGAGGCGAGTCCAATGGGGGCAACAATAGCAATGTAGAAGGATGGGTGAGCTTGAGTGAGCTCACCGCTATACTATGGTTGGGTCGAATGGGCTTGGCGGTTGCACGGTAAGAGCTTAGAACTCAGTTGACCAAGTTGGACTGGTTTGACTGACTGTCAAAACCTACGAACGAATTGTTTGGCAACATGTGGAAATTTCTTTGAGATCCCATTGGTCGAAGCTTTATTTTCTGATGTGCGACTAAGATGCATTATTATAGTAAGGTTGAAGGACATGTCTGAGAGCGGATTTAATGTTGCGCAACTCGATGCTTTCGGATTAAGTTTTGCACATTATCAGAAATGGAAAGCTTGTAGGTGAATAATTTATTATCCTGATGAATTTTGTTGGCAGAGATGGGCTGAATAGGTTGGCACAAAGTATATGTATTCTGGTATGCAGATCGATACAGATGATGAGTGATAACAGAGAGAGGTCGAGAGTGTTCGAGCGATTCAACCATGAACACTTAGACTCTTAGATTTGTTAAAATGTGAACCTGATAGGCCAAGTGGTTGGGTTGTCCATGAGATTGGTTCTGACAGTCATTTGTGAGGAGTTGAAGTGAATCTACATAGTATGTCATGGAGGACATTGTAACTATGTGAAGATTCTATTTTGTGTTTCTTGTATTCTTTCTCCTGATGAACAAGATGTAATATCCTGAAGAGCATAGCTTTGTGTTTGTATTGTAACTGTTTTACTTATTGAATAATACAAGTGAGCGGAATGTTTTGGAGGTGGGGTTTTTTACCTGAAAAGGTTTTCCCCATGTATATATGTGTGTTCATAGTTTTGTATTTCATAGTTTTCTGATTCATGTTCTTGAATCTATGCTTGTGTTGAATCTGTTATAAGTTATGCATTTACTTCTCTCAAAGGATCAATGGGGGATCAACTGTGCCTGCTTTCGCTTTATGGCATAGTTTTTTGTGTCTTTGTTGTGATTTAAATGAAAATCACTAAGGCACTATTGTCTTAGATGTTGATCTATGATGATAGAACCGACTCCATATCCCCAACATGAATAAAGGTAATATTTAAGAGCAGTAACAAATACATATTTTGGGACAACAAACAATGAATTCCATATTGGAAAGAGCATGGACAATGGTATTCAAATATACTCCCAACCATTGAAGGAAAACCCTTATGAGATGTGAGATGATGGATATTCAAAGAGGGCAGAGTATGTAGTGCCTTTAAAAGATCTTAAGGAGCGGTCCCAAGTTCACTCTATAGTTCATTAAATGCAAAATTAATAGTAACAACACCATGGAGCATGATACTAAAAATTGGTAGTGTATATGAAGGAATGAAAATGATGTGAAGGGTTTTGGATTGTCCCTATACTATGCAATAAGAGAAAGCAAATACCCAGTAGTAGTATAGGCCGCAACCTAAAAGTAAATGAAGACCTAGAACCAAAGAAAAGAAGCAACAAAGATACATTCCACGACTTGTATATTCATAGAGGGCCTCAAGTATTTACAATAAACCTAGAGAGAAATCTTTAGTATGGAGAGCTTATATGAAATAATGCAAATTGAGAAGCGCAAATGCATGGCCACGACCTGGGTTATGTACTTTTTTCTTTTACATCAAATACAAGAAATAAAAGATAGTGTTAGAGAGGTCGTAGCCATAGAAGATTTATCAATCATGAAACAAAGGATTCAGAGCCCTCTCACAGTGAGGTTGCGGCCAAGAAACTATGAAGAGTTTGAAAAATACACTATATGAAGAAAGCAAAGAATATTCATCATTTTGTTCACTATGAAGATGTGATGCAAAAAATTGTATCCTTGGACATTTTTATGCTCATTTGGGTGTTTCTTGTCGACTTTGGCCTAGTTTTTCCTAGACTTAATGTTGTACTATGGCCAACACATTCACATTAGGTATTGGACCCTTATGAATCAATAAGAATTATATGGTGTCTTGTAAAAGTGTTATGAAGTGTTTTAACCCACTTCCACACTTTTCTAGGACCCTTTTATTATAATTCACTTAAATAACCTCTTTTTATCACTTACCAAGCCTTTTTTCAAAGTGTTGTAAGGATTTGTAACAAACTCTCAAACTTTTTTAGGCTTCTCATCCATAATTACACCTTTCTTATGCTTTAATTGGCCCCATTATGCACTTACAAGCCTTATTTAAGTGTCTTTTTGAGAATAATCCTGATAGAAATCATTTAACAAATCTTAACCCTTGACACCCACTTATATTTCCTTAGCGGGACCAAGTCACCACTTGGGGTGACTTAGTCCCATTTGGCTCAAAAATCAAAATTATTTCAAAATTCTGGCAAGTTTTTATTTTCTAAGACCTAAGGTCGGCCTTTGATGTGGTATTTTTGATAATTAGGGCATAATTGTGTATAAATATAGGGTTTTCCCTCTTATTTGACCCCTATTCATTCAATCAATGAACCTTCTCAATTATTCATTCATCATTCTTCTCAAGCAAGCTAGGGTTTTAGTATTGTGAAGTCATCAAGAAGCATTAAAGAGTATATTCTTCATCTATTTTTGTAGAAATTCAAGATCTACCATCATGAAAAGTATTTATCTCCATTATTTCATGCTTCATTACATTATTTCTTCATTTTGGTTTAATTACCTAAAAGGGGTTTTCCCAAGGCAAACCCCCATGCCCTAACATTCAACATTTATCTTCCTTTCTTTGTCTGTTTGCATATTAGGTATTTTGAAGGCTTAGAAATCATTGAAGACAAGGTTGCAAAGTGGTTGAAGACATCTCCTTCTTGTCTAGGGAAAAACATCCACTAAAAGTTAGTTACAATGCCGAAGATCGGGGTTTCGGATCCAGATACCTAGAGGAACAAAAAGTGCACATTGAGGGCTTCTGTTTCCACATTCAAATTTTTAGAAAAGGCAAAGTGGACTAAGTCACCATCAGTGGTGACTTAGTCCCACTACACATGTTATTCGAAGTTTTCTACAGATTTGGATACCCATTTGGCCAAAACAGGATCTAGTGAAGTTTTCCAGATCTGGGACTAGGTCACCTAAAATGGAAAATTATTCCTAGTAAGCAAAATTTCCAAAATCAGCAGAATTTTGAGAGCCTCTCTACATCACTTTCTAGTTTCTAGGTGCACACATTCAGTTTTATAGTTTTCTTTTTTTCCTTGTTTGCATTTCTAGGTCATTTGGTACGTGTTTGCATATCATAATTTGTTTTCAAACAATATACATTTCTTCAGTTTTGAAAGGATATTTTATCTTCTTTATCAACTTCCAGCCTTAGGAATAATCTCCTTTGATAGATTCCAATCTCTATTGCATGGGAATCTCAAGGGTGTGTTCTTGAATGAGGTGATAGATCTTTGTCCCTTACCCTTTAGGTGCAAAACCCTAGAGGTGTAAGAGGTGACAAAAATCTTCACTACATTTTGGTGAACTTGCATTTAGAGCATCAAATTTCTTATTTGGAGTGCATTTACATCCTAGTAATAGCTTACATTACATTGCATATTGCATTGTTTAATTTGCATTCTAGGGTTTCTAAATTATTGCATTAGTGAAAGTGCATATAGGTTGTATTTTTAAATCTCAAATCCTTAAAAATTTCTAATTTTTTTGCATTTTCATCTTAGGTATGCATCATACAACACAAAAAACATAAAAATCCATCAAAAAATATAAAAATTCTGAAAAACTCCCTAGTAGGACTAATTTTACGCCTTGGGCGACTTAGTCCCTTTATGCCCCTGAAATAGCCTTTTATAGAGCTAAAAACCCTATTTTTAAGCTTCTATTTTCTGCCCTTATCTATCTATATCAGAGGGGTAACTTTCTATTACATGCATTCTACTAAATCTAGCTTAAATTGGTCCATTTCATGCATTGCTTTATCTCAATTTTTCATTCACAACATTTTATCTTCAGATCATTGCATAGTGTAATCAGTAAATTACCTTGTTTGAAATCTAAAAATTGCATTTCATTATAGGTCTTAACATTGCATTGTTCAAAAATGTTAGTTTCAATGTTTTCCAAAATTACGAAGAAAAAGTTAGTTAGTAAGCATGTTAGTCACTCATTCAATGCATTCCCTAGCTATGAGAGTCTCTTAGCGCCAGAGAATGAAAATGTTGACAATTACCTTAAACTTACACCCTCTTCTATCTTTCCTATTTGTGTGGATGATGTGATAGAAGAGCATACAAACATAGATAACCATGATAACCATATTTTTCCTTCTCACGATACCTCTTCTTTTAATGATGAAGGTATCTTGGTGCAAGAAGATATAATCGTTTAGAATCATGGAGATATTTCTTGTCCTTCTCCTCACCCCCTTGGGAAGATATTATAGAATAAGAGAATGATATCGTACACATTCCTAAACATCACCTTACCTAGTCTTCATTCAGCCCTTGCTTGTGAGAATGTCCTTGATAAAGAGGATGAAACCATAGTTAAACATGACACTCACATATATTCCTCTCCTAGTTGCGAAGAAAATACTATGATTGATGATAATATTAGGTGTTTATCTTCCCTTAGGGAAAACCTTATTCAACAAGACAATTCCACCATTGATAACTTCCTTACTTACGATGAAGTTATTTTGGAAGAACCAAGCCTTGCATGTCAAGAACATTTTCCTTGTAGTTCTCCTAACAACTCTTTTCCTAGGGAGGATACCATGGTGCAATACAAGAATAACAATAACACTAATGATATAGTGTCCTTAGAAGAATCTGAGGGGGCACCATTAGACTCTCCTTCCGTAAGGGACATTAATATTATTCAACCTCAACTCATGCTCTACCCACCTTCACACAAACAACAAACTCAAAACCAACCTGAACTCATCCTTTATCCACCTTCAACTCAAAATAAACCTGAACTCGTCCTTTACCCACCTAAGAACAATGTTTCGCAACAACTGAGTCATAGTATCGTTGCTCACACACATTACACAAGAAACAATTTGCACCCACCACAACTAACCCCAACACCCTTACCTTTACCCAATCCCATCTTGCCTCATGATCCTTGATTAAATTCACACATTAGGGAGTATGATCTTGTTGAACAACTAAAGAATACTCTTGCCAAGACATCCCTATGGGATTTTATTTAGAATTCACCTAGCTATCACACTATGCTTGAAACGACCTTACAACAAGTTCATATCCCTTCTAATGCACAAACAAACGACATAACAACCCTATTTCAAGGCATAAATGATGATATTGTTTTTCACCAAAGTCAGCTCCCTCCTTTGGAAATACAAAAACAAGATGATGCTTTCATAATCATATCTCAATACAAAAGAAAAGGGATAAAGCAAACCCTTGTTGATAATTTCTTAGGGGTTAATGTGTGTAGTGTGACCCTTTTGGATAGGCTTGGTATTGATCAATCAAAAATTCAACCTATCTTTTTATCTATCAATTGATTTGATAGTGTAGGAAAGAAACCGCTTGGTGTGATCACTTTGCCTATTACAGTTGGAATGGCCACATTAGAAACACTGATCCATGTTATGCCACATTATATTTCATATAATCCTATTTTAGGCAGGTCATGGATTCATGCAATGAATGGGGTGACTTCCACTCTTCATCGTAAAATGAAATACATCTACAACAACAAAGTGTACACACTTGACATTGATCTTGAGCCTTACACTGTCTTACAATTTGAGAAAAACAAAGCCAATCCCTTGAAGACATTCACACAAACCACACAAGTGGAACCCACACAACAAACAAACAAAGAATAACATATTGAACAAATCATGAAACTATTAGATGATGATTGAGGTTCCTTAGACTTCAAACCTACATTAATGGGAGAATACAAGATCATTCACAAAGACTCTGAAAAGGGAAAAGTAGTTTTGTCAACACAAAACTTAGAAGACCCTTTGAAAGCATCCACCTCAACCACCTAAGAACAACAACCAACAAACTACACAAAAAACTTTGAAGAACTTCATCATGAGCAACCAACCAATCCAAAAGCAATGAAAAATATTTATGGAAAAGGTTATGAGCTTATGAAACAACATGGCTATAGTGTCAAAGGATGTGGTGCTAGATAACAAGGTATTTGTGTCCCCATCGATTCTAACATGCAAGAAATGACTCATGGTCTTGGTTATTGTCCTGTGATAGAAATCACCAAGCCTTCAATTGAAATAAACACCATCACACATAATTCCTCTAAACCAACCTTAACACTAGTGCATCCTGAATTGATAGACACTAGTGGTCTTTCTCCTTTGCACACAACAAAACCAACAAAGACATCTTCGCTTAATGCCAATGTCATCTCATAAAACACTAATTATTTGAGTTTGTTAGATTTTACACACTCCTCTATAGGAGCGTATAAAATCTCGCAATCCATAGAGTCTTGTGTATCTTTGTCGCAAACTATAGAAGAATACTCTAGTTTTGATCAAGAGAGTATCTTTTTGAGACTCCTCCAAGATCACTTGATATCCCTTCCTCTAGTAACTCAAAATAAATTTTGTTACAAGAATTCCTTTTGCGCCTATCATGGAGTCCATGGTCATTCTACTAATGAATGTAAGGCTTTGAGTAGTAAAATTCAACATCTTAAGGAGCTTGATGCTTTCCCTCATGTGGGGGCACCTAATTCCTCTAATCAATACTAATTTTCACTCTACCTCACATTTCATCAATCATTTTGGCTCATCCTTGTCCTGCACAAAGTGGGGGCAAGGGGTTAGGTAGCCTTGTCCTCATAGGTCACTTGTCGTTGTCTCTTTTGGCTAGTTGTTAACCTTTCATGAACATATAAGAGCAAGCTTGGGATGTGGATGACATGTCTTAAGTTGAATCACATGTGACATACTACATTTTCATGATGTAGCTTATCAGAAACATATGACTTGGCATAGGGATTTCCGAACAAGCTCTCGTGTCTTCTTCTACTTTAAAGCAATTTCTCACAGTCATGGTGTTAGCAACCACTTTAAAGTTATGGCAAACATCGACACTCACATTTCATTGTGAGATTTTCTTTTTCTTGTGATTCCCTCTCTTGGAAGCATTAGGTACAATGTTGCCCGAGATGAGACATTGCACTTGTCCTCTCTTGGAAACAAGATGAGACCATTTTCACTTGTCCTCTCTTGGAAACAAGATGAGACCATTCGCAATTATCCTCTCTCAGAGACATTAAACATGATGTTCCTTAAGATGAGACCTTGGAAAAACTAAGCAAAATCCATTTGAACATTCCTTACACCATTTTTACATTTCAAAAATCATTCACAAAAGTCATTCTCTTTTGTGGTGCCTTATTAAAGTTATCAGGAGGTATAACTTTGGTATGGTTCGAGAGAGAAACCCAACCAATGGAACAACTTTCCCAATAGCCACTTGTGTATGTGTGAGTACATACCATCCATGAGTGTATGTTTCTCACCTTCTTGGAATTCTCACTTGGCGAACAACCAAGAGTTTCGTTGCCTCAGAGTGAGTATGCATTTTGGGACAAACATCCTAGATCTGATCCACAACGTGTTGGAAAAATGGTCAAAGTTTGCCATTGCATGATCATGTATCTTGTTTTGCTGTAAATAATTCACCCTTGGATATTTTTATCCTCATTTGGGTCTTTCATGTGGACTTTGGCCTAATTTTGCTAGATTTTATGTTGTAATGTGGCCAACACATTCACATTAGATCTTGGACCCTTTCAAATCAATAAGAATTATATGGTGCCTTGTAAAAGTGTTGTGAAGTGTTGTAACCCACTTTCACACTTTCCTAGGACCCTTTTATTATAATTCACTTAAATAACCTTTTTTTATCACTTACCAAGCCTTGTTTCAAAGTGTTGTATGGAGTTGTAACAAACTATCACACTTTTCTAGGCTTGTCCTCAACAAATACACCTTTCTTATGCTTTAATTGACCCCATTATGTACTTAAATGCCTTATTTAAGTGTCCTTTTGAGAATAATCTCAATAAACATCATTTAACATAAATTAACCCTTGACAACCACTTAAATTTCTCTACTGGGACCAAGTCGCCTTTTGGGGAGACTTACACCCATTTGGCTAGAAAATGAAAATTATTTCAAAATTCTGGTAGGTTTTTATTCTCTAAGACCTAAGGTCATCCTATGATGTGGTATTTTAAAGAATTAGGGCATAATTATGTATAAATATAGGGTTTTTCCTCTTATTTGACCCCTATTCATTCAATCAATCAACCTTCTCAATTATTCATTCATCATTCTTCTCAAGCAAGCTAGGGTTTTAGTATTGTGATGTCATCAAGAAGCATTCAAGGGTAGATTCTTCATCTATTTCTGCAAAAATTCAAGATCTACCATCATGGAAAGTCTCTAACTCCATTATTTCATGCTTCATTACATTATTTCTTCATTTTGGTTTAATTACCTAAAAGGGGTTTTCCCAAGGCAAACCTCCATGCCCTAACATTCAACATTTATCTTCTTCTTTGTGTGTTTGCAGATTTAGGTATTTTGAAGGCTTGGAAATCATTGAAGACAAGGTTGCAAAGTGGTTGAAGACATCTCCTTGTTAGCTAGGGAAAAAAATCCACTAAAAGTCACTTAGAGTGCCGAAGATTGGGGTTTCAAATCTGGATACCTGGAGGAACAAAAAGTGCAAACCGAGGGCTTTCATTTCCACTTTCAGATTTTTAGAAAAGCCAAAGTGGACTAAGTCGGCATCAATGGTGACTTATTCACACTACACATGTTTTTCAGAGTTTTCTACAGATTTGGATAGCCATTTGGCCGAAACAGGCTCTGGTGCAGTTTTCCAAATTTGGGACTAAGTTGCCCAGAATGGAGAATTAGTCCCAGTAAGCCAAATTTCCAAAATTAGCAGCATTTCCAAAGCCTCTCTGCATCACTTTCTAGTTTCCAGGTGCACACGTTCAGTTTTACAGTTTTCTATTTTGCTTTGTTTGCATTTCTAGGTAATTTGGTACATGTTTGCATATCATAATGTGTTTTTAAACACTTTACATTTCTTTAGTTTTGGATCCATAGTTTATCTTCTTTATCAACTTCTATTCTTAGGAACAATCTCCTTTGACAAATTTCAATCTCTATTGCATTGGAATTGTAACGTAGATAAAATGGATTGCTACACAGAAAGATTGTCAAATCTAATCTAACAAGCATAAATCTAAATCAAACAACTAAGAACGAATTAAATTAACTAAAACAATAAAAAAAATAATATGAAACAATCTCACTCAATAGTAGTCCACCTCTTCGAATTATCTTGATTGTCCTTGTCCATTTTTCTGTATCGGTATTCCCTTGAGATTTTATGTATGTATGCAAGCATAGCTTGGATGTATTGTCTAAGCAAAATATCAAAGATTATAAGTTCTTCTCAAAAGTATTGATTTCGGGAGGAGGAATAATGACAATGACAGGTCAATTTATAGAAAGTTGGGTTTTCGAACGATCGACTTAGATTCAATAGAGAGATCAAAGATCGAGATTGTTGAATGCCATGTGATGTGAGTTTTGTGTCAGTTAGAACGTGAGTTAGGAAATTCTGCAGGATAAAGATTAAAATAGAATAATAATTTAATCTGGTGTTAAGACTATTCAAAAATAGAAAGAACAAGAGTTCAAGATTAAATAAATGATTTAATCTTCAGTTGAAATTCTTTGAAAATAGAAGAATTAGACTTTGAATGAAAATGATAACATTAGAACTTGAAGAATAATTTGTTCAAATGCACACATGAATTAATTAATTAAATAAAGATATTTAATTAATAAATATGTTCATGCATATGAGTTAGAACTAGTTAACTAACTAATTGTGATAGAGAGTCCTTTCGAAGAGACAATCAAATATTGAATCCGGAGATAACTGGTAGATTTAAATAGATCTCGAGTTAGATGGTGAGTGAATAATTAGATAACTGGGCGATAGAAGAATGTGATAGAAACAATTAATTATGAATTAAATGTTAATTTAATTCAATATTCGAAATTGAAAGATTAATTAAATAAATAATAATAATTTATTTAATTGACTATTGAAAATATTAATTGAATAATTAAATAAGGAATATTTAATTATCGTTGAAATATGATAAAGGGGTTAATTAAATAATAAATTATTTAATTAAGAAAGAGAATTAATTAGTTAGTGACATAATTAAATAAATATGATTTATTTAATTAATCAAAGTTGAATAAGGGTCATAATGAATTAATTAAATAATTAAAAGGTTATTTAATTAATAGAGGAAAGATGTGTTTAGGAAATAATTAAATAATTAACATTATTTAATCATGACCAAGGACATTAGAAAATTATGTCAAAAGTGGTATTTCTAGGCCTTTACCAATTTTCAGTGTCTACAGTTTTCCTCTCTTTGATACAATGTTGTTTATCACGTTGTGTCAAAGAGATTGAAAAAAATATATGCCTCAGTGAAAGGGAGAATGACGAGGAGGTAGTGGTATGCCCCCTCCAGAGGATAGGCGGGTTTGAAGAACATGAGTGTGCTCTCGAAATCAATGAGAGGATTGGAATATGAAGGACAGGAGACTAGGGGAAATAGATAAGGATGATGAAGATACAAACTAGAAGAAATGTTAGTGCAGATAATTCAAAATGTTAGTACAAAATAAAGAAGGTTGTTTGAAGGACATATGATCTTCGATATTTTTCCATATATATACTAAGCTTTGCATTTTATCATCATTGGGCAGGAGATGACACAAATGGATAGTACACACCATGATATGAGATAGACCATAGTGTACAAAGTCGTCCATCTACGAAAAATAGACAGTAGTAGACAAGGAGTGTCTTGACTCATACTAAGGACAAAATTTCCCTTCTCATTTTGTCTAGACAAACCACAGACAACAAACAAATAAAAATGGGTCATGAGACACCATTTCTCCTCTAAATCCTTTACGGGACATCCTTGAGGAAACTAGTAACATGACTCAAAATCCAAAGTTAAAAAAAGACAGGTTACAGACAATAGTCAAAGAGAAAGAGTCCCGAGAAATCCTTGCTTCTCTAAATCCTTCAAGGGACATCCTTGAGAAAGCTAGTAACCGGACTTATGCACAAATCGATAAAAAGATAAGACAAAATAAGATATAAAGTCAAAAAGCCAATAAAAGATTTTGCCAAAACTTGATCTTGTGGGATTGTTTGATGTTTTGCATAGTTTGATGTGAGGGATGACACATACCGCATAAGATGTTGAGTCTGGTTTCGACTTGGTGACTATCTGTGTAAGGCATGAAAAATCCTGGTTTAAGAAAGGCATGTGTCATATAAGATGTCCGAGCCTAATGTCACTGATGTGACAAGCTACATGAGGCTATGAAAATTTGATGATTTCCATTGAGAAGAAAGACATATCTTGCTTAATACATAAGCTGATCACTTTGACAGTGTGTTTGATTTTGAATTGATGACAGTTTTGAGATGTTTTCCTTGTTGATGCATGACGTGTTTTGATTCCTTGGCTATTATGAGTGTGTGCGTGTGTTGACAGTGTATGACTTGAGATGATATACCCTAAAGAACTGACCTAATGCAACCTCGGGGGCTCATCGATTGATAGCTTTTCCTATGTTGTACATGTAGAGACCTCGTAGTATGACCAAACTTTAACTGACATAAATGACTAAAAATATGTACTTAAGTTGATGATATGCAACATATGTGATAGTGATTGTGATAAACCCTATTGGACTGACCTAATGCAGTCTCAGGGGCTCATCGATTGATTAGCCTTGCCTACGTTGTACACACAGATACCTCGTAGTTTGACATGGCCAATGACTTTGACATGTACAAAGAGTCATGATTTTAATGTGTGTGAAATGTGAGAAACCTAGACAGACAAACCTAATGCCCCGAGGGCACATCGATAGATGGCCTTGCCTATGTCTAGTACAAAGGCAATGTAGTTTGACTATGTCTATGACTGACTTAACATGATTGACTCTAATTTTGTTTTTGGGATTTTTGATTTTTTTTTGTTTTTTTATCTTTTTGAAGTTTGTTGATGTTTTTGGATTTTTTTAGGACATTTTCTAATGGTGTAATGCTATGTATAAGGTCCTCATGACATAGAACACAGATTTTCCCCTAGTCAGGTATAAGACAAAGAGGATGGAGTGGGGAATGTGACAGAGTGGACTTGATGTCAATCATTCCAAACAATGGATAAGACAACCATTTATTATGAGTGAAAGTGAAAATTCTGATTGGAATGATGGTAGACAAAGGAGAGAAGTTGACTACACATGGTGCCTATTTGCCAGGTTTTCACCATGGTATTTATCCATAGCGCCATCGAAGTGGTTTTCACTATTGGACGGATTATTTCTCTTTACTATTTTATTGATTTTCCAATTTTTTCGGTGTTACAAAGATGCCTATTTGCAAGGTTTTCATAAAGGTAACCATTTTTTTGTTTTTTCCATTTTTTTTTGTATATTTTTTTATGAAGACAAAGACTCTTAGAAGCTATGCATAGAACCTCTTCAAATGAAGGATATTAATTGGTGACAAAAGTGGTTCTCCTTCAGGGGTAGAGAGTTGATACGATCCTAATCCAAAAGCTTCTGTGACAATATAGGGCCCTAACTAGTTAGGTTCAAACTTACCTGGCTTTTCTCATTTAGCTTGATTCTTGGGGTTCTCCATTAAAACCAGGTCACTAATGTCAAAGTGTCAATTTATAACTTTTCTATTATAGCTACGATGAAGATGATTCTAATATGCTTGCAAATGGTCTAGTGCCTTCTATCTTCATTCATCCAGCAATTCTAACTTCTGTAATCTGGATACATGGTATTCTTCATCATCAATATGACCTTTTAAGGATACCCTTAGGGAAGGAATTTCAACCTCAATAGGTAAGATAGCTTCAGACCCGAATACTAGGGAGTATGGAGTGGTGCCAGTGGGAGTAAAGATACTTGTGCGGTAAGCCTATAAGGCATGTTTAAGCTGTAAGTGCCAGTCATGACTAGCGTCATTGACAATATTTTTTAGGATTCTGACAATGGTTTTACTAGATTCGTCGATTTGGCCTTTACCTTGTGGGTAATATGGAGTGGAAAAATGATGTTTGATATGGAATTCTTCACATAGATGGCAGAATTCTTGGTTTTTGAATAGATGAGCATAGTCTATGATAATAGTTTGAGGTACACCATACTGAAAAATGATATAGTTTAGGATAAGCTTGGATATTTGTGTGTCGGTGATGTAGGTCATGGGAATAGATTCAATCCATTTGGTGAAGTATTCGGTGGCGGTTATGATGAATTTATGGCCATTGGATGATGGAGGGTGTATCTTACCTATGAGGTCAAGTACCCATTGGGTAAAGGGCCATGGTGAAGTAATCAAATGAAGTTCATGTGCTAGTGCTCGTATCAAATCTCTATGTATCTGACACTATTAATATTTCTTAACGAAGATATATGAGTCTATTTCCATTGTAGGCCAATAATAACCTAATCTCATAATCTTATGGGCTAAAGTAGGACAGCTAGAATGGGATCCACATATACCCTCATGCACCACTCACAAGGTTGTTTTTGCTTCTTCAGCATCAAGACATCTCATTAGGGTGTTATCTAAGGTACGTCTATACAGGGTATCTCCGATGATGGTGTATTTAGCTGGCTTACGGATAAAGGTTCTATGTCGGTTGTTTGACAGGTCTAATGTTAAGGTTTGGTCATTTAGATTGTCGAATACGTCTTTGTACCAAGGGGATGTAGGACCAAAAATCGTACACAGCATAGACAAGGACCAACAACTATTCGACCAAAAACTCATACTAAGGAACCCATGGTTGCCATAGCATCTGTTGCCCTATTCTGAATGTGTGGTATTTATTGAAAGGTAATTTCATCAAATTACTGCTTGAAACCATCGGCCATGCATTTTTAGGGGGCGATTTTCTCATCTTTAGTTTCATAATCATCATTTACTTGCCGGACTACTAGCCGAGAATTCCCATAAACATGTAGACTCTTGATTTTCCATTGGGTTGCCATTGTTAGTCTTGTCACTAAGGCTTCATACTCTGCTATGTTGTTGGTGCAAGGGAAAGCAATTCTGAATGATTTTGGAATAGTATCACCTTGAGGTGTAACAAATAGTATGCTTGGTCTTGAACCACGATTAGTATGTGACCCATCAAAGTATAATTTCCATTTGGTTCTAGTGTCAACTTTGAAGATAAAATTGTCAAGAAAATATGCCACTAAAGGATGGTCTGCCTTCATGGGTGCATCCGCTAACTAATCTACAATTACTTGTCCTTTCATAGCTTTCCTCTCCACATATTGGATGCCATATTTACTAGGTATCATCACCCATTTAGCTAATCAGCCTGTTAATGTTGCTTTACTTAGGAGATATTTGAGGGGATCAATCTTTGCGACCAACATGGTTTGGTAGTTTAGCATATAGTGCCGAAGTTTTTGAGTAGCAAAGACTACCGCAAGATAGGCACGTTCTATGTTACTATAATTTAATTCATATCCCACCTAGGTATGATTGATGTAGTACACTTCCCTTTCATGACCTTGATCATCATTTTGTGCGAGAAGGGATCCTAATGTTGACTAAGTTGCTGAAATGTATAGTATCAACGATTTCCCATCTATAGGTGGCATTAAGACAAGTAGAGTGAGTAGATAATCCTTGATCTATTCGAAAGCTTCTTGACATTTAGGTGTCCACACAAATGGTACTCCTTTCTTGAGAAAATGTTGAAATGGATGTATTTTGTCTGCTAGTTGTACAGTGAAGTGCCTAATAGACTGTAATCTTCCCTGTAGTGTTCTTAGTTGACCAATGCTGACTGGAGGCATTTCTACAATAGCTTTTACCTTCTTTGGATCTACTTCAATGCCTCTTCTGGAAATGATATATCCTAGAAGGTTCCCTGATTTTACTCCAAAGACACATTTCTTTGGATTTAGTCTAACTTTGTAATTTTCTAGCCTCCATAATATCTTGTCTAGAACTTTCAAATGATCTTACCTTGTTATTGATTCGGCTATAATATCATCGAAATAATCTTCCATGAGAGTATGTAAAAAGTCATGGAAAATAGGCGTCATTGCCTGTTGATAAGTAGTTCCTACATTCTTAATCCCAAAAGGAATAACATTCCAGCAATATGTTCCCCATGGACATGTGAAAGTTGTCTTGTGTTAGTCTTCAGCTGTGATTTTGATTTCGTTATACTCAGAGAAACCATCCATGAGGGATAACATCTTGTATCCTGTTGTAAGGTCCACTATCATGCCAATGTTTGGCAAGGGTAAGTCATCCTTAGGACATGCCTTGTTGATGTTTCTAAAGTCTATACAAATGCGGATGCCCCCAGTTGGTTTAGTCACTAGGACAAGATTTGAAATCCAGTCTGCATAGTCTATGGATCTTATGAATCTGACATCCAATAGTTTCTTAATTTCTACTTTGACCAGTAGAGCAATCTGTGGATGCATTTTCCTTGACTTTTGTTTGACGGGTTTAATACCTGGCTGTAATGGTAGATGATGCAATATAAGGTTTGGATCCAGCCCAGACATGTTAGCATACGACCATGCAAAGTTTATCTATCTCTTTGTAAAGAAGTCTTGAAAATCTTGTTGTTCTATCTCTGTCAAAGAGGTTGCAAAGTATATTACCTGAGGGTTTTCTTCTGTGTTTATGTTGACTTCAAAAGATTCCTCCACTAACATTGGTGAATTTTCCTGAGCAACGGGGAGAATATTGAAACCTCCATCCTTAGGTGCCTCAAAGAGGTTTTTTCCCTTAGATACTTTATTTTTACTAGTTCTTCATCCAAAGGCTCCATTCAATTTTCACCTAGGGACTTGTCCTTTCTCTCATTTTCATTGTTTTTCTTTGTATTTTCATTTTTGTGACTAGAGGTGTAAATAGACTCCCCAAAATATGCTTTGTCATCCAAGTCTATGGTAAAACTAGCTTTATGATCCCCTCTTGGTATGCCTTCTCGAAGTCCCATGAACTCAACTATTGCTTCGTCTTTCTCAAATATGTCTAAGATGGGTGTACCTTGTTGATCCTAGTCAATAAGTTGGGGATATACGAGGTGCATATCATCATCGGAGTTATCAAAGGTGGAAGCTGACAAGGTGAATATAGAGTGGTTGACGTGGTCACATAAGTTTTGGACTAACTCCCTCTTGTTCTTTTTCTTAGTGGTAGGTAAACTCTGATGTGGAACTATTGTAATGGCTAGGTCGTTAGAAGATGGTTCATTAGGTGCCCAAGATGCATGATCAAGGGTTTCCCAATAATAATGCTTAAGCCATTCTCCTTTGGTCAGGGGTTTTTTATTACGAGGGCTAGATGGATTTGGTATGAGTTTTATCATTTGATTGAGTTATACAAATAGATTATCTAGGTTCATGGTGCTAGTAGAGGAAATGGAATCCCATTCATAGTCGCTAGAGTCAAGAGATTCATCATAAACTAGGGCAAGTGGTTCGTGAGATATCTCAATGTATTCATAAGCAATCACTTCCTCTTGAAATGGTGACGAAGTACTAGGAAAGCTAGTTCTAAGCGGTTGAAACCCTAGCCCTAGGCCTTTCTGTCGTGGTGAGACAATGATCGGTTCAATCCTTCCATTTTGATGTAGTCCTAACCCACTATGTTGGTCGTAGCCTTTTCCATATTGATCCTTAGCTATTTGAATAGACAGTGAGGGGTATTCATTATCTTCCTGGTACAACCAAGAGGTAATATCATCTTGGTCCATAAATTCTTCACTTAACTCTCCCCATTTTGTCAATGTCATTGTAGGAGGAACATGAAATGTGACTACAAATTGTCTCCTATTTGCCATGGGTAGACCATATGCCTTAGGTGGAACCAGCTGACTGACACAATAGGATGCCTTCATGTGATATTCTCCACAGCCCTTGTCTTGGATCTTGACCTTAGGAGTGGATGATGGTGGTTTGAATGAAATGGACTTGGTAAGATGTGATGGATCAATGTATAGGGATAAAGTGGATGATGAAGCTTCTTAATTAACTGGAGCTTGTCATTGTGGAATTTCCCCTAGGCTTCTACAATATTGAAAAGGATCTAGATCACCATCAATCATGATCTCAGTGCCATTATACACAAATTTAAGACACTGGTTATATGTGGAAGGTACATCTTTCATTACATGTATCCAAGGTCTACCTAACAACAGGTTGTATGGAAGGGTGAGATCCAAGACTTGGAAGCTAGTGTTCATAACTATCGGGCCAATTCTGATAGGGAGTGTGACAACTCCTTTGGATGATCTTTCCTCATCATCATAAGCCTTGATGACTATACTCTTAGAGGTGTCTACGCATGCTTCTGAGAATCCTAATGCCTTAACCAATTTTAGGTTACACAGGTTCAAACCTAATCCTCCGTCTACCAAGACTCGTCTGACTTTGGTTTGATGGACTAGGACTTCAAGATGTAATGGGTCATTATGATCGTTCTTTTCTGTTGAATAATCCTATTGAGAAAATGTGGCATGATGGGAGTTGGTTAAGTTTTCCTACCATTTATTCGAAATGATTGACATCTAAGTTGGCAGGGACAGTTGTGATCTACAAGGATTTGTCGAGAATAGCTCAATGATCAGGTGATAAAGTCAACAGTTCCAAAATAGATATCTATGTTGGGGTCTTGCTTAATTGATCAAGTAGATTGTACTTAGACTTGGAAGACTGTGTAGGTGGCTCAAAAAGACCTGGAAGAGTTATCTTTGTTCTACGTTTATTTATAGCACATTCAAGATGATTCTTAATGGTGATGGTATGGACATTTTAATTTGTAGCTCGAAGGTGATTTATGATCGTACCTTTTCCATAGTCGTACTTGGTATTTGCATAATTGGATGATGCAATATTCTTAGTTCTCGAACTAGAGGCTTTTCCTTTTGCGTGGTCATGTAATGGGTCCATGAAAACCTTATGATCACTGTTCTTGGTATGTTTCTGCCCATTGACCTCTATGGTTCTGTCTTCAACAAAGTCTTGTATGATATTCTTCAGTTGTTGACATTGTTGTAGGTTGTGTCCTTTTGTTTGATGGTATTCACAATAGGTGTTATCATCCCACCATGAAGGTTTAAACTATCCAAGATCATACTGTCTTAGTTCCAATGGTTTTAGGAGATCATGTTTGATCAGTTTTTTGAAAATTGTCTCGATTGGTTGCCCCAAAGGGGTAAATTCACATTTAGGAAATCTCCTTTATGGTTGTTGTGAATTTTGGAAAAAAAATTTTGTTTGATCTGGATTACTCGTCATGTCTTGATTGGGGTTTTAACCTCTAAGTGTGATGATCGGTCCCGCATGTATGGTCTTAGCATCAACAATACCATCATTGGTAATATTTTTGTTTCTATACCAGAACTTGTTTCTATCGTTGGGGGCATTTTGATGTTGAACAACTGGGTTTTTGCTCGGTACTTTAATTTCTCCTTTGTCAATAAGGCCTTGTTCAAATATGATCCCCTTTTGTACCAAGTCTAGGAATTAATTACAACAATGTACCCTTAACTCACTTCTTAGTTTTGGATTAATATTTTCGAGGAATATTGTGACTTTTTGTTTTTCTAGTATTTCAACTGGACATCTACTAGCTAAACTTCTCCATCTCTAGAAGAAAGTGGTGAAAGTTTTTCCTTCTTGTTGTTGTGTGACACAAGGTAGCTATTGTTATTTTATTGTCTATGTTGAAGTCAAAGTGTTCGACAAAATTCTCAGCTAATTCACCCCAGAATCATATGCCATATGGTAATTAAGAGAACCATTCCACTTCTATCCCAACAAGGGTTCATGGAAATAGTCTCATCAAGTATGTGGGGTTATATGATATGTCCATGCATGTTGTAGAGAATTCTCTAATGTGTTCTAAAGGATTCCTCCTCCCATTATACTTAGGAAATTTTGGTATAATGTATCTGTGTGGGAAAGGTGTCATGTATAGCACTTTATCAAAAGAACATGGACATAAATCTTGCGCTAAGATAGTTTGTTTGCCTGACATAGACATGTTGTCCATATGTTCTTGAAGCATTTGCATTTGATTTTGGAGAACATCTACTTGTGTCAAGGACATGTTGTTTGCATTGTTAGGATCAATGTAGGTGTTCTGAAATGCTATGTTCTATGGCAGATTATGATTTGGCGAAGGTATATATCCTATTTGAATGTTCTGATCCTGTATAGGAATATTCCCTGTCTGAATGTTCTGATTTGGTATAGGAATTTTTCCTATCTGAATGTTCTGATTTGGTATAGGAATATTCATGCCTACTTTGGATCTCTTACCAGTAGTGTTTATGCCAAAGGGGTTTGATGAAGTTGCTCCCACAATAAATTGTAAACCTTGTGTTATGTTAAAAGGGATTGTGCTTACAATTGCAGTAGTTTGAGGAATAGAAACACTTGATGTCATAGTTTGGGTTGGTTGAGCAGATGTTGTTTTCAAAGTGTGAACATGAAATCCTAGTGGTAGTGTGGCACCTTCTACAAGAAACTTTGCTAGATATCATTGGGGATCATTTGCCAAACACTCATCCATAAAGGATGAGAACTCGGGATCTTGTACTACAATGTCTATGTCTTCAACATAAATTTGTCCATGCATGTCTCTAGTGATGTGTTTTTCAAGCAAAGTTTTGTGTGGTCTCTCTTTCCCTGATGGTTGGTTTCTGAAAGGATTGAAAAACTCATTAGGGTCTGACATTTCTTTATGTTTCTTCTTAGACCTTGTTTCAACCATGAAAAGTTTCTCAAAATGAGGTAATGCAAACTATGTCTAAAAACTGATATTTCCTATTTCTATGTTTTTTGGATTTTCTGAATATAAAGGATGTTGCTAAAGATTTCTAAAATGATGTATACTAAGATGACGTATGCTAGGATGGACAATACATAAAAATTTTGAGTAGTCTATGACGGTAAATGATTCTAAGATGGGTATAACCTACCACCTATACAATAAATCCAAGCAATGATCTAAATTTACCAAGGAAACTGATTGTAGGATAAAGACAACTGACAAGGTGAATTTCCCAAACTAGACTGCTGAGCTGGAAAGATTCACTAATAGAATAATAGTGACTAGGTTCAATGATAATGACAAATCAGAGTATGAATGTATCCAATGACGTAGAAAGTTATTCTATTCTACGATATGGAACTTCCTAGGAAGTGTCTAAATGTGTGCAACTTAGGATGACTAGCACTAAGACGTATATGACACCTAATAATGCAAGGTTTTTGAGAAAAATTTTTCCAATTTTTGTCCAAGGTTGATAGTAAGAAACAGAAGCAAAAAAGAGAGTTTAGCTTTCAGAATAAGTTTGCAGATTTTTGAATTTCTCTGTTGACAGTCAAATGCGGTTCAATTTTTAGATGTGTTGATAGATTTGACAGATGCGTTTCAAGTTTTAGATACAATGAATTGATCAAACTAGGTTTCGAATGTTGACAGGAAATTTCAACTTTCTGATAGATGCGGTTTGTTGTATGGCAGATGCGACTCACAAATCCGATGCGACTTGGAAATATGAACTCTGTGAAACTAAACCTATTGATAGACACTTGCGGTTTTTTGTTTGACATTTGTGGCTCGCAGCTACACATGCGGCTCAAAATATGACAATTGTAGACTCTTTGAAACCAGCATTTGTTGACAGACACATGCAGTGTTTAGTTGAACAGTTGTGACTCTCTAAGACACATACAGTTCAAAATTCGACAGTTGCGGTTTTCGGATGATAATTTTACAATTGACTCAGTTTAATGATCAAGTTTTTTACGACTACAATAAAAAAAAATCACATAATACAAAGTGTTTTCAATTTTATGTGTTGAATCTGTTAAAACCAAAAGACAATTATAACCTAGGCTATGTTGGACAGTATTTACTAAGTTCTTACTTGGATAAATCCAGCTATGCATATTCAAGGTGGATGACTAGTAGGTTAACCCCACTGGCTCCCCTCCATGACACTCACTTATATGGGGCAACCAAGCTACTATACCCATGAAACTCCCATGGCTACATCTCATCTCAACACATGAACCATAAGAATGTATGACGGCTTCACAGGTCCGACCTACTACACTTGCAAATAGATAGGATTTTGGCAAAACTACAACATGGATTTTAGTAAGGGCATTATGTTCATGGGGCACCATCTAGTACGGTGAGAGACCATTTTTTCCCTTCTCATCGGAACAATGAGCTTGATTTCTAGGGTTTCTCCCAAAAATCCACTTTTATATACCAGGTGGAAGTTGCTGACTAAAGCGTGTTACCAGTCCGAGTCATCTTGGAGTGAGTAATTTTTCCCACCAAGACAGGCCCAAGTTATAGAGTCACTAACCATTTCTCTTACACCCAGGATTGCACGAATGCACAAGGGGAGAGGATACTTCGATATATCGAATTGTAAAGGGTTATAAAATGTGCTTTCACACCAGATAGAGCAAACACTGGTAAATTTTAATCCAAATGACAATTTTTTAATCTACCAAACACAAAAGTTAATTTAAAAAAAAAACTAATTAAATGTCTTCCACAAAAGGTCATGCATGCAACTGATTAGTAGTTTATTTGTGTGTTCGGCTTTTGTCCTGCAGAAAAGAAGATGTTTTGGCTTTTCAAAGTCTTCTATGCTTCATCCTGAAAAAACAATGTTATCCTCCTAAACACAATTGCAAACAAAACATTAGCAAAAACAAAAATAATACGAAAAATAAAAAACAAAAATGCGAAAATATGGAAGTTAATAAAAAGATGAAAATTTTACCAGGAAGATGCATCATTTCAACACACAGATGTGTCATGATGTTGATAGTTGGATGCATTGCAAAATGTCTCGGATGCGGCTCGTGTGGTCAGATGTGTCACGAGATTTTTCATATGCGGTTCGAGAACTCAGATGCGTCATTTCGTCAGTCAAATGCGGTTTGTCGTATGATACCTGCAAAACAAAAAATGGAAAAAAAAAATGGATTTGGGAAGTTTGAAGTGTGCTTCACGTCGGGCTCACCAAATATAACGTAGATAAAATGGATTGCTGCATAGAAAGATTGTCAAATCTAATCTAACAGTCATAAATCTAAATCAAACAACTAAGAATGAATTAAATGAACTAAAACAATAAAAATGATAATATGAAACAATCTCACTGAATATCAGTCCACCTCTTCGAATTATCTTGATTGTCCTCCTCCATTTTTCCGTATCGGTATTCTTGCCCTCAAATTTTGTATATGTATGCAAGCATAGACTGGATGTATTGTCTAAGAAAAATATCGAAGATTATAAGTTCTTCTCAAAAGTATTGATTTCGGGAGGAGGAATAATGACAATGACAGGTCAATTTATAGAAAGTTGGGTTTTCAAACGATAGGCTCAGATTTGAAAGAGAGATCAACGATCGAGATTGTTGAATTCCATGCGATGTGAGTTATGTGTTAGTTAGAACGTGAGTTAGGAAATTCTACAGGATAAAGATTAAATTAGAATAATAATTTAATTTGGTGTTAAGATTGTTTGAAAATAGAAAGAACAAGAGTTCAAGATTAAATAAATGATTTAATCTTCAGTTGAAAGTTTTCTAAAATAAAAGAACTAGACTTTGAATGAAAATGATAAAGTTAGAACTCGAAGAATAATTTTTTCGAATGCACACATGAATTAATTAATTAAATAAAGATATTTAATTAATAAATATGTTCATGCATATGAGTTAGAACTAGTTAACTGAATAATTGTGACATAGAGTCCTTTTGCAGAGATGATCAGATATCGAATCCGAAGATAACTGGTGGATTTAAATAGATCTCGAGTTAGATGGTGAGTGAATAATTAGATAACTGGGTGATAGAAGAATGTGATAGAAACAATTAATTATGAATTAAAAGTTAATTTAATTCAATATTCGAAATTGAAATATTTAATTAAATAAATAATAATAATTTATTTAATTGACTGTTGTAAAGATTAATTGAATAATTAAATAAGGAATATTTAATTATAGTTGAAATATGATAAAGGGGTTAATTAAATAATAAATTATTTAATTAAGAAAGAGAATTAATTAGTTAGAGACATAATTAAATAAATATGATTTATTTAATTAATCAAAGTTGAATAAGGGTCATAATGAATTAATTAAATAATTAAATAATTAACATTATTTAATCATGGCCAAGGACATTAGAAAATTTTTCCGAAAGTGGTATTCGTAGGCCTATACCAATTTTCAGTGTCTATAGGAATCTCAAGGGTTTGTTCTTGAATGAGGTGATAGATCTTTGTCCCATACCCTTTAGGTGCAAAACCCTAGAGGTGCAAGAGGTGATAAAAATCTTTGCTACAAAAGCTCAAAGCAAGCATCTTCTACAAATAAAAAAGGAAAAAAGTGAGTTTCAAAGAATTTCCAAAGTTTTCTAATAAAAATGCTATCAAAACCCGCATACAATGCTCTCACAAGGTGTACACAGCAGCCTCGAGCAAGATAGCAACAACAGAAAAGTGAAACAAAGTTTAATGCATCACAAAAGCATGCCACAACCGTGGTCAAGAAATCAGAAAATGGCTTAAAAAATAGACAACAATGCTCAAATTTATGAGGAGGACTCACCCATAGATTTCGTTTAGAAATATTTAAAAAAAGATCATCAGAAACAATAGAAGAATGGTGAATAGGTTCAAGCTATCAAACCTCCTAGTAGCATGGTGACACACAAGAACATGTATGGTGATAATGGGAAATGATTAAGGTTTCGATGCCCTAATCTTTTTGGTCAAATTTTTTACTATGTTTTAAACAAAAATCATTTCACATTATCACCCCATGGTCTTGAATTTTTAAGTCAATCGACCTAATGATCTAAAAAGCCCATGAGTTTGTAAAGTCAGATTTCAAAATTATCATTGATTTTGAAATAAAGGAATCTTCACTTGTATTTTTGCATAATTTTTGAAAAAAAAAATATTAAGGGTAATATTTAATTATTTACCTTAATATTTACCATGTAATGCAAATAAAAGGAGGACTATTACATGTAAATATTAAAATAATCACAAATTAATTATCTTTAATAACCAGTCAAACATTTCTCTTTTTCTCAAGACCATGCAAGAAATACAAGTGAAGTTAGCATATCATGCGAAGACAAAATGGAGAAAATGGTGGAGATTTTTGAGACATAACTTTAGTTTCAAATTAGTTTTGAGGATCTTTTGATCATGCACATTGAGGGGAGCAGTTTGCAACATTTGGAGTTCAATTTGCTTCAGATGTGGGGCCCCTTTTTGAGGCTTTTCTTCTTTTCTCATGACAGGATATTTTGAGATAGTTTTTGCTCTTAGTTTGCTTCCAGTTCCACCTCTTGGTGCCTTGGAGTTACCTTCTCTTGTATGTATTGAAAAGAATTAGTCTTTTTCCTTAGTTCGTGTTTTTTTGCCTTTGCATTCTGCAAAGAGAGTATCTCGTAACTCAGTTTTATTGATAGTTTATTATATACATCAACTCTTATAGGTTATCATATATTGTCAATTGCAGTTTTTTCCTTTCACCTTTCAATAATATTAAGTTTTTACCTTCAAGATTTCAGGCACCGTCATTGTGTTTGATTTGATAAGGAATTTATTGTGTTTCAATTTGGAAACCTCTAATTTTTTGTCTCTCATAGGTGTATGTATGTAGTTAAGTGTAAATTCACAGGTTATACACTATGCATGTGATTCAAATTTATCATTTTAGTTGTGAAAACATAGATTTTCCGTCAAAAAGGATGATTTTATCGAAGAATTTGTATGAAATATTTATTTGATTGAGCTATCCAGATTTATTTATGCAAATAGAAACATTGAAAGGTCATTGTGAATCAGATTGCAAGTTCATCAGCAGTTAGGTTCATCACCATCGTTTAAGTCCAATTTTGCATTCCATTTAGCCCTCTATCCCTTTCCCTGTATAAATCATTTAGTTTCATAGAAAATCAAAAGGGGAACCAACCCATAATCTAGAGACTCACTTTCATTATGAGAAACCTAGAGGCTGAAAAGTGTTTCCATTTTACATAGGATTGTTGAGCTTTATAGCTTTACATTCGGGTGCAATCCCTTGTGATAACAATTATATTATTCTTACTATTGAATTCACAAAAAATTATTTTATTTCTACTATATTCTAAATTCTAAACATTTAATGACCCGAAATAAATGCACTACATAATGTGCTTATGCACTAATGTGTATTATACGAACTGTACCATTTGATGGAGGAGATAAGGATTTAGGTACGGTAAAACGTGATTAGTTGGGAGAGTCTCTGGATTTCACGGTGGCATAGACACTTGTTTCATGCAGCTAACATATTCACATAAAAGGCAACAATTAATATATCCCGGTAACAAATATCACTTCATTTAAACATTTAATGAAAAAATCACCATGAGCCTCGGTTGAAACATTTCATTTTCTTCACCTTTATTTTATCCGAACTATTAAAAAATTTACATGGTGAAGATTTTCTACATATCCTGGATTTAATCTTGAATTTTTATGTACACAAAATATTTTAGCTCATTTTGTGTTGTGACTGTAGGAATGCCTCTTGATGTAAAAAAGGGTTAGAATTAGAAGAAATAAATGAAAGTGCAATTAAAGTATAAAATATAAAAACGTGAATAAATTTGAAATATAAAAATAAGATTTTCTCTAATTAACAAGCGCAAACTAGATGTGCAACTTGATCTTTTTCTTTTTATATGGCATTCTTCCCCCTTCCTTCCTCTCAATACATCCAAAAAAAAATGAAATAATAAGAAACAATGTGGAGTAGTTCTTTTTTTACATTTTATTCTAAGGTTTTGGTGTTGCCTTTATCAACAAATGCATTATTTTTAATTATTAATTTGGAATGCTTATATATTGAATTAAGTAGCTTAAATAAAATGACTTCTATTTTAAAATTGATAAAATGTGTTATTTCATAGTTAACTATTATTTAAATTTTATTATGATGTGTTGACTAATTTAAATTAGTTATTTCTAATTTAGATTAACATTCAATTTTAGTATCACATATTTTTATTTTTAGAAAATGGAGGGAGATAGCGAAGGCCAAAAATTCGCAAGGAGGCACGAAATTCAGCAATCTCTGAGGAATTCTGCCAAGGCAGGGGATCGAGGCGGAAGAAAGGGAAGTCATCGGTGATGGAGCCGCCAGGAAGGATCCATCATTTTCATGGGTGAAGGACGTTGAGCAAGGGATTTCGTGGGAATAGGTGAGGGCTAGGGCTTCACAAGAGGAATGGCAGTAGAATTTAGAATTTGAACCTGGCAGCAAGCATCGAAAAATCTTGGAATGGGAGAATCTGGAAAATAAGTATTAGAAGGGAAAATTAGGGACCAAAAAGGCCGATGGAGAATCACTGGAAGAAGGCACCCCCAAATGTTGTGCCATGATCTGGTCTAAATGGTGAAACTGGTGGTAATAGAAGGGGAAATAAATTAATGGTGGAGTTAAGGGTGGGTGCACAGAAATCAGTAGCCATTTTGTGGACACCTTTCAAAAAAACTTTTGAAAAGTCATAAAGAAAAAAAAAAGACAAAACCTGTCATTCTTATTTCGACTATTTTTTTCTTTTAGCTGCGGCCAAAACCCCCATATTTTTGCGCTCGCGTTCTAGGAGGAGCAATTCAACAAATTTCTTTACCAACAATTGCTATTTATTCACAACGATGCCACCAAAATGAGGAGGTGTGAGAGGTAAGAATTTTGTGGTTTTTGATTTGAATTAGTTAGTTTTAGGTTGAATTTGATATATATTTGTTTGAATTTTTAGGAGATGCAAATCAATTTGCAAACCCTCAAGATCCTCAACAAGAAGACCAACCAAATCCTCAAGATCAAAATAAACCACAACAACAACCTCCTCCACCAATCACTCAACCCCCTTTAGGCACTCAACAAAATTTAATGAGTGAAATTGAGAACAACAAAAAACAAATTGAGGATTTGATTAGTAGGTTGAGTGATCCAAATGGTTCAACTACAGAAAGAATGACCCTAGAAAATTCATTGAAAGATATGTTAAAAAATGTGGATTCAATTAGCAAACAAATAACTGGATGGCAAGATAGGAGGCAGGCGGCTAGGGATTATTATGCAAATAAACTATCATACAAAGATGTAAAGGATTTTAAAATTACAAAAGGTGATTTGTGCTCATTATTCACTGACCCACGCACAAATCAAAATCTTACCCTCAATGCGAAGAGGTTTCCTATCCATTGGTGCAACCACCAACAGATTAGGGACCAACTTTATGATAGGTGGTGCATGGTCTTCGATTACCCACCGTGCAAAAATTGCGAGATCTCGTAATATTTCTTTAGGAAACTATATAGTGAGTTCATATTGAACTAAATCTCAAATTATTTTGATATGAGGGATTTCTAGGGGAGAGGTGGGGGGTCAGCTTAGGATAGACCCAGTGCACATCCAGATCCTACACAACAAGGTAGATGAGCTCTCGCTAGGCCACCTCGTGAGCATGTTGTTATGCCTTCTATCATGAAGCAAAGTGTTGACATAGAGACATTGCAGGTGATCAGCACTTTGACCCAGACTGTCATCCATCATATTAGCCCTATTCTATAGCGCCTTCCAGGGGAGTCTTCAAGTGGTGTCCTTCAAACACATGTGTGTCAATCTTGCGGGGCTACTTGTTCATATGACCCCACCGACAATCAAGAGACTGGTACACCGGTAAGCGCAAGAAGTTGGGTCCACGAAGAGGGGAAGTTTCGGCCAAAAAAAAAAATCTCGCAGAAAACGTGTATGCATTATTAAAAAACGCATACGCATTATTAAAAAACACGTATGCGTTATGCATTGGGTACCCGAGCCTAAAAAAATGAGTATGCGTTATAAAACGTGTACGCGTTATAAAACGTGTATGCGTTATAAAACGCGTACACGTTTTTGAGTGCATACAAATAATTTATTTTAAAAAAAATGATTTTTAGAAACGCGTACACGTTTTAAAACGTGTACGCATTTTGCTTTTTAGAAACGCGTATGCGTTTCAAAATGCGTACGCGTTTGTCTTTTCAAAATGCGTACGCGTTTTAAAACGCGTATGCGTTTCTAAAAAGCATTTTTTATTTTTAAATAATCAAACAAATAAAGAGCGCATATGCGTTTTGTAACACGTACGCGTTTTTAAAAACGCATACGCGTTATTAAAAACTTGAATCTCCAACCCACTTGCAGCCTTGGTTTTAGGCTCAGGAAAGGCTTGGCAATCCGAGCCTTAGCCTTTGACCTACAACTAAAAAACTAAGGCAGATTGAAGAAGAATGTCCATCTTTGACAATATGGTTGATGGACTTTTTTTTTGAATCAATCTATAAAATTAAAACCCATTACAGAACATGATTTCTAGTTTCCAAATATATAATTTTTATTAATATTGGATTATATTTGATATTTTTAAATTAATTTCAAAGCAAACTAGTCCTTAAACATGAAATATCAGACTTTTTTTGTTTTTTAATAACTTTTTTTTGGTGAAGTTTCTTGTAAAAAAAATTATATGACATCAATCTTTAGACAATTCTTTACAGAATGAAAAAAAAAAGTTTCAAAAAATGTTTAGTTTAGGTCAAATTATGTTGTCCGTACACGTTGATTTTTAAAAACAACAATTAAGGCCAATAAAAATTTAATAAAAAAAAATATATTCAACAAAAAATTACAAAAAAAATTCCTCATCAATCTTCATGTTGTTAGCTCTCTTTCCTCAAAAGGAATTAGCAAAATACTTTTATTTGGGTCAAAAAGTGGTGTCCCTACACGTGCATGGTATGGTAAAAAAATAGGGACTTTTAAAAAGTGGTTTTTATAGATCCCTATCAAAATTTAATTTCTACAATTTGGGTATTTGAATAATTTGCATATTTAGAAACTAGATTCAAAATTCAAACTTTCATATTACTGATTTTTTCTTAAATTCATTGTGTAAGTGCCTCAAATTTTCAGTCCAAGTGTGACAAATTATGAAAAACAACAAAAACACTTCCACTTTTTGAGCTTTTTGTGGACCCAACTTCTTGCATCAGCCCACACATGATCTATCTGTAGCTATGGAGATGGAGAGGGCAACTGAAACTTTTCATGAGGCATATGGCATTGATAGTCAGGTAAAAGTTAGTGCATGTTCATTGAATTTAATTTATTAAATTTTGATTTTGAAATGCAAGATTAACTAATTTTTTTTATGATTTTAATAAAATTGCAGGGTCGCAATGTTGAGATTGGATACAATGGCCCCCCACCTACTTATTTTTGTAGTACACCTATCGTTGGGGTATATAACTAGTAAACAATTATAAATTTATTGCATGTTAATAGCATTTTTTTACGAATGGTAATTTAATATGCGATTTTGGATGTTGAACAGACTAATATTGGAGATTTCGACGGAACACTTCCCAGTGGCGGTGGTTTACTCAAACTTACACGAAGGTAATAGAATAAAGAGTTTAACTAATGAATCGAGTACTTAATAGATTTCTGTAGTTTATATGCACATCATTGATTACGTTGAATAATATATATTTTTATTTTCAGATGTTGAAAGTTGAAACACCTTTGAATGTGATGAGGGCAATGAAGATTGGTGTGTCATCTGCTATAGAATCCTCGATGGCTCTGACAGGAGAGGTATGAGGCAAATTAGTAAATTTCAATTTACATTTGTTGTTATAGATGTTAGTTAGTGAAAAAACCAACCATTATTGATTCACATAGTTTAATTTCTACTTGTATGGTGTATACAGGGCTTGAGCATGCCTGAGCATGGGCCTAAGAATATTCCCCTCATGGAGAGAGATCATGAGATGGCGGTAAGTGATTATTTTATCAAATATATCATTTTTTATAATGTCATTTCTATATATTAATGTCTTTACTTCTTATTGTAACAGTTAAAACTTCACCATGAACTAAACCCTAGGAGGAGGAGAAGGAGCAGTCCTCGAGCGCAACAAAAAAGAGTGACAGACCTATCGCCATCCGATCGAAAAGGAAAGGGAAAGAATTTATTCCCAAGGCATGGAGAGCAATGACTTTTGATTCCAGAGCCCTTTGTTGTATGCCTACATGGTAGTTTTGTACATATTTTTTATTGGACATATTTGACATTGTATGCCTAAATGGGATTCTCGTAAACCTATATGGCTATTTTGTACATATATTTCATAAATATATCGACATATATTGATGTATGCCTACATGGCTATTTATTTAATACAAATATCTCTTATCGATGGTGTCCATATTTGCATTCCTGATGGTTCAATAGATATGAGTTACGTGTATTCAAGTGTATACTTTACAACTTACGTGTATACTTTGTGACTTATGTGTGTTCGAATGTATACTTTGTGGCTTACGTGTTTTCATGTGTATACCTTGTATTCATGCATATACTTTGTATTAATTTGTGTATACTATGTATTTGTTGTATACTTTTTGATTCTTACGTGTTTTTGAGTAATTGTGCTTCCCTAATTGACATGTACATGCTTGACTTATTTACGTGTATAATTATTAATTGGTTATCCCTAGCATTGATCATTGTTGTCCTTCATGGTTTGTCTTGAATATTAATTGATTGATGCTGAACAACTTTATCTAAAAGAAAAAAACACGTTTAGAATTGGCATTCCATGAAATGATTCATAAAAAGATTTGAATATGTTCTTGATGCATCACTATCAAAAGATTTATATGTCAGGGTGATCTCACAATACTGGTTTACAATTTTTGAGCAAACTGGACACTGAATTGATTTTTTTAAACCAAATCTTGACTTTCGGGCTCCTATAGCGGCTAAACCGTGAGGAATTTGAAGATGATGCAAACTAGTGATTTGTGACGTTTTGTCTATAGATGCTAAATATATTTTTTTCAATTTTTTTGGAATCAAATTGCACTTATTTTTCCATCTCCTTCAAAAACTAGATTTTTTTTTAAAATAACATTTTTAAGGAGTGACGCTCACCATATACAACATAATTTTTTTTGTATTAAGCATAAAATTCTATTTTTTTAGAATTTAGATTTGTAATTATGATATCTATCACTTTCATTTGGTTTCATAGTGTTTTATTAAATAGTTTTTCCTTAATCAAGTTTTGAAGTCAAATCAATTACAATTGAAACATAGGCAAACTGTATACAACATAATGTTTTCTATATGTATCAAAATTAATTTTTTTTTTTAATGGATCAAGGAGAGCAATACCCAGCCCAAACATATTTTTTAAAATATTATTTTGATAATCTTCTATTTTTCCACATGTGTAGAACAAAGAGCTTGACTTTCGATGAAAAACCTATGTTTAATAAAACTAAAAAAATACATACATAATAAAACCAAAACATATTAAAATTATATTCATTGGTTAGCTCATTCTGAGGACTACCATAATCATTTAAAATAAATTTTAAATGAATTCATTTGATCCCCCAAAAGGTAAATCAAAAGTGATTTTTTATCGACATTTTGATAGGTGTAAAGGAGACTTTGTTGTAGGTATGGTTTAAAACTAGCAGAGTTATATCCAAGGGGGTTTGATCTAAGGTGGTTTGATCAAACCCTCTTCAATTGAAATCCTTAAAATATAACTTTTGAAGGCTTAAATCATTATATTTTCTAAAAATATGTGATTTCAACAAAAATTAGAATCTCCCAGAAATTGTAAACCAGCTTTGTGAGATCACCCATCAAATTTTTGCAATATTATTTCTTGTATATGAAATGGACTCGGGAGAAAGCAAGTTATAATTTATAATACAAATAATAAATGGACTCAACATTGTCCTAGACCCATGAATAGGTCTATTTAACAAAGCAACACACTCTCAATCACTCTATGAATTGCAAAGCACCATTGGTGATGCAGAGTGGCTCAACCAAGTTGTGATTTGACACAGCTTCTCTCAAATATGCCCACTACGACTCTAACATTCACTTGACTCAATGATAAGAACTCTCCTATTCCTTTATTGTTTTTCACCAAACCATTGCCAAAAGAAAGCCAACTCATCCCTCTTTCAATCCATGTTAGCCTTGGGACCGTACAGGAAAGTTGGATGTCATACCAATTACGGGATCAACAAGTTTGTATCAAAAATATAAAAAATAGAGAGCAATGTGAATAATTCTTATTAGATCTTCTCCAAAATTTCATGAACAACCTCCATTTGAGCCTCTCAAGGCATTAATAGTGTTTTACACCCTTCTCTAATTGATCCATGCCTTCAACTAACTAAAAACTAACTTTCAAAACAATTAACCATTGCATTTCAAATTTGTTGCTTTAAGTAACTTACAAATTTGCAACTTTAGACTCCTCCAACCTAATGAGTACATCTAATGACCTCTAAAACCACACAAATGGCTTACAAATAGCCTTATTACATCGAAAAAAGTCCATTCTTTCACAATCATATACAAATTCACAAATTTGACTTCAAAGGATACAAAGACAACTTCTAGTGCAAGATTGAAATTTTCACATTTTTTATCACTAGACCCAAAAGTCACCCTAAAACATACCTAATCATCTTAATTGACTTTATTCAAGACAAAGCATGCTAAAAATACCCACAAAAACCTATTCACCATAAAATAATCACTAAAACCACTGAACTAGACCTTTTACATAAAATGGAGGAACAAGCTGCTCTGCACCAATGATCATATGCTTTTTGTGTGGAATACTCGGACTTCTCAACCATCATTTGTATGTTTCTTTTTTCCAATGTTTTGCATACCATCATAAGGGATCAAGACAGTTGAATGCAAGTCAGATCAATTCCATGTGTTTGGGTGTGAAAGAGGACCATGCCTAGCATAAACCTACCTATTGGGATGCGTTCGAGCAGTTAGTTTGGTCACACGAATTGCAAAATGAAAGTTGCACCACTTTGCAACTTTGCACAACTTGAATTTGACACTTTTTCTATCAAGTGAAAATCCACCACCATAGGAAAACCACTTCGAGATAGCCAAAACTGAGAGAGGTTTTTGTAGAGGGGGCCAACATGATCCTGTAGGATCATACGAGAAGTTTCTAAATGTCACAGTATCCAAGTAAGAGCATACTGAAGTTTGCAGCTATTTTGCACTTTGGACCCTTAAGGGGTCGATCTGGTGGAACATAGCTTGGAGTGATTTCACATGTTTCGATGAAAAATAGGACCATACCTAGCATAAACATACCTATTCAAAAGCATTAGAATAGTCCTCTTGGTCACACGAGTTGCAGAGCAAAATTTGCACCACTTTGCAACTTTGCACAGCTTGAATTTGTCACCTTTTTCCATCAAGTGAAAATCTATCGCCACGGGAAAACCACTCCAAGATAGCTGAAACTGAGAGAGATTTTTGTAGAGGGCCCCAACACAATCCTATAGGGTTAGATGATAAATTTCTAAGTATCACGGTATCTGAGTAATAGCATGATGAAGTTTGCAGCCATTTTGCACTTTGGACTCTTAAGGGATCGATCTAGTGGAACGTAGCTCGGAATGATTTCGTGTGATTCGGTGTGAAAGAGGACCATGCCTAGCATAAACATACCTATTCGAACATGTTGGAATAGTCCGCTTGGTTACACAAGTTGCAGAATGAAAGTTGCACCACTTTGCAACTTTGCATTGCTTGCATTTGATGCTTTTTCCATCAAGTGAAAATCCACTGCCACAGGAAAACCACTCTGAGATAGCCAAAACTGAGAGAGGTTTTTATAGAAAGGCCCAATACAATCCTGTAGGATCAGATGATAATTTTCTAAGCATCACGGTATCTGATTAATAGCATGCTGAAGTTTGCAACCATTTTGCACTTTGGACCCTTAAGGGATCGATCCGGTGGAACATAGCTCAGAGCGATTCCGTCTATTTCGGTGTGAAAAAAGACCATGCTTAGTGTAAAAATACCTATTCGGACACATTTTAGCAATTAGTTTGGTCACACGAGTTCCAGAGCGAAATTTGCACCACTTTGCAACTTTGCACAGCTTGAATTTGACACTTTTTCCATTAAGTGAAAATCGGCTGCCACAGGAAAACCACTCCGAGATAGCCAAAACCGAGAGAGGTTTCTATAGAGGGGCCCAACAAAATCCTATAGGATTATATGAGAAATTTCTAAGCATCACGATATTTGAGTAATAGCATGTTGAAGTTTACAGCCATTTTTCACTTTGGACCGTTAAGGGATCAATCCGCTCAGAGTGATTCCACGTGTTTCGGTGCAAAAGAGGATCATGCCTAGTGTAAACATACCTATTTGGATGTGTTGGAATAGTCTGCTTGGTCACACGAGTTGCAAAGTGAAAGTTGCACCACTTTGCAAGTTTGCACAACTTGAATTTGACACTTTTTCCATCAAGTGAAAATCCGTCACCATGGGAAAACCACTCCAAGATAGCCAAAAATGAGAGAGGTTTTTGTAGAGGGGCCCAATGTAATCTTGTAGGGTTATATGAAAAATTTATAAGCATCACGGTATCTGAGTAATAGCATGCTGAAGTTTGCAGCCATTTTGCACTTTGGACCCTTAAGGGGTTGATCCGGTGGAACGTAGCTCGAAGCGATTTCATGAGTTTCAGTGCAAAAGAGGACCATTCCTAGCATCAACATACCTATTTGGATGTTTTGGAACAGTCTTATTTGTCACACAAGTTGCAGAATGAAAGTTGCACCACTTTGCAACTTTGCACTGCTTGCATTTGATGTTTTTTCCATCAAGTGAAAATCTGCTGCCATGGGAAAACCACTCCGAGATAGCCAAAACTGAGAGAGATTTTTGTATAAAGGCCCAACACAAATTTTTAGGATCAGATGAGAAGTTTCTAAGCATCACAGTATGCGAGTAATAGTGTGTTGAATTTTGCAGTCGTTTTGCACTTTGGACCCTTAAGGGATCGATCCGGTGGAACGTAGCTTGAAGTGATTCTGTATTTTTTGGTGCAAAAGAGGACCATGCCTAGCATAAACATACCTATTCAGACGTGTTGGAATAGTCTGCTTGGTCACACAAGTTGCAAAATGAAAGTTGCACCACTTTGCAACTTTGCACTACTTGCATTTGATGCTTTTTCCATCAAGTGCAAATCCGCCGCCATGGGAAAATCACTCTGAGATAGACAAAACCGAGAGAGGTTTTTGTAGAAAGGCCCAACTCGATCCTGTAGGATCATACAAAAATTTTCTAAGTGTCATTTTATCTGAGTAATAGCATGCTGAAGTTTGCAGCCATTTTGCACTTTGAACCCTTAAGGGATTGATCTGGTGGAACATAGCTCAGAGCGATTCCATGTGTTTTAGTGAGAAAAAATATCATTCCTAGCATAAACATACCTATTCAGATACATTGAAATAGTTATTTTGGTCACACGAGCTGCAGAACAAAATTTGCACCACTTTACAACTTTGCACAACTTGAATTTGACACTTTTCCATGAAGTGAAAATCCGACGCCACGAGAAAACCACTCTGAGATAGCCAAAACCGAGAGAGGTTTTTCTAGAGGGGCCCAATGTGATCCTGTAGGATTAGATAAGAAAATTATGAGTGAAAGAGAATACTTTTTATGGGGTTTGTGTTGCTTCCCCTATATATTTTGATGGAAAAGGGCATGAAAAATGAGGTTTCACCCTAGGGTTTGATAAAATATTGCATGTAGAGGTTGGGTGATTGTCTTTTGAGTTTTTTCAAGTGATTTTAAGAAGGTTTGAGGTTGTGGCATGTTCTGGTAAGGTGTGGAACCATTCCTTTCAATAAACCCTCCTTATACTAGCATAAAATAAGGTTTTTGGTTTGGCATGGTGGAGTGAGTTTGTCCTGAGACAAATTGTGGATCTGAGAGTTTGGATACATGATAATTTCTGCCCCAACAAGTTAAGGGGGTTCTTGAATGTTTAAAGGTATGTTCCTTTGTAAATTAGGCCTAGTTAGACTGATGAGGACAAGGAAGAAGGTCATTTTTGATGCACATGTTCCAAGATAGTGACTGTTGATTTTGAAGTATGTGTTGTAAATCAATAATAGCTATCTAGATTAGTCATTTTTTTGTGAAGTCATTTGAGAATATTTCCTCAAAAAACCACTTGGAGCCACTCTTTTCACTTGAAAATTCGTCATAAAATTCTTTAGAAGCAACTCCTCCTTTGTTTCTTGAATTCCCCTACACAAATAAACACATACACACCTAAAAAATCCTAATACTAACTTACTGGACACTGATCGAAACTATCAAATTCGGTGGAGTAGTCATTATTGGTTTATAGACTGAGTAGAGAAAAATCAGTCCAAACTAATGATAAACTCAATGGATACCCTCCTAAATAGATTCAAATGAAAGATACCTCACTATTATACCTTCAACAACAAGATTCAAGTCCTTGAACTATTGTACAGGCTGTACAAGTTAATGAACAACTAGAAAAACTCATAAAATCACTAAAATAGGGAATTTATTGATTGTAAATATTGAAGAATACAAAAGATCTTTGTTTTGCTCGGCCTTACATGCTTTATATCACTTATCTAATCACCTAATGACCTCTTTGAGACTTTGAATACATTACAAATGACCTTTACATGACCTTTTTCACATTGTTTCTATTTCAAAATTCATTTTTTAGAAATTTGCCTATTGAAGGCATTTATAGAACAAGGGGCTACTGCACCAAACATGAACTCCAAAATTACAATATTTGAGTAAATCTCATTACAATTCCTTAGGTACTTCATTCTCACGGATCTTTTACAATGTCACTCATACATTCGAGATTCTCTTTAAATTTCTACATCAAAGGTGCTCATTATGAGGTTAACTTCAATTGAGTTACTTGAGATTCCCTCGCTAAGCTTCACACGCTCTTTTATAATGGCTTGAAATTTAAATTGAGATTTTTCAAGATCATCAAAATAAGGATGTTGCATTGATTTTTTTGTTGAGATTCTCTTTGATGGCTTATAAATCAACATTTTCTGCAATGAGAGATCAATCAATTTTTAGTAGTTTACTTACAAATACGTAAAGTAAAAGAGAAAAAGAAAGAGCATCCAAAATGGAAATTAAATAAAAATAAATGGAAGGCACTTACAGATAGGCATGCAGGTCTCACAACTTAGTCACTCCTAGCCATACATCTTCACTGGGAATTCCAACATACCTATTGCACACAACACCTCTCATGAATAGAGTAAGTTGAAATTTCAGATGCTCTTATAATCTCTACATCATAGCTGCTCATGATAAGGTTAACTTCAAATGAATAACTTGAAATTCCCTCACCAAGTTTTGCACACACTTTTTTAATGGCTTAAAATCATGATTGAGATTTGTCAATATCATGAAAATAAGGTTGTTGCATTACTTTTCTGGATGACATTCTCTTGGATGGCTCATATATCTGCATTTTTTGCAAGGGGACACCAATCACTATTTAGTATGTTACTTCCAAATACGCAAAGTAAAAGAATATGATAGCATTGGCATCGAAAAAATTAATGTGCATACAAATATAAATTAATAAGAACTAATGTGCATATACTTACAAATTAATCCAACGAACCATCTGGGTCTACTCTACTCTTTATTGTGTCAAGTATTGCCTCATGGGAAAACTCACAAACCTTCCACAAGGTCTTGTTCAAAGGTATACCCCCATATTTGGTCAAACATAAATTGGATGCCACGAAAAGGTTTGAGTAATGAAGAATCTTACGATGCATGTCAAAGTCCTGAAATAGCCAATGTTTAACACGCGAATGTGGGTACCTTCTAAGCCATGTTCTAGTAACCACAACTAAGCCTATAAGGTATTCAATGTTTTCTCCATCTATAACTGGGGCCTCGAATTTATTTTTGGCATCAACAAAATGACGCAAGTAATAGTTTGTTTCCTCTTCATTTTCATTTGCAATAGTTGCATAAACATGCCCTGCATTGATATGTGTATAAAATTTCTTAAAATTTGTCAACATTATGAATACAGTACAAATTAAGATAACGATATGGAATTTCAACAACTAAGCAAGTAGATATATCACCTAGTTGAACTAGACCAGATACGTGGTCAAATTCGACCAATGATTCCACGTATATTAGTTCCAATGCCATCGAAGGGCGATACATGTGAAGTGGGCTAAGATAACTTGTCAACCATTTTTCAACCCACTCCCCTGACTCACAATCATTCCAAGCTTGCATTATACATGAAGAAAAAAAGCATGCCATCTTTCATGTATCGATACTCCATGAACCTGCATTTGAGCTAAGGAAAGAGTGTACCTCACTTGATCTTGTTAGTGTACAATAGTATTTATATGGTGCAATGTTAGTATCATCCATCAACCAAAAAAATCTACGAATTGAAGATGCACCTTCATTACCTGGACCCATCGAAGCATTACACCTCTCGACAATTGATGATGCAACTGTCAACTTTGCACTATCTTTATACTCTGACTCTTCTCGTGCTAATGCTCTTTTCATGCATGCTCCTGCACCATCATGCTCCCCCTTTCCATGTCCAGCCTCAAAAAAATTCCACATATTTTGAACACCTATAATGACATGCATCCTGCACAACCAGTAGAACATGCGCGAGTTCTTGAACTATGTTGCACAGTTATCAGACCATATTATATGTTGGTTGTATTATATGCCCCTCTAAGCCAAACCACTGTAGAACATCTAGAAGCAACCTTGCACAAACTTTGGAGAATGTGTGTGATCATCACTAATGTAAAATTGGTACTCCCTCAATACCTTCCTTTGGTCATCTATACTATCAGATGCACGAATGAATGATATGTGCACAAATATTAAAACTTGTGTGGAGTTGTAATATTGTGACTGCACCTCACGTTGTGGTTGTAGAGTGTAGTTCTCTGAAATTCAAGCACTAATACTATGCTTCCAATTGGAAAGGTGTCCTTACATAGCTTGAATTGTGTGTCCAACCATCGGGCTCTATGGGTATGCATTGCATACTCAAACAATATATTATCACAAAATATGGACATAAACCGGTACACTAGAATCTTCTCAATAACCAAATCACACCTTTTTGCATGAGACCCATCTTTTGTAGAATATGCCATTGTTTTATACTTCCCGAACTCTACTAGTTTTTGTCCCACCTTATCTGTGCTTTCATATGTTGACATATTGGCATATGTTGGAAGCCATCGCAACGCTCACATGAACCATCCAAGCATGTTGTCATGTAGCCATCCTCTATTTCACATAAATTTTTTGATAAGAACTCTCTTGAAAATTTTGGTGGGGCTTCTATGCAACAATCCTACAAAACATACTTAGTATGCAAATCTAAACATATAGAACGATAAACATCATAATAGTTAGAAAATTCAATATGTAGTCTACAACAACAAGTAGTGCATGTGTGATTTATCTTGACATAAAAAGGTTTAAGCATTTCAAAAAATATTTGAGAAATACTAATTTGAAGATAATCATTTTCAAATTTTTGAAAAAATTGGGTTTGAGTCATATCCATAAAAAATTTTGGATGTGGCTCATGATTCTGACTACCGATTCTCCTTCTTACCACATCCCTTTGATTCAGAGATGGCCTTGTGTTATTCTTCCAATACTCTTTAATTAGTGTTCGCAAGGCTTCGACAACTTCTTTATCTTTTCGTGACAGTCTCCCCAAGAATGCACATAATTCATTTGAATCATTTCCCTCAATTCTTCACTGCCTTTGAATGGCTCTTGATAAACAAATTTCTACTAATTCTCATTTTTTCACTCGTCTTTCTAATGAGATGAGCTCTCTTTGTTTGATATCTTACCAGAGTCAATGTAATGATAGGTTAGGTGACAATTATTATCCTTTGAGTGTGAGGTCTTACCCACACTCTCATAAGCATCCATTAGATTCTTCACAATAGTGTCTTCACTCGATGCATTCGATGTTCCTATACTTTACACCCCACATCATTTCAACAAATAGTTGACATCTTGCAGTCTCATTTAGCCTTTCAAAGAATTGTTCCCAAATATTATAAGCATATCTTCTATAAGTTTGTGTTGAAATCTTACCTTCCATGTTTTGCAAAATATCGTCATCAATACTAATCAAATACTTTGGGTTTCTATGCAAAATTCTAGGTGGTGTTCTCCTAGGTACATAAATCTCAACATTAGGAATTTCATCAATATTTAATTGAGGTGGGATAGATTGCGTACCTTCAATCAAGGGTGGAGAAGAAGACATACCTTGAGGTTCACATGGGGATGATGGCATACCTTCTTCATCAAATCCAAGTGATGATGTACTCTCAACTTGAGATGTGTTGGATGGTGTCCAACAATATTCACTTGCAATAGATGGTCTCCCTCCATATTCACTTGTAGTAGATGGTGTCCATCCATATTCACTTGTGCTAGATGGTGTCTCTCCATATTCGCTTGTTCTTAATGGTTTCCCTTCATATTCACTTTCCGTAGAGGGTGTGTCTCCAAATATAGTATCAAAATCTATCTTATGACGATGCTTTCGCATTCATGCCTTTTGTGTTGCCAATTCCCATACTCTTTTTGACAGTTGAGGTTCCTCTTCAATTGGATTTTTTTTGTCAACCTTTTCCAATTTATTATTTTCACGATATGCCTCCACCCAAACTATCTCCTTTTCTTTGAAGGTTCCGTTCTCTTCGTCTGTTAGTTTTCTCTTTGTCTTTTTCTTCGGCATGGCGGATAATTTTATCTCTACCATGGTAATGAGACGAATATTAGTTCCTAAAAAATGTATCCATTCAAGTTAATTGAAAAATATATTTCATTCAAGGCTTCATTTAAATAATAATTACAATCATCTTGTACAATATACCACCACCCATATTCATAAGATTGTAAATGGGTTGGATGAGTGTTCTACAATAAACCACTAGTTTCTTGGGTAAAAGGGAGGGTTTTTGGTGCATGTGAAGATAGGTAAAAGTAAGGTTCTTATTATTTTCAAGTCTAATATAATGATATATGTTAAATAAGGTCTATGAGAGCACTTTTAATATGTATTTATTTCTTTTGAGTCATTCTAGGTGTTTAGGGGGGAGATTTGGCTTGAAATTTGCAAAAAATTGCATTTTTTGGCAAAGTTGTGAAGAGATAAGTTAGTTAAGAAGTTACAAAAATAGTTAGATACATTGGGGGAGTTGATTTTGAAGGGAAATAATATAAATATCATGTAAATTCTCGAATGGAGGCTACTCTTCAAGATTTGAATCAAATAAAATAAAGGAATTCTCTGATTTTTGTGATTTTCCTGTGTTTTCCTATGTTCTTTCTTTGTGTACAGACTTGTACAGGGTTGTGATTCCTTGAAGGTTTGGGAGATATTTTATGCATGAATTTATCTTCACTTGAATAATATTTGGTGTCTTAATACCATTTTAGAAGATATTTTCAGTCGTTTCTCTAGGTCTGCCCTATTTTGACAGTGTAAGGGTTTGAGGCTATAATTTATTGATTTTCACCAATCCATCCACTATGATGGATCTATAACTTGGTGGATTGGTGTGTAACATAATAATTTACATGTCAAATGTGTTTGTGAGTCTTGAAGAGCATGGGTTTGGTCGGTGCAATGATGCACTAGGCTAGCCAGAGCACATTTCTATGTGAAAGTGAATGACCATGATGGTGATTCTGAAAAATAATGAGTGTAATGGCATTGTGATTGTTTGATAATTTTTTTCAGAGGTGTTGGAAGGTGTTTGGACCCTTGGGAGGAATGGGAGAGGCTCGGAGTTGTGAAATCCTTGAAAACCCTTGTTTTTGCTTATGTTTTGGAGGGTTTCTTGGGACAGTAGGGTAATGACCTTATGTGGGAAAAGTAATCATGAAATTGGTGGTTTGGTATCATGAAAATTGACTATTCTCAATTTTTGAGTGGAAACCTCACCTTTAAAAGGTACTTCCTTTGCAAATTCGGGGTAATTGGGAAGCCTTTTGCTAGGTAGGCTTATTGAAAGTCAAACATAGTCCAAATAAGTCACCCTAGTTTTGATGTATGTTGTGTGCCTAGAACTGGGTTGATGCAAAGTGGTGGGAACCCAAGATACAAATTGACACAACTTCTTTAAAATATGCCAACCAAGACATCAACCTTCAATTGACTCAACAGGACAACAGGGTTACCTATCAACCATGACTCTTCATTATGACTCCAAATTGAAATTTGATGCAAGAAAAGAGTGTCAACACCTTCAATATTTCAGCATCCTGACATTCAACCACCTAAAAAAAGAAGATCCAACAAACTCTTCTAAAAGCCACTTTTGACCCGACATTGCCTTGTAGGCTTCACAAACCAATTTTAGGGATTTTTCTCAGAAACCTCCCAAAACACTTGTCAAAAAAATGATTTATCTAGATATCCATTTTAGTGGTATGAGACATATAAAAAATCCACATATTACTATTTTAAGACACTTTCCTCAAAATGACAAATTTCACTGTTTTAGGGCCCAAATTAGCCAATTTTACAAAGGGACCCCCTCAAGAACCGACCACCAGGCCTTCATGACTGAAAAAATTCTTGTATCAGGTTTCAAAACTAACAAATATCAAGGTTCGAGGACCCTAAGTACTCATTCCATCAACAAATTTCAAAACCCTCTCTAGAACCTAGGAAACAAGGGTTTTTAGGCCTCCTTACTGAAACTTTACCTTACAGAACTTCCCAATTCGAAACAACTACCCAGACACATCTCTATAGATCCCCCCAAGCTTAAGGAACCCTCATCTACCCTCTGGCAATGCTGCACCCCTCTTTCTTAGGTCTGCACCATTGTTTTCTATGAGAAAATAGGGTATTTCCCTTTAAACCAACATCATTCATGAGGAAAATTTAAACGTGCTCTTCTCTACTCCTAAGAAAATCCTAGGAACATTACTAATCCATTACTATCAATTTCACACCATTAATAAGCCTGCACAACCCATACAGGGTCTACAAACACACAAAAAGCAATGAGATCTTAAAAAAAAATAGTGTAAATGCAAGTTTCTTTCTTATTCAAACTCCACCAACCTCTTGAACGAGGCCATACCAGATTTTTAAATACAATTTTTGGCCCTTCTCCTATTGATCCACATCCATAACCAACCTATAACCACTTGTTAACTACCAAGACCTTCATTTGTCTTAAAAATTAATAACATTGACAACTTTTGCTAAATAAGCAACATTATGCAACTTTGTTGTCCAAGACACCTAAGACCACTCAAAGACCTTTATTTCATCCCTAATACAACTTCTAGACTCTTTTCTTTCACTTCCATTTGAAATTTGAATAATTTTCCTTCAAAGATTATATGGCAAAATTGATAATTTTTTGAAGCAAGAATGCATACTTGCACATTTGATCACCAAACTCACAAAATCCCTAAATACATGAAAGATTGGTCTATTTAGACCTTATTTTCAATAAAATCTATGACAAAGCATCTAAAAACTGTTGAACTCTCCCAAAGACCTTAAGACATATTGTCACCAAAGTATATTTTGAAACATGGTTGTAGGTGCCCCTGCACCACGGGTTTCGAATACTGCTAGGGGAAGCATGCTCAAAGGATGAATTTTGGTGAGATATTTGGAATATGTATTTGGTTTATTTCAATCAATAACATGCTGATTATAGTGTCTTGGATGTTTGGATAAAGGTTGGTAGTTACCTTCCATGATGTGTTGTTATTTTTCCATGTAAGTTACAACATTGAGTTCTTGAATTAGTGAATCATGAACGAATTGAATGGTTCTGAGTTTCTAATCAGATTTATGCTATGTTACAATCAATTTTATGATGGTTAATCTATTTTTGAGTTTGACAAAGAGTTGAATCCAAGTTCGAATGTTTTGTGGAAATATTAAATCAAGTGAAATTGAAGTATTTTGATGAAAAGATGATTGATTTTGTTCAATTTAAGTTAGGGTCAGAAGTACCCTTGATGATTTGTGGATCCTGGTAGATGCTCTGCATCAATTTTAAAATGGTAATTGGCAAGTGTATATAATTGTGTAATTTAAAATGTGCATTGACAACATAAGGTTATAATGACAAGCAAAAATGAAAGCAAGCCATAATAGAATGAAAGAAAATGTGTAAAGACTTCACATACCTAAAAAAACAAACTTTGAAATGGAGGAGTTCAACCCAATTATGTAGCCTTAACTTCCTCTTTCTTCAAATTCCAAAACAATTTGACTTGTTCAAAAGCTTGTTCCCCTCCAAAATTCAATTGTATATAAATTTTCAATGGAATTCAAACTTGAATATGTCTTTTAACATGGAAACTTTGCTATTTCATGCAAAGGTGGTAGAAATATCATTGAAAAGGTGGTGGAATGTGAAAAACATGCTTGCACACTTCACAACATCATCAAAAAACTACTTTTTGTCAGAGCACGCACAAAACAAGGAGAATATGCAAACTATGGGCCTTGACATCATAGGTATATTGAGATTTTTTACCATTTTTAGTGGAATAAACAATGTGCTCGCATTATAATGTGAGCGCATTATAACAAAAGCGTGTTATTTCTTCCTAAAATGGTGACATCTCTACTTCTTCAAAACGCGCACGCGTTATATGAAATATGGTTTTCTTAATATATTTCTTTTCTCCCTCTTTGTCTACACCCTCTATCCTAATTCTATATCTCTCCCCTGTACCCTTATAGTATAGGAGATAGAGGTGAGTGTGTGTGTGTGTGTGTGTGAGAGAGAGAGAGAGAGGTAGAGGGAGAGTGGGAGAGAAAGAGGGAGGGAGGGAGGGAGGGAGGGAGGGAGAGAGGGGAGAAATAGATAGTGGGAGAGACAAAGATAGAGAGGGAGAGAGTGGGAGAAAGAGAGAGTGGGAGAGAGTGGGAGAGTGGGAGAAGGGCAGAGTGGGAGAAAGATATATTGGGAGCCCGAGAAAGGGGGAGAGTGGGAGAAAGATAGATTGGGAGCCCGAGAGAGGGGGAGAGTGGGAGAAAGAGAGAGTGGGAGAGAAAGAGGGAGAGATGGAGGGAGAGGGAGTGGGAGAGAAAGAGGGAGAGAGGGAGGGAGAGGGAGGGGAGAAAGAGATAGTGGGAGAGATGGAGAGAGAGGAGAGAGAGATGGGAGAGGAGAAAGAGAGTGGGAGAGAAGTGGGAGAAGTCGAGGAGAAAGAGAGTGGGAGAGAGTGGGAGAGTGGGAGAAGGGAGGTGGGTGAATGATAGAGTGGGAGCACGAGAGGGAGGAGTGGGAGGAGAGTGGGAGAGAAAAGAGGAGAGAGGGAGGAGAGGAGGAGAGGAGAGGGGAGAAAAGAGATAGTGGGAGAGGGAGATAGAGAGGGAGGGAGAGATAGAGGGTAGAGGGTTAAGAGTTAAGGGTTTAAGGGTTAAGGGTTTAAATGGTTAAGAGATAGAGGGTAGATGGAGATAGTGGGAGAGATGGATACCCCTATACCCTCTTAATCCCTCAACCCTCAACCATCAACCCTTAAATCTTAATCCATCAACCCCCATAGCCTCTTAATCCCTCAATCGTCAACCCTAAAACCTTAAACCCTAATCCCTCAACCCCTATACCCTCTTAATCCCTGAATCCTCAACCCTCAACCCTTAAACCCTAATCCCTCAACCCCTATACCCTCTTAATCCCTCAATCCTCAACCCTTAAACCCTAATCCCTCAACCCTCCCCTTTAAACCCTAATCCCTCAACCCCTATACCCTCTTAATCCCTCAACCCTCAATCCTCAACCCTTAAAACCTAATCCCTCAATCCCTATCCCCTCTTAATCCCTCAAACCTGAACCATCAACCCTCAACCCTTAAACCCTAATCCCTCAACCCCTATACCCTCTTAATTCCTCAACCATCAACCCTCAACCCTTAAACCCTAATCCCTCAACCCCTATATCCTCTTAATACCTCAAACCTCAACCCTAATCCCTAATCCCTCAACCCCTATACCCTCTTAATCCCTCAATGCTTAAACCTTAATCCCTCAATCCCTATACCCTCTTAATCCATCAACCCTCAATCCTCAACCCTTAAACCCTAATCCCTCAGCCCCTATACCCTCTTAATCCCTCAACCCTTAAACCCTAATCCCTCAACCCCTATACCCTCTTAATCCCTCAACCCTCAACCAGGGCAAAATTCAATGGTGAATCTTTGCCAATTGGTGAATAATAGAAATCGGGAGCTCCAAAAATGGTGAATAGTACAAGCTAAAATGGAGACTGAATCGCCAGGTTTTTACAAAAAAAAATTTCATCTCGATTAATTTTCCATGTAAATGATGCATCATTGGCACTGATTCACCAATAGTTTATACAGTAAAATTTAAAAATATTAATAATATTCACCAATAATATTGTGTAATTCTAAAGAATCAAGAAGGGAATCTACTATATTCGCGCCAAGCTCCCAGAAAGACGTGCGATCAAAGCTCTATTTGATCTCCACCGTTCATTGTTTCCAATATTTCATGACATACGTCATCATCATTGTATCGGCATGACATCCCTAAGTGTCCCACCGATGATGTTCACTCAAGCTGATAAGGCTTCCATACTGCACCTCGGGTCCACCAAGGAATAGGTACACCACTTGTGTAATTCCGAAGAATCATGAAGGGAATCTACAATATTCGTGCGAAGCTCCTGGAAAGACATCCGATGAAAGCTCTATTTGATCTCCACCGTTCACTGTTGCCAATAGTTCATGGCATACGTCATCATCATTGTATCGGCAGGACATCCCTAAGTGTCCCACCGATGATGTTCACTCACACTGATATTCGCTCATGGAATGAACTTGAAGCCATCCGATTTAAAAGCTAATCGATGGTAAAAATGTCAAGTTTCATTTAGTCTTACTTTTCAAGTGATATTTTTTAAAAACACTTCATCTGTGTGTGTTCCAATGCATTTTCAATAGTGAATTTATGCTCGGTGGCAAGGGGGTGTTTCCCCCTTGATCCCCGCAAGGGGCGCTACCCCTTGACCCCACTGGTGGTTGTCGTCCCCGGGCCCCTACTTCAATATTAAAAATAACAAAAAATATACAGGGCAACTGCGTTGACCAACTATGTAAATTTTTAAAGGAGAGATTCACCATTGTAATTAATATTTTTAGTGATTATTCACTAGGATTCACCAAGATTTTACAATTTTTTTAATACTGTGCATAAGATTCGCCAAGAAAATTAATATTTTTTTCAAATAAAAGGAAAGATTTGCCAGGATTTTACACCTTTTCTGAGGGGTTTCTCAAAGTTATCCCTGCCCTCAACCCTTAAACCCTAATCCCTCAACCTCTCTACCATCTTAATCCCTCAACCCTCAACCCTTAAACCCTAATCCTTCAACCCCTATATGCTCTTAATTCCTCAACCCTCAACCCTCAACTCTCAAACCTAAAACCCTAATCCCTCAACCCCTATACCCTCAACCCTCAACCCTTAAACCCTGATCCCTCAACCCCTATACCCTCTTAATTCCTCAACCCTCAACCCTTAAACCCTAATCCCTCAAACCCTATACCCTCTACCCTATAATCTCTTAATCCCTCAACCCTAAACCCTAAATCCTTAAACCCTAACCCGTAAACCCTCTACCCTCTACCCTAATCCCCCAACCCTTAAACCCACTTAGTAAACTCTCTACCCTAATCCCTCAACCCTCTTGACCCTTAAACCCTCAACCCTTAAACCCTTAAACACTCAACCCTAAACCCTCAACCCTCAACCCTCAACCCTCAACCCTTAAACCCTAAACTCTTAAACCCTCTACCCTCTACCCTTTACCCAATACTCTCTACCCTAAACCCTTATTCCTCAACCCTAATCCATCAACCCTTACACTATTAAATCCAAGAAAAATCTCTACCCTAATCCCTAAACCCTCAACCCTTAATCTCTCAACCCCTAGAGCCTCTACCCTATATATTGGACCCTCAACCCTAATCCCTTGACCCTATACCCTATACCATCAACCTAAAACCTAAAACCCTCAATCTTCAACCCTCAACTCTTAAACCCTAAACCCTTAAACCCTCTACCCTCTACCCTCTACCCTATGCATTAAACCCTCAACCCTCAATTCTCAACCCTCAACCCTTAATCCCTCAACCCTCAATCCTTAAACCCTAAACCCTCTACCCCTATACCCTCTACCCTTGACATTGGACCCTAAACCTAATTCTTCAACCATATACCCTCAAACCTATACCCTAAACCCTCTACCCTCAACCAGGTAAACCCTTAACCCTAAACCCTTAACCCTAAACCCTCAACCCTAAACCCTTAAACCTTCTACCCTATACCCTCAACCAAATACCCTCTACCATCGACCCTATTCCCTCAACCCTCAAACCTTAAACGCTAATACCCTAGAAACCATCAACCCTATAGGTCCTCCACCCTAATCCCTCAACCCTATACCCTCAACCCCTATCACTTTCTCTTTATCTATACATCTCATCTCTCCCTCTCTCCCTCCCTCCTACCCTCTCTAATTTTCTCTATCTACCTTCTCCCTCTTTCTACGTACCTCTCATTCAATCAATCCCTACCACCCTCTCTCACTCCCTCTATCCATCTCTCTCTTTGTCCCTGCCACTCTATCCCACCCTCTCCCACTCCCTCTCTCTCCATATCTCTCATGTCTCTCCCTCCCACCCCCTCTCTCTCTCAGGTCTCTCCCTCTGGAAACCTACCTAGGAAACTCTCTCTTTGTCTCTCTCCCCTCTCTCTATCTATCCCTCCCACCCTACCTAGATAAGTCCCTTTCAATCCACCCCCTCTTTCTCTTGCCTCTATCAGGTCCTCCCTCCCACCCTCTCTCTCTCTCAGGTCTCTCACTCACACTCCCTCTCTCTCCCTCCCTCACTACCTATCTCTCAAGTCTCTCCCTCTCACCCCCTCACACTCTCAAGTCTCTCCTTTGGAACCCTACCTACATAAATCTCTCTTTCTCTTTGTCTCTCTCTCTCCCTCTCTCCCAAATCTCTCTCTCCCACCCCCCTCTCTCTCCCTCCCTCCCTCTATCCATCCCACCCTACCTAGCTAAGTCCCTCTCACTCCAACCCCTTCTCTCCCACTCCCTCTCTCTTAAACTCTCACTTCCACCCCCTCTCCATCTCTCTAGACTCTCTCTCTAAATTCTCCCTCCTTCAAAAGACATACGTAAATACATGCATACAAGCATAATACATATGTACATATAATCCTACATCCATACAAGCATACATACATATAGGAATACATACCAATATATATGCATTGATACATACAGGCATACGCACATACATACAAGCATGCATACATGACATACAACCATACATGTACATACACATACAAATATATCAGTATACATTCAATATATTGGCATTTAACATAAAGGAGGACATAACACGAGCGAGTTATAATGCGTTTTCATTATGTCTTAGTTGACATGTTTCCTACAGAATATAAAACCATGTCAAAACTAAGATATAACACAAGCACTTTATAACGTGAGCGCATTATATATTGCTTTGGGAATTCTCGAGCCTTAGGATTGGTATTTGCCTTGGAATACCAACGCAAAGGCTTGGAGGGTATTCCTAACGACCAAAGATGTGTTTTTAAAAAATCTACCATATTTCACATAATCAAGTTCGTGCTCACCGTTAGGATTGCACGTGGTTCAATATTGAAAAAATAGAACACATGGGTAATGTTTGGTTCTCTCTTAGCTATCCAATAATCAATTTTTGGTATTTTTTCGTTATAAATTAACCATTCATCGAATTTTAAAATAAATTACATTTTTAGAAACTAGAATCCATTCTACAAATTAAAAATAAATAAAAATTCAATTAGTTTCCAAAATTTCTAGGGGTAGCATGGCCAAAATTCTATTTTTCAGGAAGTGTCCACATCGAAAATTAGTAAAAGATCAAATATTCATTAAAAAATTATCAGAAAAATCATGCATCAACTACATACTATTAGCTAACTTTTGACTGTTGCGATTTTAAAAATACTAAAAAACAATTCACCGTACGAGGGTTGTACAAGAGTTGCTATGTTATGTTTTTCTGACAAAAACAACACCAATTTGTGTACATCCCTCTTTTGAACCCTTTAATCTCAACCATTTTAAAAATAAATTAGTATTTTAGAAAGTAGACTTGGAGCACTTCGATCCTTGTTTTTGTTCCATCTAAAAATTTTGAGCATAACTATCCTCAATTTCACGTCCAAGGTCTGTATTTCCTGATTTCAGAAAAAACGTTGTCCACTTAAGTCCCCTTTTTGGGAACCATCTTGGTGCACTTACCCTTAAGTGCAGAGGTTTTGGGTCCCTTGATTCATTTTCTAGAGCGATAGGGGATAATTGCGAGATGGTTCAACAAAAATATGAATTGGAGCAGTCTAATCCAATGGTGGAAAGGCTGGTGGGGGGAAAACCTGAAATTCAGAACTCTAGCGAAGGATTACTTTTTGGTTGTCTACCCCTCGGCAGAAATAAGGGACAAAATTCTAGATGGAGTATGGTTGATGGATGGGAAAGGATTTTACATGTGCAAATTGCAGGTTGGATTTGATCCCTGTAAACATCAAATGGGATGGATTTAAGATTGGTATAAATTACCAAATATCCCCTTCAAATTATGGGCCCCAAAGGCATTAGAAACAATAGGAGATATTTTAGGAAAATTCATATGCGCAAAAGAAAGATTGGAGGTGGATGGGAAAAACTTATATGTAAGAGTTTGTGTGAAAGCAAGTCCAAGTAGTTAGGTTTGGAAAGAATTAGATATCAAAATGGGTTGGGGCACTCTACACCAACCTGTGGTGTTGGATTTGGCTCTGGAAGACACGTGGAGGGATACCATCTGCTAGAGATCAAGAATGTCATGTAAGGAAATAGTCATAGAACTACAGAAGAATAAGGTAATGGCATCATCCCCTGTTGTGCCATCTAAGCCAAAAGAATCAAGTGAGGAAGTCCATCAAGGGTCCTTGGTGGCATCGATTCCCTCAAAAAGAAAAACTTCAAAGGAGGATGCCTTGACTGAGATTACTAGGAAAGTCGACATCAAAATAATGGAGGTGATTGACCTTTTGGGGAAAGGGATGAGCATTGAAAATTTGAAGGAATTGGCAAGGGCAAGTAAAGACTTGGCAAAGATAGTTCAAGAAGTGGAAGAAAAAATAATAGGGAATTAGAATGAACCAATTCAAGAAAAGGAGGTTCAAAATTTGGACAGAGAAATAGAAGAGCTGATCTATGACACTTATATGCAGGCAATTCAGGAGGAGGAGCATTATCTCTTTACAAAAGACTTGGTAGAGCCAGTATTGGAAGATCAAAATCTCACATTCAATGTACTAAAAGTAAAACATTCGGGGGAAAAGGATGTTAACGGAAACCTGGATGAGGTTGCAAATCCTGAAGGAAGGGAAAAATTAGGATTACATGTAATTGAACCTCTTAAATTGATTCCTGATTGCGGGGACAAAAAAAGGAAAGGTAGAACTCTGCACATTGAGAAGTTAAAGGTGGACGGGGAAGCATTGAGATAGAAGAAACTTGAGGACATGTTAAAAGTAGGGAAGGGCACATCCCTTCCTAAAGCACAATGAAAATATTAACTTGGAATGTTAGGGGCCTAAACACCCCTAAAAAAAAATTCCTAGTGAAGCACTAGTTGAGGTCATCCCAGGCTGATATTTGTATGCTACAGGAAACCAAAATGGATCAAGTAGAGGTGGAAGGCTGGGCAGCGAAGTTAAGAGCATGGAAGTTACTATTTGTTGGAGTTGAAGGTCAGTTTGGGGGATTTATTACCTTATGGAAACCACAAAAAGTGTTGGTGGAAGCAGTGGTGGAAGGGTCTCGTTGGATGGTATGTAAAGTGACTTGTTTCACTTCGAATCTATGTTTCTTTCTAATCAATGTGTATGGACCAAATTCCTATATCCATAAGAAGGTGGTTTGGAGTGAGCTGGACATAGTTTGCAACAATTTGAACAGTGGATTTGGTATAATAGGAGGTGATTTTAATGCAATTTTACATTTGGAGGACAAAAGAGATGGGGTAAACAGGAGGCTGCAAGCACAAGTGGATTTTGTGGATTTTGTGGAAAGGAACTCTCTTGTTTAAATTCCTACAACTAGCAGAACAAAAAAAGTTATCTTTAATTAGTTGGGAGAAGGTTTACAAACCCAAGGAGTTCGATGAGGTTGGTGTTAAAAGATTGGCATTATAGAATAAAGCATTAGGCACGAAGCTGGTCTAGAAGCTTAATGCAAATCAAGATCTGAAATGGGTGAAGATAGTGAATCAAAAATATCTAGGAGGAGAGAACACTGGCATCTTTTCAGCCACAACATTACCAAAGGGTTCCAGGGTATGGAATTTTATTTGCAGTTGTAGATCGTTAGTGGGACATTACTTGTTGTGGGACATTCACAATGCAAATTTTGTGTTTTTTCTGGGAAGACTCTTGGGACGGACACAAAAAATTAGCAGACATAGTGGAATTAGGTAGAATCATGGCAATTTCAAAACAAAAATGGGGTAATCAGATCAGTGACTATTTTACAGCTGACTTAATTAAGGGAGGAATGGTCTCTCGATGGAAGGATGTATGCACCCTCAGCATAGTCAGGAAGGATGCTGCAATATTTGAAGAAGTACTAAGAAATAACACAATCTTCCCAAGATCTGGCAATGATAGGTTGAGATGGTGCAGCTCACCCACGGGTGTGTACAATGCCAAGGACGGATACAAAATTATGTTCAAATATTATGAATCAGAAGCTAAGATCCCAAGGTTACTTTGCTGGGACAAATGTTGTTTACCCAAAGCAGGAATCTTCACTTGGTTAGCAATGCAAGGGAGAGCTCTCACAACATATAGATTTAAGAAGATGGGTTACAATGGTCCATCGAGATGTGTCTTATGCAAGCTCTTAGAGGAAACTGGGGATCATCTTTTTGTAACTTGTCCATTTGCCTCAAATTGCTAGCAGTGGCTTTGCAGTAGGCTCTAGTGGATAACAATATTACCAGGTGATTTGATGAGTTTGTTGAAAGGTTGGCCTACACCTCTAATTAATTTGGCATATGCAGAAATGTGGTGGGTATGTCCTTCCATAATGTTGTGGGAAATCTGGAAGGAGAGGAATCACATAATTTTTATGGACAAGGAATTGAAGGTTCCCGTATTCTTGAATAAGGTAGCATCTAATATTGTGGAAGTGATTAATGTGAGGGTGACAGGGGCTTGTAGGAAGAAGGCATATTTCCTAGTTGGGATGCAACAATGAGAAGAAATAGAGGTGGTCTGAAGGTACCTAAGGTTGTAGGCAGTGTTGGGGATTCCTCGAAAGCTATAAGGTAAAATATTAAGTGGTGTCCTCCTAAAAATAAATGGTACAAAGTCAACTTTGACGGAGCGTCGAAAGACAATCCTGAGCACTTGGGGGTTGGGTTTATAATTAGAGATTGGGATGGGTGAATTGTTGGGAGGATGGCCTCACCCCTTCTAGCAGGAATGAACAATATGGCTGAGCTAGTTGTGGCCTCTATGGGAATCAAGCTCTGCATAGACCTTAAATTTCCCAAGATTGTGGTGGAAAGGGGTTATGTGATAATTATAAATGCTTTGTGCATAGAGTCAATGATAAATTGGAAGTTGGAAGGCCTACTCATGGTTACAATAGGAATGCTACAAATCTTTGAAGAGTTCATAGTTAACCATACATATAGGGAAGGTAACCAAGAAGTGGATGATTTATCAAAATTGGGAGCTGAAGGGGTTACCTTGAAGGAGATTATGGTTTAAGGCAGTTGGGCTAGGCTGGTTGGGGCTCTGTTTTCTCATCACAGTTGTATTCCTGTAGGAAACCATCATAGGATTGGGCATATCACGTCCAAGGAACCTGGCTATTCTTAATTTGTTGGTTCTTCATTGATTATCCATCACTATTAATTTGATGATGCCAAAAATCATGAGTATAGTCAAAAAATAGAATGGGCTTCATTGTAAAGTGATCAAGTTGCATTTTTGAAGGTCTTCGACTGAATTTTTTGTATGCCTAGGGGGCACGATGTAATCTTTTTTTTCATCAATATAAGAATTATCTTACCAATACAAAAAAAAACATTCAATTTTAGTTATTTATTTAGATTTAATTAATTTGTTTGGATATTTATACAAATCTTATTAATGAGTTATAAATTAGATTAATTTTGGTATTTATTTTAATTCGGTTCGGTTTGAGAATGGTCATAAAATAATTTAATTTGAGAATGGTATTTTAATTATTATTCATGGGATTAACTTAAAATTTAAAATATATTTACTTTGTGACTCAATCAAAAATAAATTAGCAATCACATTTTGGTGTGTTATGGATATGTTGAAGGCTTTTTTTGTTAATTTAGAATTTGTATGGATAGAGCTTGGTAATTAAAATTAAGTATAGTAGAATGTAATTGTGAAATACTTTGAACTAAGAAGAAAAACAATTTTGATATAATTTTTCATTTTGTGTAGGAAGATGGAATCAAAGTGCTTATTAATGATAGTGTGTGTATATATATAATGTTTGACACCAAATACTATAGAGTATACATTCAAAACATTAAATTAATATATTATAAATTTAAAGTATAAAATGTAACTTTTTTGTATAAATTTGAATATAATTTATTTATTTGTATATATGTGTTTATGATATTGCAAATGAATCATATTGAGTGAAGAATGGATACATCCAATTTTAATATTAATGAAGCACCGATTTTTTAAAAATATCACTTAACTGAAATTGAACATATGATAGAAATATTTTTGACATTTTGATCAAGCTAAATTCAATGTATTTAAATATGTTTTTTTTCTAGAATATAATAGTTTTCTTATTTGTAAAATATAATAATTTGTTTTATTTACCTTTATAATATGAATGTGAAGCATATTTTCTAGTGGAAATATAGAAAGAATATCTGATTCTTTTTTTCTTTTTTTTTTCTCTCTTTGATTATTTTATATTGGGTTCATCAATTAGATCTTTTTCAATAGTCTTGCATCATGCTAACACATTCTCAATTGTTGATGTCTTTATAATATGATTTATACACTTTGAATATTAGTGAAAACTTAGAAATAATATCTAATTCTTTGTTTTCTTTCTTTGTATAAAGTGCAATGATTAATTAGATAAGGTAAATTCAGTGTAGTAAAATATTTTTTTTTTAAATATAATAATAATTATTTTAATTTATAAAATATAATATTTATGGTTTTTTTTTTTGACCTTTTTAATATGAATGTATATAATATTTTTTAATGCAAATGTAGAAATAATATTTTATTTTTTTCTTTCTTTCTTTGTATAAAGTGTTTTATTTTTTTTAATATTACTTATATTTATTTATATTGGGTTCATCAAATGGTTAGATCTTTTTCAATGGTCAACCATCATTATACCACATTCTCAACCATCAATCATTGGTAATGTTCATATAGGGAATACCTTCGATGTAATAAACGAATTTACATAATAAAAATTAAATCATGAAATAATTAAAAAATATATTTTATTTATGGATAATTTATGCTTTCTATAAAATGAATTATTAAGACAATTTTTAACAATTAAATCAAAGGTTTTAATTGTAATCATTCCTAATCAAACTTTTGACTACTATGATGATTTTAAAAACTCTTCAAACTGTTAAAATATTCATTTTAAAATTCTTGACTTGTGAATAAAATTTGTGTTTAGTGTACATGTATTATAGTTAGGGATTTTTAGGATGTGAGGCCTATCGTTGGTTGGACTCATATACCTCATATTTTTGTCGTTATTCACATAACTATGTTGGGATACATTACACTTTTACCTTAAATTTTATGTTGGATAATTATGAACATTGAACTTACTATTAGTGTGTGTATTAGATTAGTTATCTTATGAATCACAATTTTATGAGTGTGCTTCTTATTTACATTGATATCTTGAATGTTATGGGATTTGAAACAATTTTGCTTAGAATAGAATATGAGATATCATTTTAATCAAATTGAATTTCTTAGATTGCCATGCAATGAGATGCACATGTGGTATTGTTGTGATCTAAAAGAAAGTATCTGGATTACTATCCAAGTGATTTTAGGCATTGTGGATTAATGTTGTAGAAGTGAAATTGATATTGCTTTGAATTGTGAGCAACGAATATGCTTATATGTATATTAAATGTGACGAACATGTATGTGTATTATACTTCATCATATTTATGTTCTTTGATTTAATTGTATTGGTAGTTGGACTAATGTTTACATGGAGTGTACAAGATAACCTTCCATAGCCATGGAAATCAAAGGAAACCAGAAAGATCCTTGCTTTTATCATGTAAAGCCCGACTCAACCTGTAAGATAGGGAAAATCAAATAGATTTAGATAAAGTGACAGCCAACACTTCTAAACTATTATCCCAATCTAAACAAGAGAATACAAACAAAGAGAGCAAATGAAATAAAGCACTCCCCTTTGAAGTTGATTCTTTCTCTTGTCTCTCCTATTTCTTCTTATGCCAATATTGCCCTCAGATTTGTTGATGAAGTTGTGCAAATACCTGCAAATAGTAAGCAAGAAAGTTGGAGATAATGACTGTTAAATTGAAAATGGAGGGGAAGGGTTTCTTTTATAGACAACCATTCGAATGGACGGACGAGATTGATCTTCCAGAAAGATTCTAAGATCAACGGATGAGGATTCATGAGAGGGAAGTTACGAAATGGATGGCCAAGATCGAGTTTCTAGAAAGATGCCAAGATCTACGGTTGAGAATTGATGCAACCAGAATATGCCATGCATGGAAAAGATATGACGCCGACGGCTATGACGCCTGACGGCTATGACAGACATGCAGGACATGCAGACTATGACATGAAATAATGACAGGGGATCTTTGACCAAAATAGAGGGATAAATAATTTATTTTAAATTATTTATTCGAAAATGGAAGAGGATGACAAGTGGCAAATAAATAATTTATTTTAAATTATTTATTCGAAAATGGAGGAGAAGGACAAGTGGCAAATAAATAATTTATTTTAAATCATTTATTTGGAGGAAATGAAAAAGGAGATTTAATTAAATTCATAAATTTAATTAAAGGAGGAGATATAAATTAAATATGGATAATTGATTAGGATCAATTATTTAAAGGAGAAGAATGACACATAATTAAATAATTTCGTTAATTATTTAATTATAGAAAAATAAAAGGTCAAATAATTATTATTATCTGACTATAGACATGTGATAAAAGATAAATAATTAAATAAATAATGATTTATTTAATTATTGAAGAAAGGGGTATTAGTGACAATTAAATAATTTTAATTGATCAAGATAGAAATGAGAAGGTGAATCAATTAAATAATTAAAAACTATTTAATTAATAAAGGAATATGATCGAACATAATAGAATAATTAAAATTATTCAATTATTGAAAGATGATGACTAGGAAAAATGATGCTCATAGACTTAGGACATTTTTCAGTGTCTACACAACCCGTATAAAAGGGCTAGAGTCTAATGTTGTTGTGCAAAGTGTTATGTGTCTTGTGACATGCATGTTGGGGGTTAAGGGTTTAAATATTTTGAATTGTTTGAAGATAAATGTGACACTAAAATGTAAAATTCGAATTTCTTGTTTAATGTAATTTTGAAGGGTCAATTATGTCTTAGTTTTGGCTATTTTTTTCTTTTTAGAGACCCTAGACATATGACCTAAGGGTTGGGGGTCATTTTTAGGACATACTCTTGGCCATGCTTCATTTATGATCTCTCTTAAATTGCTTGTAAGAAGGGTGACGAAAATGGACTGAGAGAATGGATTTGACCCATCTCCAACCCCATTTAGTCTCCCAATTTCATTATGAGAAGGGATGAGAGTCCATGTGGCCATCATGCCTCTTAAATGAAAAAGAGGACATAGTGGTTGGGGAGTTTTCTTGAGAAGGTTTTGAAAGAAAGTTTTGGGAAGTCATTATTTTTCATCTTTTTTGGGTCGAAAGAAATTGGAAGGGATTGAGAAAGAAATCAACAAGTTCAACTTGGAGTTTGAGGTAGGATACTCACTCTCATTCTTTACTATGAATGTATGTGTGCTAAATTAGTGTAGTGATGTGCTAATTCCACTACTTTTTATTTAAAATTTTGTTATACGTTAGTTCTATGAGTGTGTGTTTGTCTTGTTGGGTTGGCTCCCTGATTGTGGCTGTCAGCAACCCATGTGGGGGATGGAGGGGGAGAGATTTCCATGAGGGCCATCTATTTCAATTGTGTAAATTAATGTGTTTCAACCATGGGAATAATGGGTGTGAGTACCCTTCGAGTGTAAAATAAGGAGTTTTGGGTGAAAGAATGAATGGAGGAAGTTGTTGGTTGAAAATTTTATTTTTATGAAGAAATTATTGCTAAAGTTTCCCCATGTTCATGATCCTCCCAGCTCTCCCCATAAAAATACTAAATGGTTTTTTTGTTGTGCTTTTTCTTGCCTAAATGAGTGTTTTCCATGTGTTTAGTTTGTGAAATTGTGTTTATGTTTGGGAGGGGTTTCTTGTGTGTATCCTAGTCATGTTGGTAGCCTCCCAACTCGAGGCTGGCTATTTTTCCAATCTATGGTTGGTTGGTGAGCACCCCATTGGCTTGGAAGAGTTTGTTTATATGTGTAAATTGCAGCAATTGTATGGCCTTGACAAGATATGCAAGCCATTTGTTTTAGTTGTTGTTAGTAAGAATTAAATGTAAACTAGTGGGAGATTGTGTTTGAGTAGACAATACATTCCTCCCTATTTGCACATGGATATGTATCAGTTGGTAAGTTGTTGAATTCAAAAAGAAAGGAGAAAAGCATGTATGCACCTATCTCTATTTTCCTAAAAAAAAATGTATATGCTGTTGTATGCACTTAATATTTGTAATAGCATAGAATAAGGAAAAATGGATTATGTTTGAAATACATATAAATTATTCTATATTGTGTATTATTGACTAAACTCAAACTTAATTACTTATGAAAAATGCATGCATCTTTGGTTTAAAAAGACATTAGAATATTTGTGTTGAAGATACACACACAAAAGCTTGCTCAACCACAATAAGATGTATTCAATCTATTAAAAGGGAAATATAAATGAAAAAGAAACAAAAAACAAAAAAATGTGTTTCTCTATAATATTGGTACAGTCAACAAATATGTTGTCATATTGTTGATATATGATTCAAGATATGTAACTTTTTTCTGGTGTATTGTGAGTAAAAGATAGGATATTATATGTTATTGCATTGAAATTAGTCACTACCATTCTTCAATTTTTGAAAGAAAGTACAGGGAATGAAATTTTATTGTTCAAGGAAATAGGACTTGATGTTTATTTCAAATAAATTAAAAAGGGATAACAAGGTTACTTGTTGCTACTATGGGTATTGCAAAAAGAATAATTTTAGTTATTTCTTAGATTACGTATTTTAAATTGTCCACCCTTCATGACAAGTTTGAATATCAAAATAAATAGATATAAATATATGAAGAACTCAATTGATAAAAAAATTATTCATGAGCAATACATTTTAAGGCTCTTTCAACAAGAACTGTTTCACAGGTTTCTATGTTTTTAGTGAAGCCTTTCCTTGAAAGGAGCATACAAAGATGGTTACTTCCAAATTCAGAAGGATGTCCAATCTGAATTGATTAATTATCACTTCTATAAATTCACTGTCTGGTAGTGAAGCCCCAGTCACTTATGGAAAATCTCCCCTTTTTTCCTTACTTGTACATAAGTGCAAAATGGGTATGTGCGGGATCATCATGGAAAAAATAGGCCCTTAGTGGCAATGAAAATTTAGAAAATCAGAGTTAGGCAACTTGACGTAAAAACTTGAATAAGTTATCTATATTATTTTAAAAATATGTAAGAACATAATTTGTATAAAATTAAATGTAGTTTCTAAACTACTAGGTTTATTTTTAAAAAAATCTATTTGGTGAAAATTCGAAATTTCAATGCAGTAGTACTTAAATTTCAGGGAAAAAATGAGAAGTAGGTGTCTATCTGACCACCCTAACCACAATAAAATGATAATATTTTAGATATAAGTAGAGGACTCATGTCCCAATGTGATGCATATTTTTTTGTAATTTTTTTCCAAGTAAATAATTAATTATGAATTTTTTACTACAAATTTTAAAAAATATAAAAACTTGTATGTCTAACCACCTTAACTTGTTCAAAACTTCATGAAATTCAATTTAGTTTTTAATCCTATAGTATGTGAATCATAGAATGTGACACATATTTCAGATTCAAAAAATATGATACCGTTTGAAAGCTATACATGTTTTTCAATCAGCCTATCAATCAAGACTTTAGTCGTAATTCAAGTAGAAAATGAATAATTATTATTTATTAAATTCAAAGTAAAGAATAATTTATATTGGTAGAAAGCTGAAAATCTCCTTTAAAAACCTTTTTCGTTTCATCAATTTTGGGAAAAAAAAGTCGTCAGCCACATGGGCCATCATATCACTTACATATCGCCACTTTTTGGCCCATCATGATCCTGCACATACCCAAATGGTAGTAAATAAAAAAATAAAAACTAGATATATCTACACACATAAATTTGGAAGTTAAAACATTAGGGGTTCTCAATACATATAACACTGTATCGAGTGAATGAAATAGAACAAATAAAGATAAACGTAAATCTATAGATTTGAATTTCTAGAAAGAGAAAAAATAGAGATTAACTTTCCAACGATTGCTTAAAATTATATGTTGAGTGCAGTTGTGTGGAATCACCATACTCTTCTAATGAAATAAGGATTCTCAACAACCCTCTTTTCCAAAAACACACTCAAAAAACCTCACAATGCTTTCAAATCTGTAACATAGTCTCATGAAATAGCTTTACAGTTGGAAAAAAAAGGTATTCGCATTCTATAAGTCTGATTACATATTCATTTTCAGTCATCAAATGAATGATGGGTAGCAAGATATTTCCCATACATAATCTGAAAATAAGCACAAAACAAACTACAACAAAAAAGAACAAGAATGTGCTTCACAAGCACCTCTAAATATGCACCTTTCTCCCGCAATCAATCACCCAAAACCTTCGATCTTCAACCATGGAGCCTTCAATATTTTATGTCTGCCTTAATCTTCTCAACCTTCAACAATGATTCCTCAAATCCCCCTTTGAGAATACCACACCAAGCTCTCTCTTTTCCCCCAAACCTATAGCCCCAAACAAATGCCAAAAATGGCAATAAAACACCCTTCAAAAATTTAAAAACTATTTTTTCCCCTTCAATTGGAAAATTCACGACCACATCCATGGAATGAGTGGTTTTCAAGATGAAGAAATCAATAAATTATTTATAATGAAATTTAGTAACTCCCACAAACCCAATGCCCAAGTTTTCTTTTTTAGATTTTTCAAAAAAGTGTAGACATGTAAAAATGACCTAACACTTATCACACAATTTGAATGACATTTTCTCATCGGCAACATCATTATCATCTAATATCACTGAATTTCACATCAATTACATCAAAAACCCCAATTTCCTCTATTAATTGAGTAATATTACATTATTTAATTAATTCACTTTTTATCATTTTCAACTAATTAAATAAATTTCATTTATCTAATAAAGTCCTAATCTAACTTTATTTTTTTTGATTAATTAAATAATATCAATTATTTAATTATGTCGCTAATTTACCCTATTCCCCTCAATCAATTAAATTATTATCACTTAATAGTTTAATTAAATCACTTTCCCCTAAACTTGAATAATTAAATAAATTATTCAAACATCAATCAAAAAGGTCAAAACAAACAAATACAACTTTTTTTGTAATAGTCAAAAATGACTTGCATGTTCAACTCAAAAGGCTTAATTAATTTTCCTCAACCACTTTCATGATTGAGAAAATTATGACCACTGATTGCTCACTCTAATTGGCTGGCTGATTCATTTATTCTTCAATCTCACTAAAGGCTCAACTTGATTTCTTAAATTCCACTAAAAACTCAAATTGATTTCATCAATCACAGTGATTACATAATCAAAATCCACTGATTTTTCCCATCTAATTCCTCTCAAAGGTTTTTAACCGTTGATCAAGATATTCTACTACATCATCTCAATCATTCATTTTAAAACACAAAATCTATATGACAATCATCTTCATCCTCATAAATGATTAGAGAATTGACATATTTTGTACAATGAAGTAATGCCAAATTAATTATTGATCTCTTGGAAGATTTGACACACATCTTCGATCAACATCACACAACTTTGAAGTTTTTGCTATGCACAAATGGAGACTTCACATTGATATAACAACAATACAACATCATTGTGAATACACTTTGACATGGGATGGTAAAGGTTTCTTTGTTTTTGAATTCATTATGTTATCTTAGGATTTTGTAAGTTGATTTCAATAGCTTAAAAAATTCATTTCATGAGTAATGGGTATAAATCTACATCCTTGTTTTGAATTAGATATTGTTTAATTTGTTTAACATTGATTTCCTCATGCTTATTGATTCCCCCTTACACATTCTGGCACACCCAATGGGACCCTAGTCCTTAACACTAATGTTTGTATAAGTTTTAATTGAGTAGTTGCAGGTTTCAGAACGTAGATGCACTTCCTAGAAACACATTTGAAAAATCTTCACGCAAAAACTATAGGAAAACTCATGCATTCATCTTGTCATTTTTTCCACAGTAGCCCTTTTCCTGACCGCTTCTGCTTTTTCTAGCTACTTTTGCTTCACCAATAGGGCCACTTCTAAAAATTGGATTTCAATTTCCAATAACACGAGCGCTCTTGAATTTTTAACCACATTTGCCAAAAGTAACAAGGCCACTTTTGCTTCAAAAATCACTTTTTCTCTGTTAATTTCTTATCCAAAACCTGCAAGTAAATTTTTGACTTCTAATGCTAACAGTTGCTTGGTTTGAATGTTTGAAAGGTGCTATCATTTTTTATTGCAATATTTTCAAGAGCATGGCATATGTTTATCCAAGAAAAAACTAACGATTTTATTGCAGAAAAGGTGAACAGTCCAAGTCAATATTTTCGAAAAATTTCATAGTTTAGGGAAAAAATTAATTTGGTTCTTAACAAATAAACCCCACAAATCACATGCTTTTGATTTGGTGCTTAAAAAGAATCTTTCAAAAATATTTCTAGTTTAGGGAAAAAAAATTGACTTGGTGCTTAAAAAGAATCTTTCAAAAAGCTTTCTATTTTAGAATTTTTTTGATTTGGTGCTTAAAAAGAATCTTTGAAAAATCTTTCTAGTTTAGAAAAAAAATTGATTTGGTGCTTAAAAAGAATCTTTCAAAAATCTTTCTAGTTTAGATTTTTATTTTTTTTGTGCTTTTAAAAAGAACGTTCAAAAACCTTTTTAGTTTAAAAATCTTTCGATTTGGTGTTATAAAAATGAACCCCACAAACTTATACACTTTTGTTTTGGTGTTCTAAAAAGAATTTTCAATTTTTTTTGTAGATTAGAACACTTCAATTTTCATGCTGTAAAAATGGAATATTGTCTTTTGACCAATGCTTTCAATATGTTGATGAAATGAATTATTTTAGTTTGTTGACCATATTAAGATGGGGATTGTTAGAAACACTCAATTTTTGGTGCTTTAAAACTAGAAAAATACATTTTGATTTGCATACTACTATCTATTTGCTTGAAATCCAAAATACTTCACTTTGATGTACATAAAAACAAATTGCTATCTTGTACAGATTTCATTTCATTTTTTTGGATAGCATCACTCGAGGGGCTTAAAAAGAATATTGCAATGAATTGTATGTTGTGTCTTCTATGTTTGGAAAACTAAAGTGTCTATCCTCTCCCCTCGCATCTTTTGGCGATCTTGGGTGATGAAAAACATTTTTGAGTTGTGCACTTATTTCATTTCAAACATTACCTTAATGAGGGGGCTTGCTATGAGACACATCCCATGATGGAGAACTCATAAGCAAGGTCTTGAAGCACGTTTACTAGCGAGCTATATTGAAGGTTGTAAAATCGTAAGAAAGTAGCTTCAATCCTGGGTGACAACATACCGCACCTAATCCCACACCTTAAGTGGAACGAGAACGGTTAAAAAGTCTTAAGTGACCAATGGATGGTAGTGTATGTACGGTGTTAATAGTTTTTCATTAAAAACCTTGTTTTAGAAGCCATCCATGTTTTTTGAAACATTCTTTGAAAGCGGTGCATCAAAACTTTGCTTTCGAGAAGTTACTTACCAAGTTTTATTTTTGGTCAAGGCATAGAGCCTAAGAGTTCATTCTTAACATACCTCCACACTCCTCCATAAATTGCATGTAAAATCATCCCTTCGAGGCATGAGGTAGGCCTACCTAAAAGAGTGTACCTATTTAGGGTGACTTGACTAATGCATGCCATGGTTATTTTATTGACATCAAACATTTGCTTCAATTAAAATAAACACATAAAAATAAGCATTAAACATGGCTATCAAACTTCAAACCCTTTAGACTTAGTGTGAATGCTTTGAAAAGAGCCCTATATTTGGACTCCTTGAAAAGATATCCTAAAAAAATATCTCTAAAGGTTTTTGAATATTTAGGATTACATTTCAATTCACACTAAGAACAAATTCAACATTGGAAACTATGGCTTTAACATTTCGCCTTCCACAAAATTTGAGATTTTGCGAAAAGAAATGTGCTTAAATTTATAAACATTTAGGGTCAAATAGTTTTGATTGTTATGTTGCATGATATCACTTGCCAAAATTCACAAATCAAATCAAAACAAGACATCAAATTTACAAATTTATCCAAAACTACTGCCAACACAGAAACTAGAAAACAAATCTACACAAAAAACTGTTATTGTTCTTGTTTCTACCACATTCGACCTAAAACTAGCTACAATTGACCAAAAACCTACCACTTTTGCTATCTAGATTTTGACAGTCAGTGTTAAAAACCTGCCACTTTTACAAATCAGAATGTAGTCGACCTGATTAGAATTACAGCAGTTGATCTTAATCCTACCACACTTGACATATTTTCTTAGTTGTAATTGACTCAAAACTGGTTGCTTTTGCTCAAAACTACCGCTTTTGACTGTACTGCTCACCAGATGGAAAATTTATTAAAAAAACCACTTTTGAGATATCCAACTGCAATTGGTTTCTAAACTTGGCTATAGTCTACTTGAAATTGGCTGCTTTTGACATCAATTACCGATACTACCCTAAGATTGCTTCTTTTTCCTAGCTTTCTAGTAAAAATTAGAATCTGATCTTAAATTGGTTAAATCTTGTGAGAATAAAAAAACAATTAGACTCCCAAAACACGTCATAATTTACATCATTCCATCATCCATTTGCAAAAAAAAACACTTCAACCTACTTTTAGGATTCAATATCAAAACAAACAACTTTGGATTATTTCTTCACTCAAAATTCTACGATATCAACTTTTGCTTGAACCTCAAGGCTAGTTCAAGTAGATTTTCCGCAACATATCCTCTAGAAAAAATGAAGTGAAATATCAATCCAAGTTTTCAACATTTTGAGTCCCAAAAATAGCATCATCCAAAAAATCACTCAAAGTTTAGGGTCTTGAGTATCACGAAAACCATATCAAAACACCACTCACTTTATGACCATTTGGCATCCAATTGCTCTAGTTCAACAACCAAATCTTACGATACCTATCATACAACCAAGTCTCATGCAAATTGAAGGTGAACAATCGAACATCAGTAGTTTGAGAAGTTTTGTATTTGGGAAAAAGGAAACACCAACTCAATGGAGAAATGCAACCAACATCCTAGAAAAAGAGGAATGAAAAGAAGATCTTGCAATCAGAAGGCCCATATTACCACCCCCTACATGGAAATAGATACCACCTTTTTAAAATAGAAAATCCCAAAAACCTCAAAAAACAAAAAAACACCAAAAACAAAGTATTATTTCATTTCATAGGTTAGAAATCATCAACTTTCGTAAAGTCTTAGCACTTGTTTATGATAACTACGAGATCACAACATAGAAAAATGATGGAACAAAATTAGCTCTAGTATTCCCTCAACAAACACCATAAATGATGGAAGTGACCCATGGGGATCTATCGACCAAGTGACCTTGTAACTCCTTGAAAGGAACGCACGTTTAAGGAAACACCAAACCAACCACCAAATGAAGAGGAGGTAATCCATAGATAACAAGAAATTATGGATAAATCAAACCAAAAATGAAAGGACATGGTCATAGAAGAATTGGATAGTGAGGAAGAAATAGATGAAGAATAATTCTTTCAACACTCCAACAATCCCAAAGTGCTTAAACTGATGGAAAAACTACTAAGAAATGATCCAAATACTTACTTCATCAAATTAGCACAAAGTGCTGCTAAGCTACGTATAGACTTTAATTTGGAAGGCCTTAAATATTATAGCCTCATTCCCTTAGGGAATACATTAGTTTTGCAAACAATATCCAAACAAGTGCAGATTTTGGACATGCCACCAATCTTCCCACAAAGAAATGATCAACCTAAACAACAACCAATGGACAACCCTTTGTTTAGGAAATCAACCCAAATCGAACAATTAGTAGTGGCCCAACAATATCAAAGAGGTCCACCTCAATACATGCCACAAGGTAATAACCCACCACAAGGACAATACATGCCACAAAATGCATCGTATATTAATCCTTTAACCAACATGCCAATCTAACAAGGTGTACCACCAATGCACTGTCTGGGTAACCTTCAAAACAATTCTTCCCAACAACAAGGGGTACCACCAATGCACTACCAAGGTAATATTCAATAAAATTTGTCCCAACAACAAGGTGTATAAACAAAAAATCACACACAAATGATTGTAATTGTTAATAAAGTGTAAAAGAATCTCCCAAAAGCTGAATTTTGTTTGATATAGAGAAATCATGAGATTTCAGTGATAGAAGAAATGTGGGGACCATTGGAATGCTCAAAACGATCCCATTTTTTTTTATATAACTCAGTAAAACAAATATCCATTATTTTTTTCACTTGATATACCTGTCATTGCTTGTGCTTCTATATTTTTAACCTATTGCAAATGAAACGGATATCCGTTTATAATGGATATTCGTTATAAATGGAGATCTATTTGCTTTAGTTTTAAGAATTATTATTAACATAATATTATTAATATATTATATTATGATATATTTTATATTTTATATTAAATATATTATATATTATGATATATATGTTTATTATATATTAATATACTAAATTATTTTATTATATATATTTATATAATATATATTATATATTCTTCACGGCTGCCAAGTGCGAGGTTTCGGTCTTGGTGTCATCGTGAGGAGGAATGATGACATAGGTTTGGTTGGCACGGTTGGTGGATGAGCTGGGTGATGGTGAGTAATTAATGTTGGAGGGTGGTGAAGGCTAATTATTGGGCATCCGTTCGGCCTATTTTAATGTGATAGCTAGTGGACAGATGAGGTGGTGTTGGGAAATGTGGTTGATGGGATGTTTTCAGCTGGCTTGAAGTTTAAAGGATCTTCGGTTGATGACATTCTTCATTCCTCCAAACATTTTAGATGGAGACTCCTATCAGCCTACCGTCAGGTAGAAAATTATGGGCGTTTTATGGGAGAATTCCCTATGGGAGATTGAAATCTATGATCAAGGTTTGGGACAAGTTAGTGCTAGGAGTGGTGGAAGTGCTATTGGGAGAAGAATTCATGAGCACGATTGAGAGGTGGAGGACGAATGTAGACATAGCGGTGAGACTTTTAGTTGCACTCTTAGATTTGGGGGTGTTATGAGCTATGATGATGCTTATTGCTAGAAAGCTGGTATGGGACAACCTCTTGGAAGAGGCAATGGATGTCATAATTGTTGCTGAGCCAGATGTTGGGGATCCTCATCCTCGCAACTTGCAATGAACCCTAGTTCCTGGAAAAAGAGTCAAGTTATATATGTTTATCTTGCACATTAGAGGTGAGGAGCTTCAAAGACATCGTGAATGGGCCAAATGCTATTTGATATTCTTACAACACTCTCTTTATGGAGTCATCTGGTGGGATAGATTGGCAGAGGCTATTCAGAGATTTTCTAATTGCAAATGGAGTGATATGGGTGTATTGACTAGCTCATGCTCTCTCAAGTTTTGTATATTTTGCTTAATTTTCTATAGTAAGAATGGGATGTGAGGGTCTGCGAGTTGGATGCTCGTTTAGGGGTTCTATTTAGGGTCTAGTTGGTAGTTGGCTTGGTAGGTTTGTGATGGTTTTTGGTCTCTCTAGGTGGTTTGTCTATTCCTAAAAAATGATTTGAATTGTAACATCTTCTTACTATCAATACAAACAATATTTACAAATCAAAATATATATATTATATATTAATATTATTATTAAGGTATATATTAAATTAATATATTGTATAGTATATAAATTATATTATATATTAATACCTCTCCCTCTCTCTCTCTCTCCCCCTCTCTCTCTCTCTCTCTCCCTCTCTCTCCCTCTCTCTCCCACTATCCCTCTCTCTCCCTGTCTCTCCCTCTCTCTCTTCCCCACTCTCAGTCTCTCTCCCATCTCTCTCTCAAGTCTCTCCCTCTCTCTCTCCCTCTCAGGTCTTTCTCTCTCTCCCCCTCTCTCTCTCAAGTCTCTCCCTCTCTATCCCTCTCTCCCTCTCTCCCTCTTAGGTCTCTCTCTCTCTCCCTCCCTCTCTCTCTTCTCTCTCCCTCTCCCTCTCTCTCCCTCTCTCTCTCCCCACTCTCCCTCTCTCTCCCCCACTCTCTCTCTCTCTCTCTCCCTCTCTCCTCTCTCAATTCTCTCCTCTCCTGGTCTCTCTCCTCTCTCTCTCTAGTCCTCTCCTCCTCTCTCTCCTCTCTCTCTCTCTCTCTCTCTCTCTCTCCTCTTCCTCTCTCTCTCTCCTCCTCTCTATCTCCAAGTCTCACATCTTTCTCTCTTTCTCTCTCTCTTCCCATCTCTCTCTCCCCCTCTATCTCCCTCTCTCCCTCTCTCTCTCTCTCCCACTCTCCCTCTCTCTCTCTCCCTCCCTCGCTCTCTCCCACTCTCCCCCTCTCAATATAAATTAATATATTAAATTAATATTATTATATATATTTATATTATATTTATTAATATTATTAGGGTATATAATTTATACTATATATTAATATGTATGCATACTTATATAGTTTATAAAAAATATATGTTATGTTTAGATTTTTACCAGCTGAACAATATGAATGCATAGGGGAAGCTTCAAAACCTATACAATAAATAACATATATTCATTTGTAATGGATATATGTTATTGTTTGATTTTTATAAACCAAATAACACATAAAACCAATATTATGTATTATTAATCATAATAAATGTATTATATATAGTATTATTCAATATATATACTACATATTATATAAAATATATTCTATACTATATAGTATATAAATTATATATTATATATTATATATCTTATACTCTCTCCCTCTCTAGCTCTAGCACTACTACTGATATCCAACTTCTATTTTGTATTGAACTTTTGAACACAGTAATTAAGCATTTTGTTATCAAATCCTAACCTCCCAAATGCATATCCCCTCTAATGGCCTTGACAATAATATTACCCTATCGAACAAAAAGAATTGACACATCGAACGTACCTCCACCCAAATCAAGGACGAGAAAACTCCTTTCTTCAGTGAATACATCATGGAAGCCATAAGTTATAGTTGCGACTATTGGCTCAATAATTGTTTGCGTGACATTGAGGCCTGCAATCTTACCAACATCCTTTGTGACCCTCTTCTACGCATCATTAAAATAAGCAGGCCCGCAATACAATAACCACATTCTTTACCTCGCATTAAAATAAGAAACACATGGATGATATCTCTTTAGGCACAAATAACTCTCTCTTAGGTCCATCCCACTCCCTTTCTCTCTCAGGTCTCTCCCACTCCCTATCTCTCTCTAGATCTCAGGTCTCTCCCTCCCACCCTAACTAGATAACTCTCTCTCCCCCTCTCTCCCTCTCACTCACACCCTCTCTCTTGGGTTTCTCTCTCTTAAGTATCTCTCCTCTCTCTCTCTCAAGACTCTCTCTCCCCCTTCCTCTCAAGTCCCTCCCACTCCCTCTCTCTCTCAAGTCTCTCTCTCTCTTTCTCTCTCCCTCTTTCTTAGGTCTCTCCCTCCCACTCTCCCTATTTCCCTATCTAGATAACTCTATCCCCCCTCTCTCCCTCCCTCCCTCCCTCCCTCGCTTCTCTCAAATTTCTCTCTCTCTCTCCCTCTCACTCTTAGGCCCCTCCCACTCCCTCTCTCTCTCAGGTTTCTCCCTCCCTCTATCTTTCTCTCTTATATCTCTCCCACTCTCTCCCTCTCTCCCTCTCTCCCTCTCCCTCTCAAGATTCTCTCTCTCCCTCCCTCTCATTTCTATCTCTCAGGTCCCTCCCTCTCTCTCTATCAGGTCTCTCCCTTCTACTCTCTCTCTGACCCTATCTCCCACTCTCTCTCCCTCTCTCTCTCTCCCTCTCTCCCTCTCAAGTCTCTCTCAATCCCTCCAACTTAGGTCTCTCTATCTCTCTCTGTGTAACGCCCCGCCATGAAACCCTAGAGGATGATTCACTAAAACACCTAAAAATGAAGTAATTTTTTTTTTGTAAGAGAAAACATATTAAAATTTACAAATGAAACAATAACTCAAATTCTAACCTAAGTCCTCTAAGGTCTGTGGCTACATTACTAGAATCCCATAAACCAAACCGACAAGAATTATAATTCATTACATTAAACCATTCCAACTAACAATATGAATCATCCATATCATATCACTTATAATGCATTATAAAATCCATCTAGTTAACTAACATATGCAATAATCATCATCATATTATCCATTACAAAAGAGAATATAACAAGAATGGTAAAAATATCTAAATATACATAAAGTTAAATTATGTCATCTAAATCAGAACAAGACTGCCATCCGTCATCTCGAACTGCATTCAAGTATCTAACACACTAAGAAGTTCCTCAAGATAATATATCCTTAGAAATGACTTCTCAAGATACCTAAACCCTAGGAAGTCGCTCCTCAAGATATCAAATCCTGAGTACTTCTCAATCCAAATGATGCCCTCAAGGTTCAATGGCTATAGTACTCATCATAATCAAAACATATATCTCTAAATCATAATGTCAGAAGAAACATCATTAATCATAACAATTCATCAATAGATACCATTCAAATCAATTTCATTAACTTTATTAATTACAAGAGAAATTTCCACAATAAGTTAAAATGTTATATCGTTACATCGAACAACAATGTCTCTTCGAACACATGAGATGAGAGTATATTGGAAGTATAATACATGATATAAGAGCTTTATGATATAATACAAATACATGAAGTGTAATCCACATGAACTAGGACAAATGAAGAAGTCTTCATATCTAAGAGTAGTCACCACGAACAAGAACAAAGTGAGGAAACCCAATGGAGTACAGGGCACATTTCACCCGACCATGTGGAAGCCTAAGGTCCACCCCTCGTGCTAGGAGATAGCATTAAGGTCCCACCACAATAGTCAAGAGACCGAAGATGACACAAGGCTAACATGACTTCAATTTACAAATACAGTTAAAAATCACATGATAATAACACCACTTCTAGAGGCACACAAAACTCAAAGGGAGACAAGAGGAAAATGAATACTAGATTGTTGTAGGTGGAGTGTCATCACATAGTTTTCTATGGGTTACCTTGGAAGATCTTCCTAGGCTATGACCCCCATCTTGGGTTACCTTGGTAGCCTCTACTGATCTTCGGCCCCTATACAACCCTATGTGGAATCAACATACCTCTCATGAGGACGAGGTAGTGGATATTTCTATTCCATGCCTTCTCAGCTCATCTCAAGCCTAAACAAGCACTTGAGCCATGAGTGAGGCATTCACTTATCTTGATTAGTGTGATTACTACCCAACCCCCTAATTTATTTTTAGGTTATCACTTAATTACAAAACTCCCACATGGGTTACCCTGGTGCCACTTTGTGCACCGACCCCTATTGAGAGCCACTCCCCTATTGACAACTTGGAGACCCAAGAAAGAGAAAAGGGCAAGCCTACTTGCAAAATCAAAAAATATCATTAACATACACAACAAGGCGAGGCACAAATCATCCTGCATGCAAGTTAAAACCATAGCGGAAAACATAACATGCAATGCTAATGACCCTCATAACTCATTCAATACAAAAAACCACATCAAAGATTAACCAAGAATTCCATCAAGAAGAGAAATTTCCCCCTAGCCTCTGGAAGACTCATAGTGTTCACGTCATAAGATAACTTAACATTTGAACAAAACCCACAATTCATTCCCAAAACAACCATCATTCACTTGCCTCACATAATCATTTCAAAACAATAATAAAAAAATGGAATATAGGGTGGGTTTTCAACGCATCCATTTAATATTACAGGATATTCATCTTAACTCGATTAGAAATCTTTTATTCCAAATAAACTAATCTTTTCATTTACACAAAGCACTAATTCCTCCAAATATAATTTTTACTCTATCTCGTTTACTTCACTTAAATGATTAAGATAGTAATGTTCACTTATTGATCTCATCAAATATATATATATATATATATATACACATATGTCCACTTACAAGATTATATCTATATATAAACATATATATGTATATATGTATATATATACACTCAAGTGTAGTCTAAGCAAAGCTCTTTTTTAAATGAAGCATACAAGTATATATATACATAATCGAATAACAACATATTCCCATTCATCAAATATTATTTAATCAAATGCTATGCACATATTATGTGCATCAAATGTTATTACAAAATATTGAACATATCCCAGCACATGGAATAACATTCCATAAAAACAAAACATACAAGAATTTTGAAATATAATCCAAAACAGAGTAAAAACCATACATAGCGTATAACATACATAATATAAAAATATTATCAAGGGATGACATATAATTTGAATGCCGCTATACAAAGGGTAGAACATACGCATAATGCTTGATTACTAGCGGCGCGCATAAATAAAAGCAGCATATAAACAAAAAACTAAATTTGAAGCATGTCTTCATTTGTTGAATTTCAATGAAGTAGCGAGTACTTCAGTCTCCAGATGCAAGTTTATTTTAAATTACTAACACAAAATACAATCATTGCAAGGTATCACCATATTGGCCATCAAGAGGACACAAGGATTGATTGTCCAACCCATGCAATCCAACGATTATAAATAGAGTAAGGTTGAAGGATAATATACAACATCCAAAAAAATCAAGTGCTTGGCACTATAAATGCAGTTGCTACGCATAATATAAACCAAGAAAATAAAATTTTGAATAACATTTTGAACCCCAAGCTTACGGTGAAGCTTTGTTAGGAAATATAGAGATTGAGGGGTCGATAATCCATGCTAGGTTCGAGCCAATAACCTTCCCTTCCAGGTCGTCGGCCCCAAGAATCCAATAATATTATTATAAACAGAACAATGCCAACACAGGGTAAGTCAAAAGGAGTTGAATGGAGGATTAAAGAATTGAAGGCAAAGAGGTTTACAGGCTGAAAAAGATTCTATCCAGATAAAATCAATGGTCTATATGCCTCTCCAATGGTTAGGGTAAAAGAGTGACAATTTCAAAAATAATCAAGTGTGGAACCAGAGGGATACACCGAAAGGGAGAAAATTATAGAGCAAGCAACAAAACCTCAAAGTACTCCAAAATAACTAAGTTTCAATAGCTAAAATAGATTACAAAGTACTCAAAAATTTAACAGTAAATTAATTATTTCAGGCAATATAATCTTGCAATAATCATTTTCTGAACAAACATTAAAATTGAGAAGAAATTATAGAACTTGGAATAATTCGATCACTGAGCTGAAATCTTATGCCAGGTTGAATTTTAGTTGTAGCTCCAATTTTCTTCCAAAGCTTCAATTTACAAATTTGCAGCTCAATCTCTTTTGAATCCGACAACCTCTGTAAGAACCCCAAATTCAAAACTCTGAAAACCCCCAAGAAAAGACTTCAAGGAAACAAAAAATTGTTCACGCCAAGAACAAAATTGGTTTTTCCAGAAATTTTGCAACCACCCCCCTTTCTTTGCAATTTAATTAATTTATTAACTACACTCTTCCATCAGTTGTTGCATGCAAATTTTTAATTTAATTATTTTGTTTTATAAGTTCCACTATTCTTTTCCACCACACCTCAATGAGTTAATTACTTAAAATATCTTTATTTAATTACACGCTATATATTCACTTTTAAATATTTGTTTATTAATTTAATCCTTCATTTCAATTTATTTATCTAATATCATAATTTAATATATTTATTTAAATTTTTTTTTTCACTTCATAATTTTGATTTATTTAGTTCAAATAAAATATTAATATCATTCTATTTTATCAAAACCATAATTATATAAAATCTTTTATTTTAATTATCCCAAAGTCTTTAATTTTGATTATCTTTATTTTAAGGTAATAATCAAACAAAAACACTAATCATGAACATACTGGAAAGCCATACCAAATCACAAGTGAAACGGAAGGAAAAATGACAACTATATTGAGAAAACAACTTGAACTGACCACATAATAGGGAACGGTAAATAGACACTCATCCTCGTCAAGGATGATGGCTCAACATAGGGTAACTCGATGGTATCTCCAAATCAACTATCTCCATTGGATATAACGCACACTCAAACCTAGAAATCCAGGTGGATTCGATGCATGGTACCTGCAACCTACAAGAAACCACATGGTTGAACATGTATATAGACAAACAGTCAAACACACCGTGAAGGGAAAATTGTAGTGTCACAGGGCACTCACAAGTGAGAGATGTGACACTATTCCCCTTCACCAAAATACATCGACGCATAATAATCAAATACTAATAACATGATAAGAACATATATCCAATAATTACATAATACTCATAGCAATCATAACCCACAAATCAATTAAACTAATCTACTAAGCATTGTATAAGCATAATCATCAGTGATAAAATAGTATCAACTATCATCATAGTAATGAGTCCAAAATCGAGCAATGTATCATAATGTCCAAATATATCAAGTAACTATCAGAAATAGAACGTAAACTAAGGGGCACTACATCCTCCCCCCTAGAACCAAGCTTACTCTTGGAATCCTACAAATAGATATGGGTATAACTCTCTCATCCTAGTTGCATCTTCCCATGTAGCAAAAGACTCTACATTTAGATCCCACTATATCCTAACCTGATTGATGTCTCAAGCCTTGAGGGTGCATCACCTATGTTGAATGATTCCCATGAGCTCCAAAGCTAGTTTCACATCCTCTCCCTATAAGGCATTCCAATCAAGAACGTGAGATATATCTGGATAATAAGGTCTGAGAACTAAAATGTGAAACACATCATGAATGTGTGATAGACTGGGTGGCAAAGAAAGATGGTATGCTATAGGACCAATCCTCTCCAAAACCTAAAAAGGCCCAACAAATCATGGTGCAAGCTTAGAACCTTTTCCATAATGGATCACTCTTTTGCGGATTCACCCGTAGGAATACCCGATCTCCAACTGAGAACTAGCGGTCAACCTAATGAGAATTTGCATATTTCTTTTGTTTTTCCTAGTCTACCACCAAATGCTCTCTAATGCAAACCACCTACCGCTCCATCTATTGAAGCATCTCCAGACCAAGAAGAACTCTATCCTCCAAATGATCCCAACTCAAGAAGGTTCAACAAGGACGACCATAAAATGCTTGAAAAGGAGGCATGCCAATAGAGCTGCGATAACTATTATTGTATGAAAACTCCACCAAATACAGGTAATCCTCCCAATGTGACTGTTGATCCATAATGTACATCTAAAGCATATCCTCAAGGATATAATTAACCCTCTTGGTCTGCCCATCAGTCTCTGGGTGGTAGGTTGAACTGAAGTTCAATTGAGTCCCCAATGCATGGTGTAGGCATGTCCAAAGAACTAAAGTAAACACTGGATCTCTATCAAAAATAATCCTCCGAGGAATACCATGCAACCTGAAAATGTCCTCCATGAGAATTTTAGCCACTTATGAAGCATTGTATGAGGATCGGATAGGAGAGAAGTGTGCCACCTTCGTCAACCTATCCATAGTGACCATAGTGGTGTCATGCCGATGGGAAGAAACGGGAAAACCAACAACAAAATCTAGCAATATGATGTCCCATTTACACTCGGGGACTAGATGGGGCTGCAAAATACCTGCATGATGTTGATGTTTTTCCTTTACTCTCTGACACTCCAAAAATCTAGACACAAAATCAACAGTATCCCTTTTCATTCTGGTCCAAAAGTATAGTTGTCGAAGGTCTAGGTGCATCTTTTTGACACCCGGATGAGCTGAATGGGGTGCCCAATGTGGCTCTGATATGATCAAAGTACAAAGATCTCCTGAGGAAGTAACATAAATATGACCCAAGTGCCTCAATAGACCATCAAAATCAAGGGAATATCTTGAAAATATTCCCTCTAAAACTCTACCAGACTCCACCGCATACCTCACCTCTTGATACCAACTATCTGTAGGAAGTGCGGTAAGGATCTGACACCTCAAGTCCACTCCAAGAGTCACTATCGAAAGCTCGTGTCTCTATCAACTAAGAGAACCCACCAACATTTTTTTTTCCCTAAATATACTTCACTTCAAACTCACACTCACATAGGAATTCCATCCATCGTCTCTCCCTCGCATTCAGATTAGGCTACGTGAAAATATACTGCAAACTACAATGATCACTATGTAGCTCAAATTGATGCCCCAAAATAAAGTTCCTCCATCTCATCAAAGCATGAACCACAATGGCTAAATCTAGGTAATGTGTAGGATAGTTCAACTTGTGATCCTTGAGTTTGTGAGACTCATAGGAAATCACAGAACCATCCTACATCAGCACTACTCCTAAACCCTCAAAGGATGCATCTGTACAAGCCACAAAATCCCTAGTAGGATCAGGAACTACCAAGATAGGTGCACTCGTCAACCTCTTCTTAAGAGTCTAAAACATTTCTTGGCATTGCTCTGACCAAATAAACTTTTTCCCTTTCCTATGAAGAGAAGTGATGGGGTGGGCTATCCTCAAAAAACCCTGTACAAATCACCAGTAGTAACCTCCCAAACCCATGAAATTGCGAACCTCTACAACACTGGTGGCACAAGCCAATCAATGATAGCTTGGATCTTTGAAGGATCCATAGCAATTCCATCACCAAAGATAAGATGATCCAAATACTTCACCTCTATCTGGAAGAACTCATATTTTTTCATATTTCCATACAAGTGGTTCTCCCTCAGACATTGTAGCACCTAATGCAAATTATCCTCATGCTCCTCTACAGTCCTCGAATAGATCAAAATGTCATCTAGAAATACAAAAACAAACCTATCAAGGTAAGTACGAAACACACCATTCATCAAACTCATCAATACGGATGGTGCATTCATCAACCTGAACGACATCATAGTGAACTCATAATTCCTGTAATGAGTGTGAAATGTGGTCTTATAGATGTCCACCTCAAAGATGTGCAATTGATAATATCTTGACTTAAGATAAATCTTTGAGAATACCCTAGCACCCTTGATCTAATCAAAGAGATTGTCGATCCTTGGCAATGGATACCTTTTCTTTAGCATCACCTTATTCAACTGTCGGTAATCAATGCACAATCGTAGGGATCCGTCCTTCTTCACAAAAATCACTAGTGCTCCCTAAGGAGAGACACTAGGATGAATAAACCCCTTCACCAACAACTCCTCAAGCTACAATCGAAGCTCCTTAATCTCCTAAGTGGTCATCCAATATGGGGCTCGTGAAATAGGCTTATCTCCAGGTACAAGATCTATCTTAAAATTTATGTCACACTTAGGTGGCATCCCTAGAATCTCACTGAAAAGAGTTCAGCATACCGTCGAAGGATAGGATGACTATCAAGAGATACCTCTCGGCTCTCCCTAACTCCAGATCATTAACTAACACTGCAAATAACTAACATCCTTGACACAAAAACCTCCTCAATTGTATAGCAAAGATCATGTGCAAGGAAATAGGCCTTTGAACTCAACTACCTCAACCTTACTGTCAAAATCATCTATACGTTGCACAAACTTATGATGAAAATCTATGACTGCTATGTGAGCCTCTAACCATTCCATGCCCAATACAACATCATATCACCCAAGGGGTATAATACAAAGGTCTACTGTGGTGCAAATAGAACCAATCCTCAAACCACAACCAAAGATAAGAGACTTTACTATGACCTTAGCTCTGGAGGCTAATTTGACCTACCACCTATCATATTGCTTCACTACCACTAGTCTACATCGCGCTACTATAGAAGGAGAAATAAAATAATTTGAAGCACCTAAATCAGAGAGAATAGAGACTCTACTACCCTATAACACACCTATAGTCTCAACCATTGTACCCTAGTGCTTAGCCTGGTGGTTATCAACCATTGGAAAGACTTTGCATGATCTACTTAAATCCCCTACTTTTGGCTCTAAAGCTGTCAGCCTCTAACTAAATCTAGATGTGCCCTTCTAAGGACACTGTCTAGCAATGTGACCTTGTTGACCGCAAGAGAAGCACCCTGTACCTTTGTCATAACCTCTACCACTTGGAGGTGCACTAGGCTGTTGAACACTTCCCCTATTAATTGTAGGTTGTGAACTTTGGTTTGGCTGATCAGAATGATAATGCTTGTTTCGCCTCCAATTCTTGTCTTTCCTAAACTGAAACCTATCACCCTGTCGAGACTAAGAGTTCTTATGTTTTGACTGAGAGTGTTGTTGCTTCTACTACTAACCACCATTAGAGGGTGCTTGGTGGCTCCTAGAGGGGCCTGATTTCTGAGTCTGGCCACCTCAAGAACTGAAACTTGTTGGAGGTGCACTACTAATCTACACCCATGTATGACCACCAAGAGCCATGGCCAAATTCTCCTCTACTATTTGAGCCTTCTCTACAACTACCTCTATGGTTTTTATCTCAAACACATGAACACCTCCACTGATACAGGCATTCAAGCCCCTGATAAAGTGTTGTACTAGCATGCTCTCGTCATCACCTATGCCAACATACTATTTAAGATCATAAAATCTCTGCTCATACAGCTCAACTAACATCACCATCTACCTCATCTCATGCAACTCATCCGTACAACACTGCCGCCAATGATCAGAGATGAACCGAGCTCTGAATCTCTCTAAGAACATCTCCCATGAAACTGAATCTATATCCAAATGGAGCTTCTGCTCCTCCAAACACCACCACATGGAAGAAAAACCTTGAAGATGCATGATAGTGCACCTAGCCTTGGTGTTTCTACAATATGGATGCATAGAAAAACACATGTTCAGATCAATTAACCATGTTTTAGCCTCCAAACCACTACTAGTCCCATCAAAAGTAGAAGGATGAGCTCTCAAAAGATCTCTCATGTGCTCGGCTAAAATTTCCTCTTGCTCTACAATAACCTGTTTTCTCCTGGGATACCTCTCCCTCTCTCTAATCACCAACTGTTCACCCTCTTGTCTTAGACCAAGACAAGCAAGAACCTCCTCAAGCAAGTGACACAACTGTGCACCCTCCAATCTCGACTAACTCGGATTCTGATCTCCACCTCCCTAATTATTCTAGGAACTTTGTTGTTCCTCACAATCATACTCATGGGGACTCTAAGGAGGGGAGTCCTATTGATTAGCCCCATGGCCATCACCATGAACTCTATCACATCCCCAACCTCGACCCCGACCTCTAGGCATGATCCTACACAGACACTAGCAAGGACAAATTCAAGGTGTTAGACGAGGTCAACATGGGAAAATATAAACTTCAAAATTTTATGCAACTAAGAAAACCTAATTGGCTCTTGTATATACCCAGACTATCTAATGTTACAACCTGGGATCCGATACCATGTGTAACACCCTGCCAGGAAACCCTAGAGGACAATTCACTAAAAGAGATAAAAATGGAGTAAAATTTTTTTTGTAAGAGAAAACATATTAAGGTTTACAAATGAAACAATAACTCGAATTCTAACCTAACTCCTCTAAGGTTCGTGACTACATTACGGGAATCCCATAAACCAAACCAACAAGAATTATAATTAATTACATTAAACCATTCTAACAATATGAATCATCCATATCATGTCACTTATAATGCATTATAAAAGCCATCTAGTTAACTAATATATGCAATAATCATCATCATATTATCCATTACAAAAGAGAGTATAACATTCGATTGCAAGAGAATATAACAAGAATGGTAAACATATCTAAATATACATAAAGTTAAATTATGCCATCTAAATCAAAACAATACTCCCATCTGCCATCTCAAATCACATTTAGGTATCTAATGCACTAAGAAGTTCCTCAAGATAAGATATCCTTAGAAGTGATTTCTCAAGATACCTAAACCCTAGGAATTCACTCCTCAAGATATCAAATCTTGAGTACTCCTCAATCCAAATGATGCCCTCAAGGTTCAATGGCTATAGTACTCATCATAATCAAAACACATATCTCTAAATCATAATGTCAGAAGCAACATTATTAATCATAACAAGTCATCAATAGATACCATGCAAATCAATTTCATTAACTTTATTAATTACAAGAGAAAGTTCCACAATAAGCTAAAATATTGTATCACTACATCGAACAATAATTTCCCCTCAAACACATGTGAGGAGGGTACATCGGGATTATAATATATGATATAAGAGATTTATGATACAATAAAAATACATGAAATGTAATCCACATGAAATGGGACAAATGTAGAAGTCTTCATATCCAGGAGTAGTCACCATGAACATGAAAAAAGTGAGGAAACCCAATGGAGTACAAGGCACATTCCACCATACCATGTGGAACCCTAAGGCCATCCCTCGTGCTAGGATATAGCATTAAGGTCCTACCACAACATTCAAGAGACAAAATATGACACAAGGCTAACATGACTCCAATGTAAAAATACAGTTAAACATCACATGACAATAAAACTATTTCTAGAGGCACACAAAAGTCAAAAGGATACAAGAGGCAAAGGAATACTAGGTTGTGGTAGGAGGAGTGTCATCACATAGTTTGCTATGGGTTACCCTGGCAGATCTTCCTAGGCCCCAGGCCCCATCCTAGGTTACCCTAGTAGCCTCTATCGATCTTCAGACCCCATACAACCCTATGCGGAATCAACATACCTCTCATGAGGATGAGGCAGTGGATCTTTCCATTCTAGACCTTCTCAACTCATCTCAAGCCTAAACAAGAACTTAAGCCATGAGTGATGCATTCACTTATCTTGATTAGTGTGATTACTACCCGACCCCCTAATTCATTTTAGGTTATCACTTAATTATGAAACTCCCACATGGGTTACCCTAGCACCACTTTGTGCATCGACCCCATAGAGATCCACTCCCCTACTGAAAACTAGGAGACCCAAGAAAGACAAAAGGTCAAGCCTACTTGAAAAATCATAAAATCTCATTAACATACACAACAAGGCGAGGCACAAATCATCCCGCATGCAAGTTCCAACCACAATGGAAAACATAATGTGTAAGGATAATGATCCTCATAACTCATTTAATACAAACAACCACATCAAAGGTTAACCAAGAATTCCATCAAGAAGAGAAATTTCCCCCTAGCCTCTAGAAGACTCCTAGTGTTCACCTCATAAGATGACTTAACATTTGAACAAAACCCACAATTCATTCCCAAAACAACCATTATTCACTTGCTTCACATAATCATTTCAAAAAAATAATAAAAATATGGAATCTAGGGTGGGTTTTCAACGCATCCATTTAATATTACAAGATATTCATCTTAACCCAATTAGAAATCTTTTATTCCAAATAAACTAATCTTTTCATTTACACAAAGCACTAATTCATCCAAATCCAAATTTTACTCTATCTTGTTTACTTCACTTACATGATTAAGATGGTAATGTTCACTTATTGATCTCATCAAATATATATATATACACACACATGTCCATTTACAAGATTATATCTATAAATAAATATAAACATATATATATTAACTCACATATGTCCTATATATATATATTTAATTACCTATGTATTACACAAATACAAGAATATATATACCTATATATATTTATATGTATACATACACGCAGGTGTAATCTAAACAAATCTCTATTTTATATGAAGCATACGAGCATATATATATTATATATATACACATAATCGAATAGCAATGTATTCCCATTCAACGAATCTTATTTAATCAAATGTTATGCACATATTATGCACATCAAATTCCATTACAGAATATCAAACATATCCCAACACATGGAATAACATCCCATACAAACAACACATACAAGAATTTTGACATATAATCTAAAATAGAGTAAAAACATACACAACATATACCATAAACAATATTGAAATATTATCAAGGGACAACATATAATTTGAATGCTGCTATACAGAAGCTACAACATATGCATAATGCTTGATTACTAGTGGTGTGCATAAAGAGTGGTTATTATGTATATATTCAATATCCCAAAAGCAATGTATAAACAAAAACTGAATTCGAACCATGTCTTTGTTTGTTGAATTTCAATGAAGTAGCGAGTACTTCGGTCTCTAGACGCAAGGGTATTTGCAATTACTAACAAAAAATTCAATCATTGCAAGGTATCACCATATTGGCCATCAAGAGGACACAGGGATCGATTTTCCAACCCATACAATCCAACGATTATAAATAGAATAAGGCTGAAGGATAATATACAACATCCAAAAAACAAGTGCTTGGCACTATAAACACAGTCACTACACACAATATAAACTAGGAAAAGAAAATGCTAAATAAGGTTTCGAACCCCAGGCTTATACTGAGGCATTGATAGGAAATATAGAGAATGAGGGGTCGGTCATCCATGCTAGGTTCTACCAGTAACCTTCCCTTCCAAGCCGTCGGCCCCAAGAATCCAATAATACTATTATAAACAGAACAATGCTAGCACAGGGTGCATCAAAAGGAGTTGAATAGAGGATTAAATATTTGAAGCCAAACAGGTTTATAGGCTGCAAAACATTATATGCAGAGAAAATCATTGGTCTATATGGGCCTCTCCAATGGTTAGGGTAAAAGAGTGATAATTTTGAAAACAATCAAGGGTGGAGCCAGAGGGCTATGCCAAAAGGGAGAAAATTATAGAGCAAGTAACAAAACCTCAAAGTACTCCAAAAGAATTGAGTTTCAATAGCTAAAATAGATTACAGAGTACTAGAAAAATTAAGAATAAATTAATTGTTTCAGGCAATATAATCTCGCAATAATCATTTTCTGAACAAACATTAAAATTGAGAAGAAATTATGGAACCTGGAATAATTTGATAACTGAGCTAAAATTTGATGCCGGATTGAATTTTAGTTGCAACTCCAATTTTCTTCCAAAGCTTCAATTTGCAAATTTACAGCTCCAAGCTCTTTTGAATCCAACAACCTTTGTAAGAACCCCAAATTCAAAACTCCCAAAACCCCCAAAAAGAGACTTCAAGGAAATAGAAAATTGTTCACAACAAGAACAAAATTGTTTTTTCCAGAAATTTTGCAACCAACAGGGCCTTTCTTTGCAATTTAATTAATTTATTAACCACACTCTTCTATCAGTTGTTGCATGCAACTTTTTAATTTAATTATTTTATTTTATAATTTCCACTATTCTTTTCCACCACACCTCAATGAGTTAATTACTTAAAATATCTTTATTTAATTACACACTATACATTTAGTTTTAAATATTTATTTATTAATTTAATCCTTCATTTCAATTTATTTGTCTAATATCACAATTTAATATACTTATTTAAATATTTCTTTTTTCACTTCATAATTTTAATTTATTTAGTTCAAATAAAATATTAATATCATTCTATTTTATCAAAACCATAATTATATAAAAGATTTTATTTTAATTATCCCAAAGTCTTTAATTTTGATAATCTTTATTTTAACATAATAATCAAACAAAAACACTAATCATGAACATTACTCGAATGAATGTACTATCAATCCATACTAGACCACAAGTGAAACATAAGGCAAAATGGAAACTACATCGACAAAACAACTTGAACTGATCACATAATAGGGAATGATAAATGGACACTCATCCTCATCAAGGATGATGGCTCAACATAGGGGAACCCGATGCTATCTCCAAATCAACTATCTCCATTGGATATAATGCACGCTCAAACCTAACAATCTAGGTGGAGTTGATGCCCGGTGCCTGCAACCTACAACAAACCACACAGTTGAACATGTATATAGACAAACATTCAAACACACCCTGAAGGGAAAATCGCAACGTCGTAGGGCACTCACAAGCGAGAGATGTGACACTATTCCCCTTCACCAAAATACATTGACACACAATAATCAAATACTAATAACATGATAAGAACATACATCCAATAATTAAAAAATGTTCATAGCAATCATAAACCACAAAATCAATTAAATTGATCTACTAAGAATTGTATAAGCATAATCATCAATGATAAAATAGTATCAACTATCATTATAGTAATGAGTCCAAAATTGAGAAATGTATCATAATTTCCAAATATCTCAACTATCAAAAATAGAAGGAAAACTGAGGGGCACTACATCCTCCCCCCTAGAACCAAGCTTAGTCTTGGAAGCCTGCAAATAGATATGGGCATAACTCTCTCATCCTAGCTACATCTTCCCATGTAGCAGAAGACTCGTCATTCGGATCCCACTGGATCCTAACCTTCTCAATGTCTCGACCCTTGAGGGTGCGTCACCTATGCTAAATGATGCCCATGGGCTTTAAAGCCATCTGCATGTCCTCTACCTATAAGACATTCCAATCAAGAATGTGAGATATATCTAGATAATAAGGTTTGAGAATGGAAATGTGAAACACATCATGAATGTGTGATAGAATGGGTGGCAAAGCACAAAGGTATGCTATAGGACCAATCCTCTCCAACACCTCAAAAGGTCCAACAAAGCACAGTGTGAGCTTAGAGCCTTTTTCATAACGGATCAGACTCTTTTGTGGATGCACCCACAAGAATACCTAGTCTCCAACTGAGAACTGATGGTCAACCCTATGACAATCTGCATATTTCTTTTGTCTATCCTGGGCTGCCACCAAATTCTCTCTAATGCAAACCACCTACTACTCCATCTCTTGAATCATCTTTGGACCAAGAAGAACTCTATCCTCCAAATGATCCCAGCTCAATGTGGTCTGACAAGGACAACCATACAATGCCTAAAAAGGAGGCATGCTAATAGATATATGATAACTATTATTGTATGCAAACTCCACCAAATACAGGTAATCCTCCCAACGTGACAGTTAATCCATAACATAAATTTGAAGCATATCCTCGAGGATATAATTAACCCTCTTGATCTTCCCATCAGTCTTTGGGTTGTAAGTTGAACTGAAGCTCAATTGAGTCCCTAATGCATGGTGCATGGATGTCCAAAGAGTTTAAGTAAACACCAGATCTCTATTTGAAATAATCCTGTGAGGAATACCATGCAACCAGACAATTTCCTCCATAAAAATTTTAGCCCCTGATGAAGCATTGTATGAGGATCATATAGGAGAGAAGTGTGTCATCTTCATCAACCTATCCACAATGACCATAATGGTGTCATAGTGATAGGAAGAAATCGGTAAACCAACAATAAAATCTAGCGATAGGATGTCCCATTTCCACTTCAGGACTAGATGGGGCTGCAAAAGACCTACAAGATGCTGATGTTCTACCTTTACTCTTTGACACTCCAAACATCTAGACATAAAATCAACAATATCCCTTTTCATTTCGGTGCAAAAGTATAGATGTCAAAGGTCTGCGTGCATGTTTTTGACACCCGGATGAGCTGAATAGGGTTCCCAGTGTGCCTCTAACATGATCAAAGTATAAAGATCTCCTGAGGAAGGAACATAAATACAACCCAAGTGCCTCAAAAGGCCATCAGAGTCAAGGGAATATCCTACAAATCTTCCCTCTAAAACTTTGTCAGACTCCACCTCAGACCTCACCTCCTGATACCAGCTATCTGTAGGAAGTGTAGTAAAGATCTAAATCCTCAAGTCCACTCCAAGAGTCACTACCAAAATCTCATGTCTCTGTTGACTAAGAGCATCTTCCACCACCTTTTCTTTTCCTTGAATATACATCACTTCAAACTCATACTCACACATGAATTCCATCCACCTTCTCTGCCTCACATTCATGTATCTGATGCACTAAGAATTTCCTCAAGATAAGATATAATTCACTTCAAACTCATACTCATATCCAGGAGTAGTCAACACGAACATGAACAAAGTGAGGAAACCTAATGGAGTACAAGGGACATTTCACCTAACCATGTGGAGCCCTAGGGTTCACCCCTCATTCTAGGAGATAACATTAAGGTTCCACCACAACTATCAAGAGATAGAAGATGACATAAGGCTAATATGAATCCAATGTACAAATATAGTTAAAAATCACATGACAATAACACCACTTCTAGAGGCACACAAAAGTCAAAGGGAGACAAGAGGCAAAGGAATACTAGGTTGTCGTAGGAGTGTCATCACATAGTTTGTTATGGGCTACCCTGACAGATCTTCCTAGGCCCTGACCCCCATCCTGGGTTACCCCGGTAATTTCTACCGATCTTCGGACCCCATACAACACTATGCTAAATCAACATACCTTTGATGAGGACAAGATAGTGGATCTTTCCATTCAAGGCCTTCTCAACTCATCTCAAGCCTAAATGAGCACTTGAGCCATGAGTGAGGCATTCACTTATCTTGATTAGTGTGATTACTACCAAACCCCCTAATTCATTTTAGGTTATCACTTAATTATGAAACTCCCACATGGGTTACTATTGATGGTGAAAATGACACAAACAATATTTAAAACAAAATATTTCTACTCTATTTCTCAAGAAAAAGAAAGACAACATATAGTAGCCTAACTCCCAAGGTCCGGGTAGTTGGTTCTCAACTGTCTGGTGCCACTTAATTGGTCCATGTAGCTATAATGTTCAAGGGGTCTATGCTGGTAAAAAAGAATACAAGCAATGACTTGTTCATTGAGCTATTTTAATAAAGAAAGGGGTTTTAAATTAAGAAAAAAAATATAGATCAGAGGGTAAATCAGCAAACATGAATCAAACTCATCTAACATCCAGACATATATCTTCAACAATGAATGTTTTCCAATAGATCAAGAAAACCAAAGCATGATATAATTCACAGAATAATCCATACCATTGCATGCATCTAAGGTGCTTATTTTAATTCGCATATCATAACTATTTCAAAGATTCAAAAGAACACACCTTCACTCATTGCCAAGATCATAGATCAACATACTTCAATAAATTCAATTTAATGATAATCTAACGAGATAATCCTTAAATCCAACTTCTTCTAATCACTTTCATCACATAAGAAACAATCATGCTTTAGCACAATCACTGGCATACAGATAGATTATAACTCATTAGCCCTATCAAGTAAAACTTAATTCTAACACCATATTGTGTAAACCTGTAATTTTATTTAACTATAAAAATCAAGTAAAAATATATCTCTCTCTAACAACTATGAAAAATTATATCTCCTAATATTAGGTGGCCAATTCTATTCTCTATTAGTCGACCCTTACAATATGATACCCCAAGGGTATTTATAGATATACAAAATCTAAAGTCCCCTTCTATTTTAAGTCGACCCACCCTTTTAGGGATTAAAATTATCCTTGGAAACTCAGTTAAACTAGAAGAAAAGAGAAGAGAAGAGAAGAAAAGCCATGTGCTTCAAAAAATGCCAGTGTTGCATGCAACATGAAAAGAAGAAGAAAGCCATGCATGCATGATATTTAGGCATGCGAAGTTTGTTCCACCATGTATTCATCATAGCTGGAGAAAACTTGTTGTAATGTGTCTAATTCAGGCCCATCCACCCAGTTGTCTTCAAACTTAATTCTCTCCAACTCCGTTGCAACAAAGCCTCTCATATCCTTCAGCTTTGTCAACTCTCTCTTGGCTGCTCTTAATTCTTCTTTGATGTCCATCAATCGATCTATTAGCAAATCTTCACCAACATCTCCTCTCTGCATAACCTCTTTAAATATTTCAGTCCATTTCTGCTTTATTTGGCTTAAAGGTAAGCCTTCTTTTACAAGTACATCAACATTACTATAATAGCAATGATGGCCTCTAATTCCTCAAATTGTTCATTTAGCTCCTTAACAGAATCTTGAACCTCATTTCTATGTTTGAATAGGAAATCTGTTCTAAATCAGAGTATACAAGAAGTCTTTTCCAGAAAATCTTTATTATCTTCTTCCAATATCGACTATTCTAGGAGGGTAGTCTTAGAAAATGTATTGACCTCTTTCAGTTTCTAGTTGTATCCCCTGTACTCCTCCTCTTGTGCTTACAAAGTTTTAACATATTGGTTCATCTCTTCTATCAACCCCTCAGTCGCTTTGTAAACCTCAAAACTTTATTCTAATATCCCATCTATTTCTTGATTCAATTTACTTACCCACCGATCTAACATTTTTGCCTTGCCCCTCACCTGTTCCAAATCCTCTACTTCCTTCTTGCTCAACAAAACTGGGGTCTCAATCGCAGCAACCTATTTTGATCTTGGAGCAGAAACATTCTTAAGGAAAACATGCAATTGATCTAGTTGATCCTTAAGCTCATCCTTCCTTTGTTTATCCTTCAACATCCTTGACTTGGTTGAGGATGCTACCACATCAATTAGATTCATTTGTTAATCCCTGGTAGGTCTTCCCAAATTCATAGTGCCTAGCTAATAATCTGTTAGTTGCATATCTCCTGCCTCTTTGTCTATCATAGGTATAGCACACTCAACCACAATTTATCCCTTGTCAATTAACCTAGTAGAATGCAGGATCTTGGCCTTCTTTTAGGCCTTTCCTTTCCAATTTCCTTCATCATATCCTCCCAATTCAGAGGTTGAGAAGGTATCCGTGTTCTCTTTTGAAGGTCTAATTTCAACCAAGTCAGAGCTCCTGGAATAATAGTCATCATGGTTGAAGAAGAGGAGGCAGTAGCTAAGGGAGGTTGCACATTTACCTGAGGTTGGGAATCAACACGCTGTTTCTGTTGCCCCTCTTGTTCCACACTCATTTGTGCCAGCTTTTCAGCTTCCTCCTTATCTTTTTTCTCTTGTAATCTCTTGTCTTCTTCCTCCTTCTTCAACCTATCTTCTTCTAATCTTTCTTTCTCCAATTTTTCCTTCTCCAATCTTTCCTTTTCCAATCTTTCCTTCTCCAATGTTTCTTTCTCCAATTTTTCCTTCTCTAAAGCTTTAAGCTTTTCTACATTTTCTTTTTCTTCTTGTTGCTTTTTGATCAGCTCTTTGGCCTCTTTCTCCTTTTGTAATTGTTTTGCTTCCTCTTCCTTTCTGTGAATTTCTTCAACAAGCTTTAACTTTGCTACCAGAACTTCTCTCTCCCTCCGGTGTCTTTCCTTTTCTTCCTCAAGGTCATGGATTTTCTGTATCAATTCTAATTTATCATTTTCCTCCTTAACCTTTAGCTCAGGCTCTTTTTGCCTCTGTTGTTTCTCTATTTCATCAGCCTTTGATTTTGCTTCAATTTTTTGTTGCTACAGTATGGCATCAACTTGTGTCTTGGCATCAATTAACTTTTGTTTCTCAATTGTTGCATCTTGCTCATTAGCCCACTGATCCTCCTCTATCATTACCTATTCTGTATCCTCCTCGAGAGGCATATTTTCCTATATCCCTTTATCTAACAGAGTCTCATCCGAATTTGTTCCAACATCATGAATTTCTACCTCCACTTCTTTTCCCTTTATAGTTTCAACCATACTATGAAGAGTCCCTTTTTGCAATTCCTCACCTTGTTATTTTGCAAGTGGGATTTGAGTAGAAGACTCACCTAATGTAGGTGTTGAAACAACCGATCCTATTTGAGCATCTCCTTCTTATGTCTTTGATTCATCAACTACTGCTTCAAGCTCTATTTCCTCAATGTCTAGAGGAAGGAACTCCAAGGCTCCTTTGGAGGTGTCTTTCTTTTAATCCTTTTATACCCTTTCCCCATTTTAGGAGTTGGTCCTTGAGGAGTTTTGGTTCTTAGAACCAACCATTGAACACTCCTATCCAAGACTGCTCGCCCTATCTATTTAATTTCAATTGTTTCCTCATTGTCCCAGTCAATCGGATCCAGGCTCTTAGTCCCAATGTTTAAAGCTTCATATGATGAATCCAATACAACTCCATCATCCACCAATGTGTCAGGAATGCCATTTTTGATTCCAAGCTCTGCCATGAGTGAGATATATAATATTTCATAATTCTTCTTCCTCAAATGATACTCATCCTACTAGTCACTCCAGAAATCTTCCAATAAATTGAAATGTTTATCAAACACAGAAGACGGCAAGGCATTCATTTTACTCTTAGGGTCAAAGTGCTTCTGAGCTGTATATAAACCTAGCTTTAACTGTATCAACTCACTGCATACCACCTTTGCTCCCACCAAATGCTGATAGTTGTATTCACCCAACTTCATGGGGAACTTATGACATCTTGTCTTGTGCTTCAATCCAAACTGGGCATTAACCCCTAGAACCTGATATACAAATTCCATTAAAACTATCCTATTATTGCAACATCTTGGTAGCAAATGTGGATGACCTTCAAACCCAACTAGCCTAAAGTATGTGAACTTGGGGTATTGAATGTACCAACATCCCCATTCAGTGATAAATTTCATGGGCTCTTGGATCATTCTGTACCCTGCATCTCCATTGAGTTGGTTAATGATCACATATATGAATACATTATTAACCCTTCTAAATTGAGTCTCAACAACCTGTAGGGATAGTTGGTTATAATGATCCCACACCTTCTTTTTTCCATCTAACCCTCCTATTATTCCCACTTTGTTCAAACCTGGGAAGATACCTACTCTTGTTGCTACATACACAATGTAAGAATTCATGAAAGAGCATTTAGTCTCCCTAATATTGGTTAATTGATCATGAATGGCATCTAATACAATCATCGACCAATCAAATTGATGGGTGCCATTTAAGAATATATGGATGAAGGGAAAAATCCATTCCTTGAAATGAAAGGCATCTCAATTCCCAAAGGCCCTATACAACATCATTATTAAATTTGATACTTCTTTATAAAAATCTGCCCTCTTTGGTTGATCTGCAAGCTTGGTTAGAGACTTCTTCTCTATTTTTAACCACTTTTTGTTCAAGTCAGACTTGTTGGATTCCTTATATTTTCTATATTTCTCTAGGGCATCTACCTCAGTTAACTACACCAAGTTCTTGGGATCCGAGACACTAAATATACTTTGAAACATTTGAGGACTGAGATCAATGATTACATTATCTTGTGAATCCATGCATTGTCGAGTAGCCGGATTTTAAGCTCTTGCAGCTGTCAAGATTAACTCCAGGCATTGGATTGATAGAGGAAATAGGGTGATATGAGCCAAGTCAGACTCAACAATTCTCTGTGTTCTCCCTGTTATATCTTCAACAAACATTTTTGAACACAGCTCCTCAAAATTGTATTGGCCCAAATTTATGTTGGTGATGTGTGACCAATCTGATTCCACTTTCCTTACTGTGACAACAAGACTCCTGTGGTTATACCTCAAGGTATAAGGTAACTATTCTGGCTTGATCTTCTTGTGCTTAGCTGCTACTTTTGATGTTCCTCTAGGTTGGTTCCTTTGGACAACTTCTCCTGATTTCTCGACATTCTTTAGCTTTCCTACATCAAAACCTCTAGTTAGATCCTTGAATAAACATCTCGAAATCATACCTTTCATACATACACCGGAGGCAGAACCAAGTAGAAAACATCCTAAACAATCCTCTTTTAACATAATATTGGGCTTGGTGCAAAAACTATTATTGATATTCTACTAACAAGAAGCGGGCTCGAAGTCGGAACTAGAATGGTAACCAGAACTGAAACCGGAATGGAATCGGATTTGGTTTCTTTCAGATTTTCTATTTTCATATTTTGTTTTGGTTCCGCTTCCACTTACACCTAGGTTATTGCTATTTTAAAAGAAGACTTCTCAGTATAAGCAGATTCGAAGACGAGATAAAAAATGGAATTGACACTAATTATAAAACACATCCAAAAATCTAAATCAATTTCGATCCCGCTTCCGCCTAGGTTGACCATGACGTCATCAATGATCTTAATAATTTGATGCATAACTTCATGATTAAGGACTAAAGTCATATTAAATGAAAATGAGGCTTAACTATAACATGAAAAGACCATGCCCATATGACCATGGGGGTGACTGTACTTTTAGGGAATCATATTTAACATTTAAAAACGCGAATACAGAAATGCATAAAAACCCTAATCTAAAAATGCGATATAAAAACTAGGGCACGATTTAACACTCTAATTTAACCAAATTGAATGCACAACAAAAACCCTAAGTAAAAACAAGATTCTACCAACCCTAAGTCATTCTAAAACCTAAATTTAATCTATCTTACTATGGAACCCTAATTAATCTGTGCGTTTAAAAACCGATGCCACATGATGCAATCACGACAAAACATGAAAATGACCGTGCCCTAACTCACTGAAAACCAGAAACAAAAACAAAAACGAAATCGAGAACAACAACAAATAAAGAAAGAAAAACAAACATGCAAACCCACAGAAAAAAATGAACTTGCCTAAAGCAAAAAATGATCAAACAGAACGAAGAAAATAGGAAAGTAAAAATAAAAGAAAAATGAGAATAGGAACCCTACCTCGATCCCAAAATAGGCAAACCTTCTAAAGAAATCCATAAGCAATTATCTCCTCTTCTTTCAATCGATTCACTCAGAAAAACTCCACTGTTGCTCTACTTCACTCTTTGATTTCTTAACAATGATAATAATCACCCATTTAATCCCTAATCAAGGTAAAACTCAAAGTTTCTACCTACACATGGCAGCTGTCATTAACGCATTAAATGCAATCAAGCAGAGTGAAAACTGGAGAATAACTAACCCATCACTCTAGTGTGACTTCAATAAAAAGTCAACGACCAAGAAACGGTAGGAGCGAAATCAGAATGAAAACGGATTTGGAAACTTGAGTAATTTCCCAACTTCATTCCCATTCCGAGTCTGGTTCCGCCAATAAAGCATAAAACAAAACCAAACACAAAAATAAAACAAAAGACTGAAATAAGAAAACTTAACATAAACAACTTAGTCTAAAACAAAAGTCCAAAAAGCAGAGGCAGAGACGGGATGAATTTTGATTTTGAAAATTTCAACTAAATACTAACTTAACGTCCACTCCGGCTCTGGTTCCGATAGACTAAACCATAGAAAAACAAAGTGTTGGAAACAAAAGACTCCAAACTTTGTTTGAAAATCAACAAAAGATAAAAAACTCAAAAGGGGGACCCATTTTGACCAAGGCAAAAGATGGGGTGGTTATGCAAGGCATAACAAATGGCGACTCGGTTGGGAAAATGGTTTACCCATTTTCAAGATACCCAAATAAAATTTCAGTCACCCTAAAACTACTTGGTTTATGAAGCATACTAACTTGAATAAGATCAGATATATGTAGGATAAGTTTGAGCTAGAATCTTAGATGTATGTGCTCGTGAGTTATTTCTGAATTTGAGTGTGTGCCTATATTGTGCATCATTCTTTGTAAATAATTTCTCTGTTCAAGAACAACTATACCTAAGATTCAAGCTACATAGGTTGAGTCCTTTAACTATCATGCAATAAAATCCTAGGAATTGCTCCGCTACCAGATAGGCATCGATAGCCCCAACAAAGATACCTCTAGTTCTCTCAAAGCATTGCTCTACTGCCAGCCAGGGGTCCATAGCCCTGATAGAGATACATGATTACCCACTTGATATTGAGTTTGCCTCTTCTTTCTTTCTTTTCAATCATTCATTTTTTTTTTCTCTTCTCATTTTTTTTAAAAGCCCTGCTTGTGGAAATATTTTATGCACCTTCCTCAATACTCAGACATAATGAATCTGAAACATGGGTTGAGAACTACTATGGATTTCATGATAGTCTTGGAATCGGATTTTCACTTGAATCAAAGGGTAGAGCCATTTCAAAAAAAATAGGTACCTACTCATGCAGATGTTTTCCTAATTTGGTGACAGATCTTTGATCACAATTCATGTGATATTCACAATATATCTTCTATCCTTAATAACCTTTCCAACCCAAACTAGAATGGTCATAGAACATAAGTTTCAGAATGAAATCCCTTTCAATGATGATGATGAAAATACCTAAACCAATTTCTCTCCTAGTACCAGTAGCATACTTTGAATAACAACCCCTTAATTTGAAATGAACAAAATGAAGATCCCCAACAAAACAAGACAAAACAAAACAAACAAACAAAACAAACAAAGAAAACAAACAAAAACAAAAACATAAAAACTAAAAAAAACTTAATTACATATGATACAGTATAATACATTTTCCTTTAAAACATCAAACCTTCTATGCACCAAAATAGTGCTTGAGAAATTGACCATTAACTGGTAATGAAACAGGCACTCCTGTTAAGGTACTCCAATGAAAAACATTCTCGCCTAGTATTTCAGCCACTTGATAAGGACCTAACCAAAGTCTATTAAACTTCTCATGATCTCCTTTCTTCTCTGGCCTTATCCCATAACAACACAAGATCTGATATCCTAAAATCTTTTATCTTGCTTCTTTTGTCAAACCAGCATTTGACAACAGCCTGATGTTTAGAGAATTGCTGCAAAGTAGCATCTCTTTGCTCTTCCATGTTTAGTAAATTAAGTAGTCTAACCTCAATCCTATCATCCTATGTATAAAATTCTTGCATGAACTTAAGAATGGGTATCTGTAAATGGATCGGGAAGACATGGTCTTGGCCATAGACTAACTTAAAAGGTGAGTTTCCTAGAGCTGCTTTGATTCTAGTTTGATCTTTCCATAAGGCAAATCTTAATTGGGTATGCCAGTCCCTAGGATTATTTTCTAACAACTTTCTTATAACTTCCAACAAGTTTTTATTTGTGGACTCAGCCACTCCATTTCCCTGAGGGTAGTAATTGGAAGAATAATTCAAAACAATTATATGTTCATATGCCCATGAAATGAATTCAGTAGAAGAAAAAGCAGGGCCATTATCACATACTAGAGCAAATGGAACTCCAAACTTGGTTGTGATGTTCTCAGTCAGAAACTTGATGACCACCTCTATGGAGCTATTATTGCAAGGTTGGGCCTCAGTCCAATGTGTGCAGTAGTCAGTTGCAGTCAAGATGAATTTATGACCTACAGAAGAATTAGGATTAATTACACCTACAAAATCAAGTGCCCATTAAGCAAATGGCCTTACCTCATATACTGGTTGCAGGGGCATTGCAGGATTCTTTCTCTAGGTGCAAAAGTTTGGCATACATGACAAGTCCTGTAGTGCTGATGTGCATCTCTAAATACATAAGTCCAATAATAGTCTAATCTTAAAATCTGATGAGCCAAAGCATCAGCAGACCCATGCCCTGTTCCATGCCTTCCATGAAACTCAGAAATAGCATGCTTAGCTTCTTGCTAATCCAAACAGCGTAGGTAAATTCCTTGAAAATTCTTTCTATAAATTGATCCCCTTTTAAGCATGTAATGAGTACTCTTCATCCTCAATGCTCTCCTCTGAGTAGCATTCATTCCTTCTGTACATTTGTTATTGAGGAGGAAGAAAATTAAATCTGTATACCAGGGATCCTTTGTGAATGATTGGATAGTGTACTATTGACAAGTGATATTTTTGTCCACATCAACCATTGCTTTTGACAAACCTTGCCCTCTAACGAGTTTCATTAGGTGAATTTCTAAGTCGAATTCCTGCAAGATTTCCATCCACTTCCCTCTTTGTTCCCCTAATTCACTTTGCATTAGAAGAGACTTCACAGTTGGATCTGGAACTATGGCCATCACTTGACTTTGAATTATGTAATGCCTAAACTTCTTCACTGCTCGTACTAATGCAAAGGCCTATTTCTCTAGTGGTGAATACCTTACTTCTGCATTTTTAAATGGAGAGCTCATATAAGCAACCGGTCTCTCCTTGCTCTCTTCTCTTCTCTATGTTAAAACTATTGCACATGAATGGTCAGAAGCAAAAGAATAAATATAGAAGGGTTTTAGATAATCTGGGCTTGTCAGAAAAGGTTCCTCAAATATAGATTGTTTAATATGCATGAAAGTAGACTTAGCCTCTTCACTCCATGCAATTTTCGCATCCTTCTTCATCATTTCATTGAGAGGTCTGACGATCTCCGCAAACCCTGTTATAAATTTCCTAACAAAATTGATCCTTCCAAAGAAGGACCTCATTTCCTTCTTGCTGCCCAGACTTGTCAATTTCAAGATGGCCTCCACTCAGTCAGGATCTATGGAAATCCCTTCCTCTTATATAATGTGACCTAAGAGCTTCCATTTAGACACTCCAAATACACATTTATTTGGGTTGAGAGAGACACCATAACTTATACATTTCTTTAGAACCTTTTCTAGGTCTACAACATGGTCTTCTCTACTCCTAGAGAAGATAGTTAAATCATCTACATAAATTATACATTTTCCTATCAAATCTTTAAAAGCTACATCCATTGCCCTTTGAAAAGTAGCTCCAGCATTGATGAGACCAAATGGCATCCTCCGGTAAGAAAATGTACCCCATTTAGTGGTGAAAGCAGTCTTTATCTTATCCTCATGACTAACTAGGACCTGATTATATCCAGAATAACCATCCAAGAATGACATCATATGGGATCCATTAACCCTTTGTAATACTTCATCAAGAGAAGGTAATGGATAATTGTCTTTCTCAGAAGCCTTGTTTAGATTCCTGAAATCAACACACAATCTGATCTCACCATTCTTCTTGTGCATAGGAACTAAATTAGCCACCCAGGTAGAATGTCTAACCGGAAAAATTATTCTAGCAGATAAAAGTTTATGCACCTCCTTCTGGATCAAGGGCTCAATTAAAGCATTAACCGAGCGTTACTTTTGGCAAAAAGGCTTGGCATCTGGCTTGAGAGGTATGGTGTGAGTAATCACTGAACTGTCAAAAGTTTTTAAATCATCGTAACTCCAAGCAATAGCTTCAATGTTCTGCTCCAAGACCTTGATTATCTTGTCCTTAATTTCCAGAGGACAAGTCTTTCCTATAAGAACATTCCTTTCTGGGCTTGAGTGATTCAAATTAACAGATTCATACTTCCCTCCATCACTCTTTGTAGGCACCCTTTGGCGAGCCCTTAGGTCGGAGTCAAATATCCTCTCTAAAGCAACCATCCCTTTTGAAATGGTATTACTCTTGAAATTCAATATCCCTTCTGGACTCTCTTTCTCAGGATCCCAATCTCCCTGATCTCTTTCAGATTCATCTATTATTTGTCCTTGAAAAACATCAGAACTTGCCAAAAAGGCCAATATGTGCTAATCATCATCAAATACCTGAAATTGTTGAAAATTATCAGGAACTATTGGGACTGAAATCAATTCAATGGAAAACCTCTTTAGATCAGAATCTTGCATGGGTTCTAATGTGCTAGTAACAACAACCAGAGCATCTACAATTTGATTAGCTTCCCTAGGGATTAGAATAATCCCAAAAGCATCAAAATCTTTGATTAAATTCCAAACCCTATTTATGTATGCAGCCAATATTTTGTGATGACATGTATATTGGCTATGTACCTGATTTACAATCACCTCAGAATCTCCCATAACTGTGAGAGGAGTGACCTTCTTCTTATGAGAAAACATAAGACCTCGAGCAAGTGCTTCATACTCAGCCACATTGTTTGTGCAACCGAACTGCAATCTATAAGAAGCAAAGTAAGTCTTCCCTTTCAGGTTAGTTAGCTCAATCCCTGCTCCACTTCCTACTTTAGATTTGGAACCATCAAATTTAAGAGTCCATAATTGATCATTGGTTGGGAGCTATTTCTTTTTAGGGATGACTTACTTGAGATGTGTGGTGGCTCGGACTTTTTCTATTTATCAGAATTTGACTCGGGACAAAGCTCACTTGAGGATTTTTCTATATTTTTAGCCTGCTCAGAAATCACTTCCTGAACAACCTCTTGGGTTAAATTGCATTCCAACTCATTTCTCATCAACGCCTTGGGTATTGGCAAAGTATTTGGGGCAGGTGTATTGAATAGGAACTAGGACACGTCAACTTCTTGTTGGATTTCAGGACATACAACCTGAGTCTATTCTACTGGTGAGAAACCTTCTTGTTGAGAAACACTAGCCCGTGTAAGAATGGTAGCATCCTTAACTTTGAAAGAAAACTCATTGATGGGGGTCTGGGCTTATTTCTCTTGACATATTTGATGAGGCTGATCTACATGACTTAGAATATCTAAGCATGATTGACATGTTAATTCTGAATGATTGTGATAATGAATCCTACACCAATTAGGAAGCAACAAACTACTCAAATCAGTTTCTTCTCCTAAAACCAGCTTATCTTGTTGCAATTTCCTTATCAGAACCTGCTGGTTAATGCATATCATTGGGTCACTATGTTCTAGGGGCAATGTATCCCTAAGAATGACTACCGAGAAAGTAAGGACTTCCTCTTTTTTGTAAACTTCTATCTTAGTCTCAAAATATGCTACTTCATTCAAAGCATCATATTCTGTAATCATGTGCTTGAGTCTAGGTTCACTTTCAATCCTTATCTGTGTTGCAACCCCCTTCCAGGGTAGCCACATGTGAGAGAAATCCAAGGACAAATATCCACCAATAATTTTCATTAGCTCCTGACTTAGAAGCATCCCATATGTCTCTAGGATATCAGCCACTTGGATATCTATATAGGTTTGGATCCTTGGATTTGATCCAACCTACACATGCATGTTCTTTAATTCACCTGCGACATTGACCTCGGTTTTATCTAACTGAATCACTTTCTTATTGGTCAGGATAGGACTCAATCCTAACTTCTTACATATTGAAAAGGGCATAACATTTTCCAATGCTCTAGAGTCCAATAAACAATTGTGCAAATTCTTTCCAAAACTCCTTAAACTTAAAAGAAAAGCTAGGGTACTGGTCTTACCTTTATAAATGGCTGCATTTGTCTCCTTTGTTGGAGTCACTTTACCTTTTCCTTTTAAGCGATCTGCCTCCTCCAAGGCTTTCAGTACCACCTCATGTTGAGCTGGGCACCACTTCATGATGTCAAAGAATGACAAAGACGTCTTCTGTCTCTGCAATTCTATAATAAAATCAAATTTTGAATCATTCCTAACTTGATATTTAGGGAAAGGAAGTGAATTTCCTTTATTTTGAAGGTCGGAAGGTCCCTTTGGTGGTGGTGGATTGTTATTTTCATTTTGGTTTGGTGGGACCATGTTGTTTGGGGGTGTAGATGTAGTAAATGGACCCTTATTTTGATTTCTCAGAAAGTGACCTCCTTTGGATTGAAAAGCTTGAGCATCATACACATCTTGCTCTGGCTCATTATCTCTCTGCATAGGAAACTGGTATTTCTCTTCAATAGTTTCATAAGTCATAGTAGTGTTGACTGGCCCATTATCTTGATTGAAATTTCCTACTGGAGGATGGGCATCAGCTTGTGCAATCTTTACAATCTTCTCCATTTCAGGGCAGTTAACCTCAGAATGTGCTGCAGTATCATGTAGTTTGCACCAATTAGTCATGAAATTGAGGTCAGCTACATTAGCAGTATGTTGTCTCTCCTCACCTAACTAATAGCTATGGGGAACTCCCCCATTGTTAGGTCCAGTATTCCATTGCCTATTGTTGTTGTTGTTGAACCTCTGGTTATATCCTCTATTCTGATTTTGGTAATTTTGGTTAGAGGAATTTTGATTCTGAAAGTTTCGGTTGGTGTTCTAGTTCCCATTCTGATTGGAGTAATTTCCCTAATTGTTGTAACCTCCTTGATTTTGATAATTCTGATTTTGGTTATGGGGAGGGTTTTTCCTAAGCTATGCCATGTCATTAGACATTTGAGATAGAGTCTTCTTGAGAGTTTCTAGCTCACTAGTGAGTTGGATAGTTTGCTCATTTTGCACATTTTGTACTATAGCTGGAGAATGAACATGGGTTGATCCTCCTGCTTGTTGTTGTGGATTTTGAAGTTGTTGGGAAGAATCTTGCATGTCATTGCCGAAAAAGGAGATGGTAGGTGGAGCTTGTAACTCAAACATAGGTCCATATTGGGAGTAAGACATCCCTGGGACAGTGTTGTATAATGGTGGGTTAGGCATCGGATAATTCATGGGAGGAAGAGCTTCTCCTAAACCTCCTAATTGTAGACTTATCTGTTGTTGCAACTTGATGGCCAGATGATAGACTTTAGACAAAGAGTTAATCTCATCAAGTTGATAAGTCCTTTGCAAGAATAGGCCAATCAAGGGTTCAACAACTCTTAAATATGCCTGTATGGCAATATTCTCAACTACTAGATAAGGGTCTTGCAACCTATGAAACATTCTTTGAAATCTAGTATTGAACAAAGGTAGTGGCTCATGATGCTCCTTTCTTATTGTGGCAAACTGGTGATACAAGATGGCAAGGTCCACATAAACCTGAAATTGATTAATAAATACATTTTCTAAATCTGTCCAACCTAGGATAATCCCCGAGGCAGATTTAAATACCAGTTATATGCCATATCTCCTAAACAGTAAGGAAAAAATCTACATACCACATCTTGATGAGCAACTTGAGCTTGTGTGCAAGCATCTTTGAATGCTTGTGTGTGCTCCTCAGCACTTCTTGATTCACCATGTATGTATTTAGGACAAAACTTTTCTGGGTTCTTTGGTAATTCATGGATTCCTCTTGGAATAGTCCCTAACGGACAGGGGTTATTCACAAAGTAAGCCATGGGTAGGATTGTTTGAGCAGGTGCTGATATAGGCTGAATTGGTGGAGACTCAAACCTGCTTGGTGGTGGTGGCAAAGTAGGTATCAATATCCTAGGAGCATGGGGTCTAGGTTTGACCGGGGTTTGAAGTTCTTCAAATGGTCCAGGATTAGTGGAGGATCTGAGAATCCTCCCGTATTTCTCTAATGAGAAAGACACGATGTGAACCAGCTTGTTCTTTCAGGCCCTCCCTCTAGCGCCAAATCTGTTCATGGTGAAAATGACACAAATAACATTTAAAACAGAATATTTCTACTCTATTTCTCCTGAAAAAGAAAGACAACATATAGTAGCCTAACTCCCAAGGTCCTGGTGGTTGGTTCTCAACCATCTGGTGTCACTCAATCGGTCAACGCAACTGTAATGTTCAAGGGGCTTGTGCTGGTAACAAAGAATAAAAGCAATGACTTGTCCATTGAGCTATTTTAATAAAGAAAGGGGTTTTAAATAAAAAAGAAAAAAATAGATCGGAGGGTAAATCAGCAAACATGAATCAAACTCATCTAACATCCGGACATATATCTTCAATAATGAATTTTTTCCAACAGATCAAGAAAACCAAAGCATGATACAATTCACAGAATAATCCATACCATTGCATATATCTAAGGTGCTTATTTTAATTCGCATATCACAACTATTTCAAAGATTCAAAAGGAAACACATTCACTCATTGCCAAGATCATAGATCAACAGACTTCAATAAATTCAATTCAATGATAATCTAACGAGATAATCCTTAAATCCGACTTCTTCTAATGACTTTCATCACATAAGAAACAATCATGCTTCAGCACAATCACTGGCATATAGATAGATTATAACTCATTAGCCTTATCAAGTAAAAATTAATTCTAACACCATATTACATAAACCTATAATTTTATTTAACTGTAAAAATCAAGTAACAAAGTATCTCTCTCTAACAACTATGAAAAATTCTATCTCCTAATATCAGGTGGCCAATTCTATTCTCTATCAGCCGACCCTTACAATATGATACCCCAAGGATATTTATAGATATACAAAATCTAAAGTCCCCTACTATTTTAAGTCAACCCACCCTTTTAGGGATTACAATTATACCTAGAAACTCGAATAAACTGGAAGAAAAGAGAATAGAAGAGAAGAAAAGCCATGCGCTTCAAAAACTGCCAGTGTTGCATGCAACATGCAAAGAAGAACAAATCCATGCATGCATGAGATTTAGGCATGTGAAGTTTGTTCCACCATGTATTCATCATAGCTAGAGAAAACTTGTTGTAATGTGTCTAATTCAGGCCCATCCACCCAGTTGTCTTCAAACTTAATTCTCTCCAACTCCGCTACAACAAAGCCTCTCATATCCTTCAGCTTTGTCAACTCTCTCTTGGCTGCTCTTAATTCTTCTTTGATGTCCATCAATCGATCTATTAGCAAATCTTCACCAACATCTCCTCTCTGCATAACCTCTTTAAATATTTCAGTCCATTTTTGCTTTATTTGGCTTAAAGGTAAGCCTTCTTTTACAAGTACATCAACATTACTATAATAGCAATGATGGCCTCTAATTCCTCAAATTGTTCATTTAGCTCCTTAACAGAATCTTGAACCTCATTTCTATGTTTGAATAGGAAATCTATTCTAAATCAGAGTATACAAGAAGTCTTTTCCAGAAAATCTTTATTATCTTCTTCCAATATCGACTGTTCTAGGAGGGTAGTCTTAGAAAACTTATTGACCTCTTTCAGTTTCTAGTTGTATCCCCTGTACTCCTCCTCTTGTGCTTACAAAGTTTTAACATATTGGTTCATCTCTTCTATCAACCCCTCAGTCGCTTTGTAAACCTCAAAACTTTCTTCTAATATCCCATCTATTTCTTGATTCAATTTACTTACCCACCAATCTAACATTTCTGCCTTGCCCCTCACCTGTTCCAAATCCTCTACTTCCTTCTTGCTCAGCAAAACTGGGGTCTCAATCGCAGCAACCTATTGTGATCTTGGAGCAGAAACATTCTTAAGGAAAACATGCAATTGATCTAGTTGATCCTTAAGCTCATCCTTCCTTTGTTTATCCTTCAACATCCTTGACTTGGTTGAGGATGCTACCACATCAATTAGATTCATTTGTTAATCCCTAGTAGGTCTTCCCAAATTCATAGTGCCTAGCTAATAATCTGTTAGTTGCATATCTCCTGCCTCTTTGTCTATCATAGGTATAGCACACTCAACCACAATTTATCCCTTGTCAGTTAACCTAGTAGAATGCAGGATCTTGGCCTTCTTTTTAGGCCTTTCCTTTCCAATTTCCTTCATCATATCCTCCCAATTCAGAGGTTGATAAGGTATCCGTGTTCTCTTTTGAAGGTCTAATTTCAACCAAGTCGGAGCTCTTGGAGTAATAGTCATCATGGTTGAAGAAGAGGAGGCAGTAGCTAAGGGAGGTTGCACATTTACTTGAGGTTGGGAATCAACACTCTGTTTCTGTTGCTCCTCTTGTTCCACACTCATTTGTGCTAGCTTTTCAGCTTCCTCCTTATCTTTTTTCTCTTGTACTCTCTTGTCTTCTTCCTCCTTCTTCAACCTATCTTCTTCTAATCTTTCTTTCTCCAATTTTTCCTTCTCCAATCTTTCCTTTTCTAGTCTTTCCTTCTCCAATGTTTCTTTCTCCAATTTTTCTTTCTCTAAAGCTTTAAGCTTTTCTGCATTTTCTTTTTCTTCTTGTTGCTTTTTGATCAGCTCTTCAGCCTCTTTCTCCTTTTGTAATCATTTTGCTTCCTCTTCATTTCTATGAGCTTCTTCAGCAAGCTTTAACTTTGCTACCAGAACTTTTGTCTCCCTTTGATGTCTTGCCTTTTCTTCCTAAAGGTCATGGATTTTCTGTATCAATTCGAATTTATCATTTTCCTCCTTAACCTTGAGCTCATGCTCTTTTTGCCTCTATTGTTTCTCTATTTCATCAGCCTTTGATTTTGCTTCAATTTGTTGTTGCTGTAGTATGGCATCAACTTGTGTCTTGGCATCAATTAACTTTTGTTTCTCAATTGTTGCAACTTGCTCATCAGCAGCCTTCTTGACTTCTTCAAAAAATGCCCACTGATCCTCCTCTGCCATTACCTGTTCCGTATCCTCCTCGAGAGGCATATTTTCTTGTATTCCTTTATCTAACAGAGTCTCGTCTGAATCTGTTCCAACATCATGAATTTCTACCTCCACTTCTTTTCCCTTTATAGTTTCAACCATGCTATGAAGAGTCCCTTTTTGCACTTCCTCACCTTGTTGTTTTGCAAGTGGGATTTGAGTAAAAGACTCACCTAATGTAGGTGTTGAAACAACTGATCCTATTTGAGCATCTCCTTCTTGTGTCTCTGATTCATCAACTACTTCTTCAAGCTCTATTTCCTCAATTTCTGGAGGAAGGAACTCCAAAGGCTCCTTGGGAGGTGTCTTTCTTTTAATCCTTTTATACCCTTTCCCCATTTTAGGAGCTGGTCCTTGAGGAGTTTTGGTTCTTAGAACCAACCATTGAACACCTTTATCAAAGACTGCTCGCCCTGTCTGTTTAATATCAATGGTTTCCTCACTGTCCCAGTCAATCGGATCTAGGCTCTTCGTCTGAATGTTTAAAGCTTCATACGATGGATCCAATACAACTCCATCATCCACCAATGTGTCAGGAATGTTATTTTTCATTCTAAGCTCTGCCATGAGTGAGATAGGTAATCTTTCATAATTTTTCTTCCTCAAATCATACTCATCCTACCGGTCACTCTAGAAATCTTCCAAGAAATTGAAATGTTTATCAAACGTAGAAGGCAGCAAGGCATTCATTTTACTCTTAGGGTTAAAGTGCTTTCGAGTTGTATATAAACCTAGCTTTAACTGTATCAACTCACTGCAGACCACCTTTGCTCCCACCAGATGCTCATAGTTGTATTCACCCAACTTCATGGGGAACTTATGACATCCTATCTTGTGCTTCAATCTAAACTGGGCATTAACCCTTAGAGCCTGATATACAAATTCCATTAAAACTATCCTATTATTGCAACATCTTGGCAGGAAATGTGGATGACCTTCAAACCCAACTAGCCTAAAGTATCTAAACTTGGGGTATGAATGTACCAACATCCCCATTCAATGATAAATTCCATGGCCTCTTGGCTCAGTCTATACCCTGCATCTCCATTGAGTTGGTTAATGATCACATATATGAATGGATCATTAACCCTTCTAAATTGAGTCTCAGCAACTTGGAGGGACAGCTGGTTATAATGATCCCACACCTTCTTTTGTCCATCTACCCCTCCTATTATTCCCACTTTGTTCAGACCTAGGAAGATACCTACTCTTGTTGTTGCATACACAATGTAAGAAGTCATGAAAGAGCATTTAGTCTCCCTAATATTGGTTAATTGATCATGAATGGCATCTAATACAATCATCGGCCAATCAAATTGATTGGTGCCATTTAAGATTATCTGGATGAAGGGAAACATCCACTCCTTGAAATGAAAGGCATCTCTTTTTCCAAAGGCCCTAGACAACATCATTATTAAATATGATACTTCTTTATAAAAATCTGCCCTCTTTGGTTGATCTGCAAGCTTGGTTAGAGACTTCTTCTCTGCTTTTAACCACTTTTGTTCAAGTGAGACTTGTTGGATTCCTTATATTTTTTATATTTCTCTAGGTTATCTGCCTCAGTTAACTGCACCAAGTTCTTGGGATCCGGGACACTAAATATACTTTGAAACATTTGAGGACTAAGATCAATGATTACATTATCTTGTGAATCCATACATTGTCAGGTTGCCGGATTGTAAGCTCCTGCAGCTATGAAGATTAACTCTGGGCATTGGATTGATAGAGGAAATAGGGTGATATGAGCCAAGCCAGACTCAACAATTCTCTGTGTTCTCCCTGTTATATCTTCAGCAAACGTTTCAGAATACATCTCCTCAGAATTGTATTGGCCCAGATTTGTGTCAGTGATGTCTGACCAATCTGATTCCACTTTGCTTATTGTGACAACACGACTCCTATGGTTATACCTAAAGGTATAAGGTAACTATTGTGGCTTGATCTTCTTGGGCTTAGCTAATGCTTTTGATGTTCCTATAGGTTGGTTCCTTTGGACAACTTCTCCTAATGTGCTCGACATTCTTTAGCTTTCCTACAACAAAACCTCTAGTTAGATCCTTGAATAAATATCTCAAAATCATACCTTTCATACATACATCAAAGGCGGAACTAGGCAAAAAACATCCTAAACAATCCTCTTTTAACATACTGTCGGACTCGGAGAAAAAATTGTTATTGATATTCTACTAACGAGAAGCGGGCTTGGAGTTAGAATTGGAATTGTAACCGGAACCGGAACCAAAATGGAATCGGATTTGGTTTCTTTCAGATTTTCTATTTTCATATTCTGTTTCACTTCCGCTTCTACTTCCACCTAGGTTATTGCTATTTTAAAAGAAGAATTTTCACTATAAGCGGAGTTGGAGATGAGACAAAAAATGGAATTGACACTAATTATAAAACACATCCAAAAATCTAAATCAATTCCAATCCCGTTTCCGCCTAGGTTGACCATGACATCATCAATGATCTTAACAATCTAACGCATAACTTCATGATTAAGGACTAAGGTCATATTAAATGAAAATGAGGCTTAACTATAACATGAAAATACCATGCCCATATGACCGTGGGGGTGACTATACTTTTAGGGCATCATATTTAACATTTGAAAACATGAATACAAAAATGCATTAAAACCCTAATCTAAAAATGTGATATAAAAACTAGGGCACGATTTAACCCTCTAATTTAACCAAATTGAATGCGCAACAAAAACCCTAAGTAAAAATAAGATTCTACCAACCCTAACTCACTATAAAACCTAAATTTAATCTAGTTTACTTTGGAACCCTAATTAATCTACGCATTTAAAAATCAATGCCGCATGATGCAATCATGACAAAATGTGAAAACAACTGTGCCCTTTACTGACTGAAAACCAGAAACAAAAACAAAAACGAAATCGCGAACAACAACAAATAAAGAAAGAAAAACAAACATGCAAACCCACAGAAAAACATGAACCTGCATAAAGCAAAAAATGATCAAACAGAACAAAGAAAACATGAAAGTAAAAATAAAAGAAAAACAAGAATAGGAACCCTACCTCGATCGTAAAACAGGCAAACCTTCTGAAGAAATTGGTAAGCAATTATCTCTTCTTCTTTCAATTGATTCACTCAGAAAAACTCCACTGTTGCTCTACTTCGCTCTTTGATTTCTTAACAATGATAATAATCACCCATCTAATCCCTAATCAAGGTAAAACTTGAAGTTTCTACCTATGCATGGCAGCTGTCATTAACACATTAAATGCAATAAAGCGGAGTCAGAACTGGAGAAGAACTAACACATCACTGCAGTGTGACTTTAGTAAAAATTCAACGACCAAGAAACGGCGGGAGCAGAATCGAAAAGAAAATGGATTTGGAAACTTGAGTAATTTCCCAACTTCGTTCCCGTTTCGGGTCCGGTTCGGCCAATAAAGCATTAAACAAAACCAAACATAAAAATAAAACAAAAGACCAAAATAAGAAAACTTAACATAAACAACTTAGTCTAAAACAAAAGTCCAAAAAGCGGAGGCGGAGATGGGATGAATTTTGATTTTGAAACTTTCAACTAAATACCGACTTAATGTCCTCTCTGGCTCCAGCTCCGGCTCTGACAAAGACAAAACAAAAGGCCAAGAAGAAAGACTGTCGGGACAGGGATCGAAACAAGTTTTTTAACAGAAGTTTCAAAACCCGATTCGGTTCCGGCTCTGGTTCCGATAGACTAAACCAAAGAAAAACAAAGCGTTGGAAACAAAAGACTCCAAACATTGTTTGAAAATCAACAAAAGATAAAAAACTTAAAAGGGGGACCCATTTTGACCAAGGCAAAAGATGGGGTGGTTATGCAAGGCATAACAGTTACCTTGGCACCACTTTGTGCGTCAACCCCCATTGAGAGCCACTCCCCTACTGACAACTAGGACACCCAAGAAAGACAGAAGGGCAAGACTACTTGCACAATCACAAAATCTCATTAACATACACAAGGTGAGGCACAAATCATCTCGCATGCAAGTTCCAACCACATTGGAAAATATAACGTGCAAGGCTAATGACCCTCATAAGTCATTTAATACAAATAACCACATCAAAGATTAACCAAGAATTCCATCAAGAAGAGAAATTCCCCCCTAACCTCTGGAAGACTCCTAGTTTTCACCTCATAAGATGATTTAACATTTGAACAAAACCCAAAATTCATTCCCAAAACAACCATTATTCACTTGCTTCACATAATCATTTCAAAACAATAATAAAAATATGGAATCTAGGGTGGGTTTTCAATGCATCCATTTAATATTACAAGATATTCATCTTAACTCGATTAGAAATCTTTTATTCCAAATAAACTAATCTTTTCATTTACACAAAGCACTAATTCCTCTAAATCCAGCTTTTACTCTATCTCGTTTACTTCACTTACATGATTAAGATAGTAATCATACACACATGTCCATTTACAAGATTATAACTATATATATAAACATATATACATATATACACATATATAAATATATATATATATATATATATTAATTCACATATGTCCTATATACATATATCTAATTACCTATGTATTACACAAATACAAGAATACATACCTATTAATTACTCAAATATATATATACACACATGTCCATTTACAAGATTATAACTATATATAAACTTATATATACATATATACATATATAAATTTATATATATATTAATTCACATGTCATATATACATATATCTAATTACCTATGTATTACACAAATACAAGAATATATATACCTATATGTATATATATATATAAACTCAAGTGTGGTCTAAGAAAAGCTCTATTTTATATGAACCATACGAGTATATATATATATATATACATAATCGAATATCAATGTATTCCCATTGATCAAATCTTATTTAATCAAATGTTATGTGCATATTATGCACATCAAATTCCATTACAGAATATCAAACATATCCTAGCACATGGAATAACATTCCATACATACAACACATACAATAATTTCAAAATATAATCCAAAATAGAGTAAAAACCATACACAGCGCATAACATACAAAATATTGAAATATTATCACAGGAAAAAATATAATTCGAATGTCGCTATACAGAGGGTAGAACATACGCATAATGCTCGATTACTAGTGGCATGCATAAATAGTGGTAATTATTTATATATTAAATATCCCAAAAGCAACGTAGAAACAAAAAGTTGAATTCGAAGCATGTCTTCGTTTGTTGAATTTCAATAAAGTAGAGAGTACTTCGGTCTCCAAATGCAAGGGTATTTGCAATTACTAACACATAATTCAATCATTGCAAGGTATCGTCATATTGACCATCAAGAGGACATGGGGATTGATTTTCCAACCCATACAATCCAATGATTATAAATAGAATAAGGTTGAAGGATAATATACAACATCCAAAAAAATCAAGTGCTTAGCACTGTAAACGCAGTCGCTACGCACAATATAAACTAAGAAAAGAAAATGTCGAATCAAATTTTGAACCCCAGGCTTATAGTGAGGCATTGATAGGAAATATAGAGAATGAGAAGTCGGTCGGCCATGCTAGGTTTGAGCGAGTAACCTTCCCTTCCATGCCGTCGACCCCAAGAATCCAATAATATTATTATAAACATAACAATGCTAGCACAACATGCATCAAAAGGAGTTGAATGGAGGATTAAACATTCGAATCCGAACAGGTTTATAGGTTCAAAAGGATTCTATGCAAAGAAAATCAATCATCTATATGCCTCTCCAATGGTTAGGGTAAAAGAGTGACAATTTTAAAAATAATCAAGAGTGGAACCAAAGGGCTACGCCGAAAGGAAGAAAATTACAGAGCAAGCAACAAAACCTCAAAGTAATCCAAAAGAACTGACTTTCAATAGCTAAAACAAATTACAAAGTACTCATAAATTTAAGAGTAAATTAATTGTTTCAGGCAATATAATCTTGCAATAATCATTTTCTAAACAAACATTAAAATTGAGAAGAAATTATGGAACCTGGAATAATTTGATCACTAGGCTGAAATCTGATGCCAGATTTAATTTTAGTTGCAGCTCCAATTTTCTTCCAAAGCTTCAATTTGCAAATTTATAGCTCCAAGGTCTTCTGAATCCAACAACCTTTGTAAGAACCCCAAATTCAAAACTCCCAAAACCCCCAAGAAAATAATTCAAGGAAATAGAAAATTGTTTTCGAAAAGAACAAAATTGGTTTTTCTAGAAATTATGCAACCACCCCCATTTCTTTGCAATTTAATTAATTTATTAACCACACTCTTCCATCAGTTGTTGCATGCAACTTTTTAATTTAATTATTTTATTTTATAATTTCCACTATTATTTTCCACCACAACTCAATGAGTTAATTACTTAAAATATCTTTATTTAATTACACACTATACATTCAGTTTTAAATATTTATTTATTAATTTAATCCTTCATTTCAATTTATTTGTCTAATATCACAATTTAATATATTTATTTAAATATTTCTTTTTCACTTCATAATTTTAATTTATTTAGTTCAAATAAAATATTAATATCATTCTATTTTATCAAAATCATAATTATATAAAAGCTTTTATTTTAATTATCTCAAAGTCTTTAATTTCAATAATCTTTATTTTAATGTAATAATCAAACAAAAACACTAATCATGAACATTACTCAAATGAACATACTTTCAAGCCATACCAGACCACAAGCAAAATGGAAGGAAAAATGGAAACTACATCGACAAAACAACTCGAACTGACCACATAATAGGGAACTGTAAATGAACACTCATCCTCATCAAGGATGATGGCTCAACATAGGGGAACCCGATGCTATCTCCAAATCAACTATCTCCATTGGATATAAGGCGCGCTAAAACCTATAAATCTAGGTGGAGTCGATGCCTAGTACCTGCAACCTAAAACAAACCACACAGTTGAACATGTAAATAGACAAACAACCAAACACACCGTGAAGGGAAAATCACAGCATCATAGGGCACTCACAAGCGAGAGATGCAACACTATTCCCCTTCACCAAAATACATCGACACACAATAATCAAATACTAATAACGTGATAAGAACATACATCCAATAATTACATAATGCTCATAGCAATCATAACCCGCAAAATCAATTAAACTAGTTTACTAAGCATTGTATAAGCATAATCATCAATGATAAAATAGTATCAACTATCATCATAGTAATGAGTCCAAAATTGAGCAATTTATCATAATATCCAAATATATCAAGTAACTATCAGAAATAGAAGGAAAATTGAGAGGCACTACACTCTCGTCTCTCTCTCTCTAAGTCTCTTTCTCTCCCTCTCAAGTCTCACTCTTTGCCTCCCTCTCAATTCTCTCTCTCTCAAGTCTCTCCCTCTCTGTCTCCCTCCCTCTCTCTCCCTCTCAACTCTCTCTCTCTCCCTCCCTCTTAGGTATCTCTCTCTCCATCTCAACTCTCTCTCCCCATCCCTCTCAGGTCTTTCTCTCTCTCCCTCTCTCTCAAGTCCCCCCACTCCCTCTCTCTAAGGTTTCTCTCTCTTAGATCTCTCTTTATCAGGTCTCCCCCTCTCTCTCTCTCTCTTGTGAATTGGTTGCACATTAATAAATATATAATATATACTATGTATTAAATATATTATACAATAAAAATAATATATATTACATCATATTAATATAATATATATAGTATATAGTATATAATATATTAGTGTATACAAAAATATTAAATATTATGTCTTATAAATATACAAGTAATGAATATTCATTTAGTAATGGATATTTATTACTAAACAAATATATGTTTCTAAATAGATATATGTTTCTAAACGAATATCCATTTATAAATGGATATCCATTCTAAACAGATATCTATATTTTCTGACAAAATTGAAGTAGGCTCAAGATTTGGCTCGAGATTTGGTTCGAGATTGCCTAAATTGGAAAGTCAACCCAAAAAATGTGTTTACAAAATTTTCTTAGTTTTCTGAAGTTCACCCTTGTGGCTGGTGGCTTTTTTTATCCGAATTTCATGAAACAAAAAGAGTTTATAGAAAAAAATTGTCAGCTTTCCACCAATATAAGATATGCCTTATTTTGAATTTAATAAATAATTATTACTGATTTTCTACATATATTACTACTAAATTCATGATTGATAAGCTTATTGAAAAACTTTAATAACTTTCAAACTACTTCACATTTTTCTAGCCTAAAATATGTGTCACATTCTATGCTTTAGATACTATAGGATAAAAAAAGTCAATTTCATAAATTTTTGACCAAGTTAAGGTGGTTAGACACACATTTTAATAATTCTGAAATGTTCTAATAAAAAAATCATAACTAATCATTTACATGCAAAAAAATTACAAAAAAAAATTCAGCACATCCAAGTATGTGTCCTCTACATATATTGAAAGTTTTAGAAAAAAAAAAAAAAATTCTTGTACTTAAGGTGGTCAGACATACACCTACTTCTTATCTTTTTCCTAAAAATTTAGTACCACTGCATTGAAATTTCAATTTTTTGCTAAACAAATTTACCTTTTTTCCAAAAAAAACTAGTAGCCTAGAAACTACATTCAATTTTCTACAAGTTTTATTCTTACATATTTTTCAAACTATGTTAATAACCTATTCAAATTTTTATGTCTTGAGTTGCCTAACTCTGTTTTTCTGAATTTTCATTGCCACTTAGGGGCCTAGTTTGGACCCCCATGATCCTGCACATACCCACTAATAATATCTCCCTAATCAATAAATTGGTTTTCTACACATATGATAATTATGAACAAGAGCATCCATTTTTTGAACTCGCTTGAACTTTCATTCCCCATCAACTAATGAAGCAAAACAATCATTTTTGGGACTTGGTAGATGAAAATTGACCTATGTAGAACCTTTGTCAATCAATATTTTCCTCCCTTTGGCACTTGTAACCATTCCTCACCATGGTGTTGAGACATCCATTCTTCTTAGTGAATTTATTTGTGCAATCCCCTTGTCTATACTTGTAAGCTGGTCTCTGAGAGGTAATTTGAGAATGGTCCTAATCAAAACACCATCGAACTTAGCGACTAGCTTATCATCAATAGTCTTGACTTCTCTAGTTTTAGGATTATAAACTTTCATACATTCCAAAACTAAATATGGGCATTCAATTGATATTAGAAATCCAATATTGTGATAATGGTTTTCTAGATAATGGTGTTATTTTCCGTCTTCCATGGTTTTCTAGAAGTCTTGTAGGCTGATGTGATCCAACTTTGTATCTGCGATCTCAAGAAGTGTACTTTCTAACACTAACATGAACTCGTATCCTTGAAATTTGTACTTCATGATTGCAAATAAGGATGATGCCACCTCATCATTTTTTTCTAAAAAGAATCTTTATATTTGTGAACACCATGCAATTATTTCAATCACAACATGAATTTCTATGAAATGCATCATCAAACCATTAATATTTTCATCTATAATTTCAGATTAGAATGCCTAATAATTCTCCTTGTATTACTTTGAAAGCTTTCAAAATAACTTGAATAAAATTGTTCTATTTAGCATGAGCAACAAATATTTTAATAAGGTTTATGAAAATTTGGCTTCATACATGTTAGTCACATCTTCTTAAAAGTCTCTAAACCCTAAAACAAACTTAACATGTACAAAAATTGCAATCATTTCATTCCATAAAATGACATCTTTTCAAATATTTTATCTAGCAATTTCAAGCATATCTTCTCTATGTTTCACGCTTTGTGTGCATGTATAATAGAGAATTTGCAACTATAACATCTAACATATTTGTTCTACATTGTAAGAAAAGAGGATGATGTGAAAGGTTGTCAAAATTTTGTTATATAATTACCAATTGTATTTACTGGAAATTTTCTATAGCCTTTTCAACAAAATCATACTATACATACCCTACAATTATTCCATCCAACGAGGTTTCAATTCTTTGTGCATGCCTATTTATACTTTTATGTTTTGCATGCATGTATATGGGATTATTTTTAGTTGTAATACTTAATCTACTTCAAATGGTATTCAAATGAATATTCATACCTTATTCCACAACTCCCATAAGAGTTCATGTGCTTGGTTTATAATTTCATGCTCTGTATTGGTTGATTATTTGGAATTAAAACATATCTTAATATTATTCATGCTCTCGAGCCATTATGATTCATTGGATATCGGCGAAGACTATGTAGTTTTGGTATCACACCCATATGAATGCATGAAATACCAAAACAATTGTGACTACAAGATCTATCAAAAATCCACTTTCTTTAGTGCTCCCAACTTGGCACAAGAAAACAATTGTGACTACAAGATCTGTCAAAAATCCACTTTCTGTAGTGCTCCCAACTTGGCAAGGGAAGAGAGGATATTGGAAAACTTTGTGGGATGTCTTTTAGTTTTCTTGAGAGTTTCTAAAGATCTTTCATAACCCTAATGTGCTATGGGGTCCCATTCCTTGGAGGCATCTATCAAAAATTCCATAGGTCTTATCATGCCTTCATATTATGTCTATGATGGTATTCACAACTATAATATCTACCAAGCCCCATTTTTTTTGATCAATTCTAATATATAGTTGTATCACAGGTAATAGAGATTTGAAGCATTATGTCAAGAGTTCACATCTTGTTATATGAGGCACTATGTTCAATGTTCATGTGCTTGTATATACTCCTGCATTTTGCATGTGTATGAGCTGTAAATTATAAATAAAATATACCTCACACATAACTTTGTTAAATCATACTGGCATGGATAATGAGATAGCTAAAAAATCTCACGCATGCCTTGAATAATTTATCTTATTTTTTATTTATAGTATTGTCAATTTTAGAGGGAAAAAGTAATTGAAATTGGGTTGTGAATTTTCACAATTCAATTATTTTTTTTTGGCTTGTATTGTTGGGAAATTTATGCCTCAACATTCGGGTTTCCCTTGAAGACTTGGTCGATTTCTCCATGCTTATGGCATTTACCACCATACCGCTACATGCTTTCCCTAGAGGTGTGGTTTTTTGGTTTACCGCTTTACCATGAGCCTCTATTGCTCGGTCTGTGGTTGGGTGGTGTTACCGCTCTACCGCGATGGTCTTCTTTATGCGTAGTGGTAGCGCAGTGAGCGGTGGCAGTTTAGAAGGTGGTTACCTCCTTACCACAAGGTGTGATTCTGGCAGTGGAGGTAGCGAGGTGAGCAACGCAGTAGTGGCGAGCTGGTGGGTTGTTGGTTACCGCCATACTACGGGCGGTGAGAAGCCTCACCGTGGTGGTCGTACTATGTGGCTAGCGATTGGTGCTGGCTGTTACCACCCCACCGTAGGCGGTGAGGATTCTCACCATGGTGGCTACGATGAGATCGTTCGTGGTCTGCTAGAGCGGTCATCGCTCTATCGTGGGGTGGCCTAGTGGCCTCCGTGGTAGCGCGGTGAGACCGCTGACGGTCTAGTTAGCAGTTACCGCCACACTATAGGAAGGCATTAGATGGTTAGTGATAGCACGATGGAGATAACGTCCAACACGGTGTAGTCACATTTTGGGCTCGATGATGACTTGGGTGAGCTCGATCGAGCTCACTACCATACCGTGAGGCGACTTAGACAGGGGTGCTATAGTGCGATGGAGGCAGGGTATGATCCCGGATGGCTCACCGCCATACCGTGAGGTGAGTCGGCTAGGGTTGCGGTAGCATGATAGAAGGTAGGGTGAGCTAGGGTGAGCTCACCACATTACCATGGCCTAGTCGAATGGACTCGGCGGTAATGTGGTAGAAGGCCGAGAGTGTTGGGAGCTTGGTTGACTGAGCTTGACTGAGTTGGATCGACAGTCAAAGAGATAGGTGAATGGAGTGGCAACACATGGCAGTTTATCATCAATTGATTGGCCAAAGTCTTGAGCAGTGAATACATTAATTGCATGGCTCAGATTTGAATGGTTGACAGGATCTGATTGTGGCAAAGAATTAAATTCCTGGATGGCTCGATGTGTATTTGCAAGGCGACTTGGTCAGAGGCGATCAGATTTGTTTGACAGAGATAAGGTGCATATTAATGCCACCTGATTGGTTGGTTGTTAGGGATAAGAAGTATGATTTGGAAGAGTTGAATACTTTGAACTTGGTTGAAAAAGGTGGCAAAGTGTTAGAGCCGTATGCGATGGCATTGAAATGGTTAACACTTGGTGTCATAGATCAGATGAGAGGTGAACCTGGTTTGCCTTGAGGCTGTGTTGGCCGAGAGGCTGGCTGAGAGAGTCTTTTGAGGAGCTAAAGGGAATCTACATAGTATTTCTTTGGAGACATTGTAACCTTGTGAAGATTTTTTTGTTTCCTGTATTCTCCAAATGAACAAGATGTAATCTCCTGAAGAGCATAGCTTTGATATTTGTATTGTAACTATTTTCTTACTGAATAATACAAGTGAGTTGAGTGTTTTTGAGGGTGGCATTTTTTACCCGAAAGGGTTTTCAACATGTATATCTTTGTGTCCTCATGTTGTCTGATTCATGTTCTTGAATCTATGCTTGTGTTGAATCTATTTTCTTGTTAAGCATTTATTTTTCTTAGAGGATCAATGGGGGATCAATTGTTCCTGCTTCCGCTTTATGGCATAGTTGTGTGTGTCTTTGTTGTGATTTGAATGAAAATCACTACGACACTATTTTCTTAGACGTGTTCTATGATGACAGACCGACTCTGTATCCCCAACATGTAGTGGGTTGTAAATTTTCATAACCCCACTTTTTTCTTTTTAACTTCAAGTTGTGAGCTTTCACTATTAAAATAATTTAATTCTTTTTAATTTCTTCCATTTATTTTTGTTTCCAATAATAACCACTTTTTCCATCAAAATAAATTATTATTTAAAGTGTCAATAATTGAAAAATTCAAACCTTCCACCAACATTTACAAATAATCTATGATCAAAAACGTATCCGGATACTATTCATGGTTGAAGAGGTTTTGATTCTCTTACAAAAATGCAAAGACCATTGACAAATCATCTTGAGAAATCAATGACCAACAAATAAGTTTGTAATATATTTGAATTGGCTCCATAATTTTTACTGAAAATTTTCCAAATTGTCCAAAAATTGATACAATGAAACATAGTGAGCAATATCTACCCAACTATCTGGCAATTGTGAATCTAATTTTTTTCGCAACTTCAAGTGCAAAAAATAGAAGTTTCAATATCTCACAATCTATGGAGCATCATGACTCAATAACTAGCCACATTAGTCAAAAAACCACTAGGAACATTCCCATTAAAGTAATTTGTACTAGTTCATACAAATTTTCAAATTTAATTGTTTTTGTAAATTTCACTAGTTTTTGTGATTATGCCTAAGCTTCATCTGGACAAACAAAATCCTTCATTGAATTTAGTGCAATAGATTTGAACTTGATGCAAATAAAATAAAATAACTTGGATACCATGCAAGGAAAACTATCTTTGATGAAATTTTTAGGTTTACAATTTTGATCAAATACATGATTTGTACATCCAAAATTCCTGAGGAAAAATCATTACATATTTTTGGTACAAATGGTTTTTGAATGGATGTTATAAAAAATGAAGACAACATGGACCTAGGATAATTAAGGATCCAAATGATTTGATGTTATGCCCTAGGATAATTAAGGGTCTTAGATGATGGATTAGGTTATTTTTGCTTAAAAGGGAGATCCAAGGTGGGTTTTAAGTTGTCCAAAGATTGATTTTTGAGATGGTTGGATATTTGATTATGAAGATGGGTATGAAATGAGTTAATGTTTAAGGATAACCTAAGTCTCTCAAAAAGTTAGAACTAATCTTTTCAAATGATTTATGAGATGTGGGATAGCTTGGATAACAAGTAAATTTAACTTTGGAAAGATGGTCATATTTCCAAGATCAATTGGTAGAAAAGGATAAGCCCCTTAAACTTGAAGGTTGTAGTGATGACTTAGCAATGGAAATAGATTTTGAATTTTTGGGGGATGATAATTAATTTGGGTTTGGGTCAAAACTAAGGCTACAAGGTTGATTTTAATGGTTTGGGATGGACTAAAGTTTTACTTGAATTAGTGATGGACCTAATGAGGGATTAGGGTTGATGGATTAAGGTAAATTTTATGTGTGAATAGAAACAAAGTCCTAAGGGTTAGGTTAATTTAGCATGATGGGTGTGGATTTAAGTTTTTGGAAGGAATTGGTTTCATTTGGTCTTAGAAATAAACTAAATTTTGTGTGGTTTCAAGTTTAATTTGGATGGAATAAGGGAAAGAATAATATTTAATATGTATGGGAGGATTAGGAAAAATGGACCTTACATTTGGAATGATGTTTGATGTGGATTGGTCACATGGTTAGGAAAAAATTCCTAATATTTGGAATATTTTTTTATGTGGATGAAGTGATTAGAAAAAAAAGGTCCTAATGTGCAAGAAAATATGAGAATGGTGGATGAGGTGATTGAGAAAAATGTTCTAAGGTGTTGTAATAATATGAGGATGGTGGATGAGGTGATTAAGAAAAATGTTCTAAGATGTTGAAATAATATGAGGATGATGAATGAGGTAACTAGACAAAGGTCCTAAAGTTAGAAATGATATGAGGATGATAGATGAGGTAATTAGGACAAAGGTCCTAAACTTGGGGATAATATGAGGATGGTGGATAAGGTGATTAGGAAAAAATCCTAAGGTTTAGTATAATATGAGGATGGATGATGAGGTGATTAAGAAAAAATTCCTAAGGATTGTAATGTGCTTTGGGATTAGGAAAAAATGTCTTTAAGATTGAATGATGTTTGATGTGGATTGGGGTAATTGAGACAAGATTCCTATGGTTTGGGATAATTTCTGATGTGGAGTGGGGTCATTAGGAAAAAAACCCTAAGGTTTGAGATAATGTGAGGGTGGTAGATAAGGTGATTCACACAAAATTATTAAGGTGTTGGAATAATATGAGGATGGGGAATAAAATATAAGGTGAAAGGATAAATGGATAATCGTTATGGATTTAAAATTTAAGGTTTTAGAAATATAATGGATGGATTTTATGGATAAGGAATAATATTTTGGAGGATTTCTAATGCCCCGCCACGTAACCCTAGAGGATGACACAAACAGAATGGAGGCATAACAAATATTTTTTTTAAAGTGCAATAACAATAATCAAAGTGAACTACACTTAACACATACATCCTCTAAGGTGCGCGACAATTCCTACATTTGAATCCCAAAAAATACAAAATTAAACTAATCCATAGCATATAAAATAATACTCATGAAATAAAGAACTTACATCCAATAACATTAAACTCATCTTATAAGATACAAAGTACATAATAAAACCATTCGTAGATTGTGTTCATTCAATGAAGCAGTTACAAGGCTCATTTCCAAAATGAGGTAGATCATACAAAAATGTTACAATTACAATGATACAAGGATCCTCCTCGAATACAAATAGGAGTAGTACATATACAATAACATCCAACTGATCCAATAGTACACAAGAGATGGTACAAAGAAATTGGAACATGCGAGCTCTTTGAATTGGAAGGTCCCACCATCATGAACATGAACTAGAAACCTAACAGTGTAAGGTGCACATTCCACCCAACCAAGTGGTACTTGAAGGCCCACCCCCTATGCCAGGATATAGTAAAAGGGCTTCCTAGGTAAACCAACAACCTCAAGACATAGGCAATCACAAGACTAAACTATACAAGTACAATACAATACATGGAGGTTACATTGCTTCCAGAGTAAAAGAATCAAGTACAACAACTAACAATATAAATTTTTATCATAGGAGTGTCATCAAAAATTCGCATGGGTTATCTTGGAAGTTCTTCCTAGGCCCTAACCCCCCTCTTGGGTTATCTCGATAGCCTCTCACGACCCTCAGCCCCACATGCAAACTGATGCGAAATCAAATATCTTTCAAAGAGATAAGATAATGATCTTTCCATTCCAAGGCTTCTCATCTCATCCCAAGTCTAAACAAGCCCTTGATCCCATAAGTGAGGCACAATTAATAAGTTATGTGTTTAAAATCTACCCTTTCACCTAATACTTTTATTTAATTTCTACCGAATTATCTAACTCTCACATGAGTTATCCTAGCACCACTTTGTGCATCGGCCCCATTGAGAGCCACTCCCCTACTGACAACACAAGGATCTAATCCAAAACCCAAGGGTAAACAAAGTGCACAAAATGGATATTAAATCTCAACCATAATACAATAGGCAACACATCCCATTTGTAGTAACCGGGTGTTTAAAATGAATCACAACTAGGTGCACTACCCAAGGAAAACAAAGGGATGAACCATAAATCACAACAACCCCCTCACAAAATTACAACATTTGGAAGGCTTACACATTCACAACTAACAAATTTCCCCAACTTAAATGAACAGAATAAATCATAATTTAATAAGCAATTCAGGCAAGTAATAAGACTATCATTAAGATTTCCTCAATTTAATTTCCTTTTCAAGAAAACAATAATATAATGCTCAAAATAATCTAACTTAATACAATTTCATTTAAAATCAACAAAGGAATTAATTCTAATTATTTAATTCAATTTCCTAATTACAACTATATAAAAATCAGTTTCCTCCTTTTAAATCGTTTAATTTTAAAATCCTCTAGTGTGCATTACATGCACCTATTTAAAAATTAATTACAATTTCCAAAAAACAATATTAAATATATATTTCAATATATATATATACATATCTATATAAATATATACTTACATATATCTATATTATATTTAATAAATTTAAAACCTTATAATAAAATCGCATTGAAAGGAGGGCGAACAAAATTATCAAAAGCTTACATTGAAGTCACAACTGTACACAGATAGTCGACCCCTCAAGGGGGTCGCAGCTTGTCAAGGCAATGTTGGGTGCTGCCTTCACAGCCCGCCTCCCCCTATGGGGGGCGGCTATGGGGGTAGCCCAAGTGCCTCCCCCAATCCATATTCAATACTTGTAAATTTTAAACAAAAACCTACGATTTAATATTTTGAAATCGTCATACAGACATTTCCTCAAGGTTTTTAGAATAAAAATTTAACAAGGAACTTCATAAATAACATATGTATATATATTTGTATATATATATGTATATATTTCAATATATATATATATATATATATACAAATTTATCAAAACGATTGCTCTAGATGAGCAATTTATTTTCACAAAATTTTCTACATGAAATATTTACAAAATTTTACAGAGGTTTTCAATTTCCTAGCCAAATAAAACTAATTGGAGAAAATAATAATCTTCTACAGGAAGATCTTTTCCAATAAAACCAAAGTTTTTCAACAAATTTGATAGGAAGATTTAAATCAATTCCTACAGAGGTTTTCCAAATTTTATATTACTTCCCTTGTGGGAATTCTATTGTTTAAAAACAATTTCCACAAAGGCTCTAAAGCTTTTACGGCAATTTTCCAATTTCAAAACATACCAAAGCTTTAAAACAAATAGCATCTTCTTGTTATAGAGGCAATTTTTTTTCTTTCAAAACAATAACTAATTCTAATAGCCTTTTCCAATTTGTAAATGAATAAAAACAATTAAAGAACCTGTTTCCAGATGTTTGAAGAAATGAAGATTGAAGTAGAGATTTGCCTTCAGATTCCAATTTACCAATGCCTTTTCCAAATAATCCTCTTTCCAGAAAGTTGAAAAAAATACGAGAGCCAATTTCTCAAGAGCTTCTTCCCCCAATTTTCAACAACCTCCTCAAATTTTCAACAACCTCTTCCCATTTTCAACCCCCCAAAATATCTTTTCATTTCCATGAAGTAGCCTCTTTCCTCTTTAAGTTAATGCAATTATTCTCTTTGAGAATTAATTCCCATCACCGGATATTAATTTCTAACTCATGTCACAATTCCCAAAATATCTTTCCAAAACAGATCACATATATTTCCTCTAAGATATTTACAAGATATATATTTATTTAATAATTCAAAATCAAATATTAATTTTAATTAACCATTCATTTAAATTTAAAATTTACTTAATTAATTTAAATAGTTAATTAAACAAAGCTTTATTATCTAACAATTTAATATCAAATTTAGTCCAATTAAATTAATCACTTTATAAAATAAATTTAATCTCAAAGATTAAATTACTTTACAAAATAAATTAAATCAATTAACTAAATCAAATTAAAAGGTTCTAACAACATTAATAATGATTAAATAAATAATCAATTTAAAACATTATAAAAATCATTAATTTCCCACAGAGCATACCTTGCAAAATAATTAAACGACAAGGAAAACAAGGACAACATGACAACAAAGCATGACCAAAACAAGGACTGACAACACATAGTGACTAGGGTTGTGGTTTGACTAGGAAACCCTATTATTATCTCCCAATCAACTATTTTGTAGGGAAATGGACACGCTCAAACCTATGAATCCAAGTGGAGTCGATGTCATATACCTGCAATCCTGCAATCAAAACATATGTCATAAATGTATATAGATTATGAACATTGACACCGTGAAGAGAAAATCACGGAATTGTAGGGCACTCGCAAGCGAGCAATGCAATCCCATTCCCTTCACCAATACAGTGTCACATCAAAACTGACGAAACTAAAACATCAAATAACTAGAGATGAAAATATATCAATATCAACTCAAATGATCAACTATGCTAATAAAGCATGTGTTAATCAATAATCATCCATATAGTGTACCATCACATCTCAAAATAAAAACCATCATCACTCCAATGTCAGCAAGCAAATAACAACATCACAGTATGATAGTCTATCAAAATAAAATCATTGTTTTGAAAACATAAGAAAATTAGAGGTGTGCTACATCCCCCCCCCCTCAAGCTTACTCCTGGAATCCTGTGAACAAATAGGAATAGAGCTCCCTCATCTTGGTCACATCCTTCCAAGTAGCCGATGTATCATCTCTCAGATCCCACTGGACCCTAACCTACTCAATATCTCGACCCCTAAGGGTGAGTCTCCTATGTTGCATGATGGCCACGGGCTCCAAATCCAATTTTCCATCCTCTACTTATAAGGTATTCCAATCAAGGATGTGAGATATATCAGGTTGGTAAGCCTCGAGTATTGAAACATGGAATATGTCGTGTATGTGCAAGAGACTGGGCAGTAAAGCAAGATGATAAGCTACTTGTCCAATCTTCTCAAGAATCTTGAATGGCCTGATGAAGTGAGGTGCAAGCTTAGAGCCATTTCCATATCAGATTGGAATCTTTCATGGACGCACTCGCAAAAAGACTTGGTCACCTACTACAAACTGACGGTTCACCCGATGCGCATCTGCATACTTTTTTTGCCTATCCTATGCAGCGACCAAATGTTCCCTAATCCGGATCACCTGTTGCTCCATGTCCTAAAGTATCTCAGGACCCAAGAGAACTATTTCCTCTAACCGATCCCAACTCAAAGGGGTCTAACATGGTCATCCATACAATACCTAGAAAGGAGGCATACCAATCAAAATCTGATAACTGTTATTATAAGCAAACTCCACTAAATGGAGATAATCCTCCCATCATGTCTACTGGTCCATCACACAAATGTGTAACATATCCTCAAGGATCTGGTTGACCCTCTCAGTCTATCCATCTATCTCAGGTTGATATGTTGAACTAAAGTTCAATTGCATTCCCATCACATCCTACAATGACATCCAAAGAGATGAGGTAAACACAGGATCCCTGTCAGAAATGATCTGATGAGGAATACCATGCAGTCTAACAATATCTCCCATGAACACTCTAGTAATGGATGAATCATTGTAGGATGAACATATAGATGATAAGTGTGCTACCTTCGTCAACCTATCCACCATCACCATAATGGCATCATGTCATCGCAAAGAATTGGGTAACCCAACAATGAAATCCAACAAGATTATATCCCATTTCTACTTTGGCACCAAATGTGGCTGTAGAAGTCTTATCGGATGCTAGTGTTCAGCCTTCACTCACTAACACTCCAAACACCTCGGCAAAAAGTCAAAGATATCTCGCTTCATACTTGCCCAGAAGTATAGTTGTCACAAATTGGCATGCATCTTCTTCACTCCAAGGTGAGTTGAATAACGTGCCCGATGTGCCTCTATCATAACAAAGGTACAAGGATCTCCAGAAAATGGAACATAAATGTGTCCCATGTGTCTCAACAAATCATCTAACTCTAGAGAATAACCTGAGAATTTTCCCTCAAGAGTCTTGTCTATCTCTATCTCTAATCTCACCTCCTAATACCAGTTGTCTATAGGAAGTCTAGAAAGAATATGACTCCTCAAATTCACACCAAGAGTCACCTCTGACAACTCGTGTCTCCATCTACTGAGAGCGTCGGCAACTATGTTCTCCTTCCCCTTAATGAACTTCACCTCCAAGTAATACTCACAAAGGAAATCCATCCATCACCTCTACTTGGAATTAAGATTGGGTTGTGTGAAGATATACCATAGGCTCCGATGGTCACTATGCAACTCAAATCTATGCCCCAAAAGGAAATGTCTCCATCTCATCAAAGCATGTACTATCATTGCTAACTCAAGATCATGCATGGGGTAATTCAACTCATGATCCTTGAGTTTGCGAGACTCATACGCTATAACTGGACCATCTTGCATCAAGACTACTCCTAATCCCTCCAAATATGCATCTATACAAACAACAAAATATCCAATAGGATCAGATATCGCAAGAATCAGTGTACTGGTCAACCTCTCCTTCAGAGTCTCAAATGTTACCTCACACTACTTTGACTAGACAAACCTCTTCCCTTTCCTCTGAAGAGAAGTGATAGCATGTCCTATCCTTGATAAATCCTAAAAAAAGTGTCTATAATAACCTACTAATCCCATGAAATTATTTATCTCTACCACATTAGTGGGCACGGGCCAATCAATGATCACTTGGATCTTCGTAGGATCCACTACAATACCCTCTCCTAATATCACATGTCCAAGGTACTTAACCTTAGTCTTAAAGAACTTGCATTTGGACAAGTTAGCGTACAACTGATTATCTCTCAAACATTGCAAAACCTACCTCAGATGCTCTTCATGCTCCTCTACTGTCTTGGAATAGATCAATATGTCATCAAGGAATACTAGTACAAACCTATCAAGATATGTGTCAAATAATCCGTTCATTAACCTCATGAACACAGATGGCACTTTCATCAACCCAAATGGTACCACTGTAAACTCATAGTGATCGTAACGAGTGTGAAAAGTCATCTTATGAATGTCAGAATCAAATATACGTAGTTGATGGTACCCTGACTTAAGATCAATTTTTGAAAAGATGGTAGCACCCTCATCTAATAAAAAAATTAATCAATCCTAGGTAGGGATATTGGTTCCTAATTATCACTTTATTCAGTTGACGGTAGTCTATGCACAAACAGAGAGAACCATCCTTCTTCTTCACAAAAATTATTGATGCTCCCCAAGGTGAAACACTAGGGTGGATGAAACCCTTCGCTAGCAAGTCCAACAGCTGCAAGCAGAGCTCCTTAAGATCCTATTTAGTCATATAGTACGGATCTTGTGAAATAGGCTTGGATCCAGGTATAAGATCAATCTTGAAATCAATGTCATGCTGAGGTGGCATCCCTGGAATCTCATTGGTAAATATATTTGCATACTACTGAAATATGGGGTGGCTATCAAGTGAAACCTTCTCCTCACCATCTCCCAACTCCAAGTCATCTATTGTCACTGCAAACAACTGACAGCCCTAATGTACACATCTCCTCAGCTGCATAGTCGAGATCATCCTTAATGATATGGGTCTCTGAACTTCCACTATCTCAACCTCTCTACCAGATACATCAATTCATCGAATCGACTTATGTTGACAATCAATAATGGCTCTACGAGCCTCTAGCCAATCCATCCCTAAGGTGATGTCATATGACCCCAATGGTATGATGTGGAGGTCTATTGTAGTGTGAAAGGATCCAATCTCCAATCTACAATCATGTACTAGGGAATACACTAAAACTTTAGCACTAGAGGCTAATTCGACCTGCCACCTAATGTCTTGCTTAACTGCCCTCAGTCTATAATGTGCCATGATAGACGATGAAATAAAAGAATTTGATGCTCCTAAATCAAATAAAATGGTAACCCTGTTACCCTATAACATACCCGAAGTCTCTACCATTGTGCTCTGATAATCAGCCTGGCGGTTGTCAACCGCAGCAAATACTTGATAACCTCTACCCGCATCTCCAACAGTCGGCTCTGACACCACTGGCCTCTGAGTATAGCCTGATGTGCCCTTATTGGGACACTATTGTGCTATGTGATCCTATTTGCCACAAGAAAAACATCATGTACCCTTGTTGAATCCTCTACCTCTAAGTGGCACACTCGACTGTTGAATGTTATCCCTATTATAGGTAGATTATATACTCTATGCCAACTATTCATAATTGAAGCATTTGACCTGCCTCTAGTTTTTTTCACCCCTTGACTAATATCTATCACCTTGTCTAGGCTGGAAATTCTTTTATTTCCCCTACGAATTCTGATGTTGAACACTCTGTACAGGCACCTTCTGTGTCCTAGGTGGTCCAACTCCCATAGCCTGGCCACTATGTGAACTAGGCCCTGTAGTTGAAGCATTTCCTATCTGCACTCCAATATGTCCACCCAAAACCATCGCCAGATTATCCTCCACCAACCTGGCCTTCTCTACTAATGTCTCCATGGTCTTGGGTTCGAAAACCTAAACACCACCACTGATCTGGGCATTTAAGCCCCTAATGAAGTTTTGAACAAGCATGCCCTCATCATCACCAATACCAGTGTACTGCTTGAGCTTGTAGAATCTATGCTCATACAGTTCTTCCGACATGGCCAACTATCATAGAGCATGAAACTCATCTCCACGATGTTGTCACCAATGGTTAGATAGAAATTTGGCTCTAAACCTCTCGATGAACATATCCCAAGAAAAAAAAATTAATGTCAATATAGAGCTTCTGCTCCTCCAAACTCCACCAGGTAGATGCAAAGTCTCGCAAGTGCATGATAGCACATCTAGCCTTGGTATTTCTACTATAAGGGTGCATAGAAAAACACCGATTCAGGTCTATCAACCATGTCTCAACCTCTAGTCTATTGCCAGAACCATCAAAAATGGGTGGATGGGCTCTAAATAGGTCTCTCATATGAGTGGTTGTGACCATCTCCTATTGTATTGGAACCTCTCTTTGTCTAGGGGATCTCTCTCCCTCACCAATATCCTAATCTATATCCTGCCTCAATCCAAGGCGAGCAAGAGTCTCCTCTAACAATCGATGCAACTAAGCGCCCTCGATCCTTGGTGGACATGATTCTGGTCACCGTGTCCCGGAGCATTCGAAGAAGCTTTTTGTTCCTCATGATCTAATTCATGGGGAACATGGGGAGGTAAATCCTAGTGACTACCTTCATGGCTACCTCCTCAGCCACAACCACAACCTCTACCATCACCTTGCCTAGGTGGCATTATCCTACACGGACATACACAGATATAAGACAAGGTAACACAAACTTAAATCCTACACAACTAATAGCTTAATGGGTTCAACATTATCCCAGAGCACCTAGTGTTTAAACTTGGGATTTGATACCATGTGTAACGCCCTGCCACTTAACCCTAGAGAATGACGAAAACACAACGGAAGCATAACATTTTTTTTTATAAGTGAAATAATAATAAGTAAAGTGAACTACACTTAACACATACATCCTCTAAGGTGTACGACAATGCTTACATTTGAATCCCAAAACATACAAAATTAAACTAATCCATAGCATATAAAATAATACTCATGAAATAAATAACTTACATCCAATAACATTAAACTCATCTCATAAGATACAAAGTACATAATAAAATCATTCATAGATTGTGTTCATTCAATTAAGCAGTTACAAGGCTCATTTCCGAAATGAGGTAGATCATACAACAATGTTACAATTACAATGATACAAGGATCCTCCTTGAATACAAATGAGGAGTACTACATATACAATAACATCTAATTGATCCAATAGTACAAAAGAGATGGTACAAAGCAATTGGAATATGCGAGTTCTCCAAACTAGAAGATCTCACCATCATGAACATGAAGTGGGAACCCAATGGTGTAAGGTGCACGTTCCACCCAACCAAGTGGTACCCGAAGGCCCACCCCCCATGCTAGGAGATAGTAAAAGGGATTCCTAGGTAAGCCGACAACCTCAAGACATAGGCAATCACAAGAATAAATTGTGCAAGTACAATATAATACATGGAGGTTGCATTGCTTCCAGAGTAAAAGAATCAAGTACACCAACTAAAAATACAAACTATTATCATAGGTGTGTCATCACAAAGCTTCATGGGTTATCTTGGAAGGTCTTCCTAGGCTCTGACCCCCCTCTTGGGTTATCTTGGTAGCCTCTCACGACCCTCAGCCCCACATGCAAACCAATGCGGAATCAAATATCTTTCAAAGAGACAAGATAATGATCTTGCCATTCTAGGCCTTCTCATCTCATCCCAAGTCTAAACAAGCCCTTGAGCCCATGAGCGAGGCATAATTAACAAGTTATGTGTTTAAAAGCTACCCTTTCCCCTAATACTTTTATTTAATTTCCACTGAATTATCTAACTCTCACATGAGTTATCCTGGCACCACTTTGTGCATCGACCCCCATTGAGAGCCACTCCCCTATTGAAAACACAAGGATCTAATCCAAAACCCAAGGGTAAACAAAGTGCACAAAACAAATATTAAATCCCAACCATAATACAAGAGGCAACACATCTTGTTCGTAGTAACCAGGTGTTTAAAATGAATCACAACCAGGTGCACTACCCAAGGAAAAAAAAGGGCTGAACAATAAATCACAACAACTCCCTCACAAAATTACAACATCTAGAAGGCTTACACATTCACAATTAATAGATTTCCCCAACTTAAATGAACAGAATAAATCATAATTTAATAAGCAATTCAGGCAAGTAATCAGACTATCATTAAGATTTCCTCAATCTAATTTCCTTTTCAAGAAAACAATGATATAATGCTCAAAATAATATAACTTAATGCAATTTCATTTACAATCAACAAGGGAATTAATTCTAATTATTTAATTCAATTTCCCAATTACAATTACATAAAAATCAGTTTCCTCCTTTTATATCATTTCATTTTAAAATCCTCTAATTTGTGCATTACATGCACCTATTTAAAAATTAATTACAATTTCCAAAAAACAATATTAAATATATATTTAAATATATATATATATACACATATATATACATACATATATATATACATACATATATATATACTTACATATATATATTATATTTTATAAATTTAAAACCTTATAATAAAATCGCATTGAAAGGAGGGTGAACGAAATTATCAATAGCTTCCATTAAAGTCACGGTTCTACACAGACAGCCGACCCCTCAAGGGGGTCATGGCTTGTGAAGGAAACGTTGGGTGTTGCCTTCATAGCCCACCTCCACCTATGGGGAGTGGTTGTGGGGGTAGCCCAAACACCTTCCCCAATCCATATTCAATACTTGTAATTTTTTTAAAAACCTGCGATTTAATATTTTAAATATGCCATATGGATATTTCCTCAAGGTTTTCAGAATAAAATTTTTACAAGGAACTTCATAAATAAAATATGCATATATATTTATATATATGTATATTTATATATTTCAATATATATATATATATATATACAAATTTATCAAAACGATTTCTCTAGATGAGTAATTTATTTTCACAAAATTTTCCACAGGAAATATTTACAAAATTTTACAAAGGTTTTCAATTTCCCAGCCAAATAAAACTAATTGGAGAAAACAATAATTTTCTACAGGAAGATCTTTTCCAATACAACCAAAGGTTTTATACAAATTTGACAGGAAGATTTAAATTCATTCCTACAGAGGTTTTCCAAATTTTATATTGCTTCCCTTGTGGGAATTCTATTGTTTAAAAACAATTTCCGCAAAGGCTCTAAATATTTTATGACAATTTTCCAATTTCAAAACATATCAAAGCTTTAAAATAAATAGCATCTTCTTCATTGTACAGGCAATTTTTTTTTTTCCAAAACAATATCTAATTCTAATAGCCTTTTCCAATTTGTAAATGAATAAAAACAATTAAAGAACTTGTTTCTAGATGTTTGAAGAAACAAAGATTGGAGTAGAGCTTTTCCTTCAGATTCCAATTTACCAATGCCTTTTCTAAATAATCCTCTTTCCAGAAAGTTGAAAAAAATACCAGAGCCAATTTTCTGAGAGATTCTTCCCCCAATTTTCACCAACCACTATTTTCAACAACCTCCTCCAATTTTCAATAACCTCTTCCCATTTTCAACCCCTCAAAATATCTTTTCATTTTCGTGAAGTAGCCTCTTTCCTCTTTTAGTTAATGCAATTATTCTCTCCGAGAATTAATTCCCATCACCGGATATTATTTTCTAACTCATGTCATAGTTCCCAAAATATCTTTCCAAAACAGATCACAGATATTTCCTCTAAGATTTTTACAAGATATATATTTATTTAATAATTCAAAATCAAATATTAATTTAAATTAACCATTCATTTAAATCCAAAACTTTACTTAATTAATTTTAATAATTAATTAAACAAAGCTTTATAATCTAACAATTTAATATCAAGTTTAGTCCAATTAATTTAATCACTTTATAAAATAATTAAATTACTTTACAAAATCAATTAACTAAATCAAATTAAAAGCTTCTAACAACATTAATAACGATTAAATAAATAATTAATTTAAAACATTATAAACATCATTAATTTCCCATACAGCATACCTTGCAAAATATTTAAACGGCAAGGCAAACAAGGACAACATGACAAAAAAGCATGACCAAAACAAGGACTAACGACACACTATGACTAGGGTTGTGGTTTGATAAGGAAACCCTGTTACTATCTCCAAATCAACTATTTTGTAGGGCAATGGACATGCTCAAACCTGTGAATCCAGGTGGATTCAATGTCTTGTACTTGCAATCCTGTAATCAAAACATATGTTGTACATGTACATAGATCATGAACATTCACATCGTGAAGAGAAAATCACAGAATTGCAAGGCGCTTGCAAGCGAGTGATGCAATCCCGTTCCCTTCACCAATATAGTGTCACATCAAAACTGACGAAACTAAAACATCAAATAACTAGAGATGAACATATATCAATATCAACTCAAATAATCAACTATGCTAACTAGAAATCATGTCATAATCAATAACCATCCATATAGTGTACCATCATATCTCAAAATAAAAATCATCATCACTCCAATGTCAGTGATCAAATAACAACATCACAATATCATAGTCTATCAAAATAAAAGCACTTTTTGAAAACATAAGTGAATCAAAGGGGTGCTACATGGTGGGTATGGACTATGGATAATGATCTAAGGTTTGGATTAATATTATAGTGAGGTGATGTCATGTCTCAATTTTTGCTTACATTTAATAATGTTAAGTTATTTAAATATTTATGGAAAATGAAATTTATTAGTTTTGACTTGTGATAAATTTAAGATTTCAATGTCATTTGAAATGTATCTATATTCATATGGTTGAATACGAAGGATGAATCTTATGATGTAGAATGAAATCTTCTCATTTCAAGCATTGATTAATGGTTACTGATGAAACTCTAAAAGTGCAAGTGTGTGAATGCAGGAATAGGTTGAGAAAATGATTAAGGTAGGAGTATTTATCCAAATGATGATTTGTAAACTTGTTGGAATCTGGGACGTGCACACACCATTGAAAAAATATAACATTTTCATTGGAATTCTTGCAAATTGGTAGATATCATTTTCATGTGAAATATGTCAATGACTAAATAAGCAAGCTTATGGAAAAACAAATTTATATATCATTTGTTCTACCTTGACTATTTGATGCTATTTACAATTCAAAAGAAAAGAAAGTGATAATGTTTAGAATGTATTATATTTATTTTCTCATGAATCATTAGGAGAACAATTTGAATTAAATCCTTTAATAAAGAATTTGAGAGCGAATTTCTTGTAAAGAAATAAATAATGAGAAGAAATGAGGAAATATTTATTTGTTATTTGAAATTTATTAATCCAATAGATAAATGTTTAAGGAACCACCAAATGAAAATAATAAACATTTTGTTTATTTTCAAATTTTAAAAGAAAACGGATTTTAATGGGTTCAAGGTCACCCATAACCCCCTAAAAGAGGAGAGAATCTCATTGCAAGAAGTGGGAGGCAGTTAACTTAATGGAGCCTTCCAATTTTAGTAAAATGTAGTTTCAAAGGGAGAAAAATCATGCACAAGGCAGAGGGGAGATAGCAAAAAGAAAAAAAAGGAGATTTTTTGTCTAAAAAGAAAGGGAAAGAGGTTGATTGGGAAGGGCAAGGAAGAAAAAAAGTTGTTTCAAAGAATCTCATAGATTTCTACACTTTTTTTCTTGGTGGATTGGGAAAGAGGTCGATTGGGAAGGGAAAGGAGCAAACAAAGGTGAGATTGACCTCTAATATAATGTTTCCATTATATATCGTTGCTCTTCCTCCTCCATCAAATTGCTCTAGTTTTCTATTGATAATCTTGTTTTTAATAAAAAAATTATTTCATTTTCTTCTCGTTGCATATGGATCTTTGTAAATGCATGATGTTGGGCTTTCCATTTTGGCATTGACCCCCCCCCCCCCTTTTTTAAGAAAAACCCATGTCTTTGTCTAACCTTTGGACACTATCTCCATGGCATACCATATTCAATTCATGTTTCTTTGTCTATGCAAATATATTAGGTTCGTAATGACCCCTACATTTGAACACATGAGTGAAGGGTCGCACTAGTTGGGTTGTAATAATCACCCCCTAGTCACTTCTCCTCTCTTGTTAACTGTTTGACTTGTAATCAAGGTAAATTTAAGGTAAATGTATTAAATCAATTAAAATCAAACCCTAAGACCCTAATCAAGAAATAGAGAACAAATAAATATGAAAACATAAAACAAAGCAACAATATTACCCAATGTCTCCATTCCCTCAATGATTCACCTCTATTACCCTTCTCCATTTTGTTGTAATTGATCAATACCCTCAAATATGAGTGTGAAAATATAGCCTATGTCTATGATAGAAAAATATTGCAGTTAATTGTCTCAACAACATGTACTTACACATAAAATGGATATCTCAAAAGGATAATGAAAGGCGTCTTTTACAGAAAGATAAATGGTGATGAACGATAGATCAAATGAATTAATTTCAATCAATGGTTGAAATTAAATAAGACAAAAAGGGATAAGAATAAGACTGATAAAAGAACTAAATAATTCTAAAGAATCCTTTAGTTCAAGAAGTAAAGTGGAGAATTAAATAATGGAAACATTATTTAATTTAGAAGAAAAAGGCAAGTTGTCTTTTCGATTAAATAGCAACTTAATTCAAAAAGTGGGAGAAAAGTGTCATTAATTAAATAAAATTTAATTTATTTATTGCACAAAAGGCTACAATGAATAATTATTTAATCATAGTAGAAAGGGTAAACAATTAAATAAATAACAATTTATTAAATTAATCAAAAGAGGAAATAGAAAGACAAAATGAATTAATTAAATAATTCAAAATATTTAATTAATAGAAGACTTTATGACATTAGACAATAATTAAATAATTAAAATTATTTAATTATCAAGGTTGAAAGGGGATTTAATTTAAATTCATAGGCCTAGGATAATTTTTAGTGTCTACATGGCCAAACCCTCTCACTTCTAAAATGAAGCCTTTAAAGGTTGAGCAATGCTATTAGCATCGTTCTTGTATCATTATTTTTGGATGAAATCTAAACCAAAAAATTGATCCTTATGTATATAATTAATCCTTAGTTTGGTTGATCGAACTAGAGAATGATGTCATCATTCTAATTTGTATATGTAATTTCTTCACTTCAAACATGTTGTCTTAGTTTTTGAAACAAAGAAAAATGGGTAAGGGTTCACTACATATGGGGTTTTATACTAAAATTGGAATATTTCACCAAACTTACTATAAATAGAAAGGTCAAAATGAAGTAAATGAGCCCACATATTCTTCTATTTCATTCAATAAATGAGATCCCTCAAGTCAAAATCCACTTTCAACCCCTAGGTGAGTGAATTCTTTAAGGAATCTTATAATTTCCCTTTTTTGCAAGGATGGGGGTCTACGTCAAATAGCACTTTTGGGAGACACACTAAAAATAGTAAATCAACTCAAAACTAAAATGTAAGACCAAATCTAAGTATATTAAACATAGATCTAATAGACACAATTTATTTCACGCAAATCAAATGAGTGAAGAACACTTAAAACTAATCTCAAAAATAGTCGCAAAGTGTCCTATTCTAGCACAATGTCTTGACAGAAATGACTGAACAGGGGTTTTGGGAGAAAGATTAAAAATACCAAATGCACACATTTAAGACATGTAAAAGGTGGGTTTTACAAATGAAACATAATACTATCAGAAACAATAAAGCTTCCGGAAGATCTGAGAATGTAAAATGTTGTGTACCTCTTTAAAAATATTGTTTTCAAAAGCTTTCTGAGGACTCATTCACCCTATGGTGAATGGGTCCTGGCTAGGGATATCCAAAATCTATTTTTAGGTTCTATTCTCCTATTTATGCACTCCCAAATTCCTAAATCTCGTAGTCAAAAAGTCAAAAATATATTTTGTAGGTCAGTCGTGAAATTGCAAGAATGGTGACAACTTTGGCAACTTTGCAGTTGTTGTTCTTCAATAGATCTTCTACCTAAAATCTGCAATCACACATCAAGAGGGGAAAATTTTGTTTGTTAGCTAAATGGGGGTTTGCCTTGGTCAAACCCCATTTTGGTAATTAAACCTTGAATTGAAATAAAATAGCATGAAAGGGATGATGAATGAACAAAACAATGTCACTACTCACCAAACCCTTGGATGATCCTTTGATAATGGAGGTCTACAAGTTGCATGAAATGGCTTCAATGGATGTGGATCTTGACTTTGAATCTTTTCTTGAAATGATACTTTGAATGCTTGATTGAATCATGAAACCTACATCACAATGTTAGCTCCAAAAATATGCATGACTCCACATAACTTTGACATAATGCTTGGATCTTGATTGCTGCAACAAATGATGAAGAAATCCTCTCTTCAATGCTCTTGACAATAATCTTGTCTCTTCTAATTGATCTCTCAATTGTGCTCTTGAAAATCTAATGTTAATTTGATAGAATAACTTTGTGTTTATAGTAACTTATCCTTAATTCAAATATCACAAGCTGATATTGAAATATACATTTGAAATCCTTAAAATACTGCCAAAAACATAATTTAAATTAGGGTCCTAGGTCTAACTGGGGACCCATTTTCCCATGGGCGAATGGGTCCTAGGTCATTTACCTAGGACACACATTGCTCAATGATAAGTGTTATGTTAAGTCATTAATCAATAGGTTTTTCTCTTCAAAAATTACAATTAATTAGGCTTGGATTTGAATTAAAGGGGTCAATTAAAGCATAATTAACCTCAATTAATTAACAAAGTCCTAGATAAGTGTGAAAGTGTAAAGGTACACTTTACAACACCAAAAATAAGGCACAATAAAGTCCATTTTGATTAATAGCACCCTAAACTTAATGTGAATATGTAAAATATATATTACAACACTAAATTAAGGCATAATTTAGTTCATTTTAATATTAATATTTCCCAAATTAACTGTGAAAACATGATACTTTTTCCTACACTATAATTTCAAATGATTCATATTGTTCCATTTATTAAGATTATGTTTTAAAAAGTAAATCATTATTCACTGTCTTTAAATAAAGCCTTAATAGGTTGAACGATGCATTTCCCATCATTCCAATATTAAAGTTTCTAAAAGAAACAAAATGATGTATATATGTATAGCCGTTCAGTAAGAATATGTTTTAAACAGTGTTGAGTGTTTCATATTCACTGCTCTCATATCTTGATTATAATGGTGCCTTTATTAACTACATGATAGTTTCCATAACATTCTAAAAGATAATGAGTATTTTAAATGGTACATAAGGCTGAATAATAGCATGCATATCGTTTTGAACTTGATAGTAAATGTTTTAAAGGATGATTAAAATAAAATGATATTCATCATATTGTTATGAACAAAATTAAATGATTTAAATGATGTTTAAAACTAAATGATAGTAATAATATCATTCTTTAGATAATGATGCCTTAAAAAGAATGAATAAATCCGAGCGATATGTATTTTTTTGAATAATTTATCTCTAACTAGACTCTATTTTTAAAGCATAACGAAACATATATTGTTCTAAGGTGTAGATCAATACTTTCATCATTGTTAGATTTGCCTGGAAATGTATGATTTTGACTCTTATCCAACTTAAATAACCATTTTATGTTCTTTCTTCGAAACGAATGATGACTTGGTAGTAATTTTTCCTAATGTTCTTATTAAAGAATAGAATAGAACAAATTAAGAGTAACCTTGTTACATATCTTAACACTGAATGATCTATCTTTCAAAGAAAGTTGAATTGAATCTAGAAATGTATAGACTCTATCTTAACTCAGATTAATTCTAGTGTCGATTACAATTTATTTGAATGAAAACAATCTTGTGACATTCTGAATGATTTTTAAACTTAGAATGTTAAGTCTAGAGACTGCTCTATAAATTATAATCTTCAAGTTCTCAACTGAATCTAGTTGTATTTATTCTAATTCAAACTGAGAATGAATGAGTTTTCTAATGAAACCTATGTAACAATGGGATTTTTCTAGGTTAGCAATGTAACATGCAGAAATATAAAACCCAAAGTGGGTAATGAAGTGCAAAGGAATAGATGAACAATCTCATAGAGTGTCTTCATCCTCCATGACTAACCTCCATTACACCTTCTTAATTTTCTGAAAATAAATTGTTTGCCCTCAAATTAAGAAGAGCAAGCCAATAGAAATGACAAGCCCTAAGCAAATATTGAAGGAGTTGACAACTACATGCAATACTATGCCCTACTGCAACTAGTAAGCATTTACAATGTCTAAGTTATATCAAATGAAATATAGATATGCTATGACAAAAATGAAGAACAAATGCAAGATATCAAAGTGCAAGAGATGAAATATGAAAATATAAGATTATCTAAAAATGCAAGAGATAAGAGATGCAAGATGTGACCAAAATTGCTCTTTTATAGAATATGCAATTTTGTGTGAATGGCCAAGATTGAAAGTTAGCAAGTGCCCTAGAATCAATGGATGAGATTCCATATAGCAACCCACAATTAGGGTTAGGGCAACATTAGGTCAGATTTGAAATAAAGGGTTGAGATTGATTTCTAGAAAATCAAATCAATGGCTGACAGTGCATGTGACAAAAGATTCTGGGCACGGAAAATGGAGTTGTTGGAGAATTAAATAATTATTTAAAATTATTTAATGTTGACTTTTTGAATTAAAAATTATTTTAATTTAAAAAGGGGTGGGTTCATGTGACAGTAAATAATTTAAATTAAATTATTTACTAAAGAGGGAAATTTTAAAGGGGGGTTTATTTTAAATAAATAATATTTATTTAAAATGAACACAATAAAAGAGGAGAAATTAAATAATAAAATTATTTAATTTAGGTGCTGGGACTTATTTTAAATAAATAAGATTTTAGAAGAAATTAAATAATAAGAGTTATTTAATTTAGGTGGGAATTAAATAATAAAGATATTATTTAATTATTAGAGAATTGTGACAAATGGAACCTTTTAAATTAAATATAAAGATTTAATTCAAAGTTTAGGAGAGTTGACCAAATTAAATAAATAAAATTTAGTTAATTTATGAGAGAAGAGGCTAATGAATAATTAGATAATTAAATATAATTATTTAATTATAGTGGAAGGTAGATTAAATAAATACAAATTTATTTAATTTTAGGAAGAAGAGGACTTTAATTAGTGACATAATTAAATAAATAAATAAAATTATTTATTTAATAATTAGGAAGACATAAAGGGAGAAATAAATTAAGAAATTTATTTAATTATAGGAGGATATTTAGACAATTAGTGACGCATTAAATAAATAATTACAATATTATTTATTTAATAATCATGAGGAATAAACAGATATGAATTAATTAAATAATTATGAATTATCTAATTAATAGTTGAGAGTGAGTCAGGGACATAATTAAAATGTCCTAATTAAGGTTAGAAGAAGAGCTTGCGGGCCTAGGTCATTTTTATGTGTCTACATTTGCCCCTCTTTGTCATAATGCAACTTGTCGCATTGTGGCAAAGAAAATAAGTCAAACATATGCCCTAGTGCAAGATAAGATGACGAAGAATGACGAGGAGGGTTGCGGTATGCCCCCTCGGGAAGACAAACGGGTTCCCAGAACACGGGTGTGCTCTCGAAATGGACTGAGAAGAATAGAATACGAAGAGGAAGAAATGTTAGTGAAAATGATATGGATGCAATGCCTATATGAGATGCATGTTAGCTCCTAGACCAAATCCTTCAATATATTACCATAGGACTTTAATATTTATTGCTCTTTAATCATCATTGGGCATATTATTGTAATGGCCAACAAACATCATGATATGACATAAATCAATATGTACAAGGTCGCACCATCACATAAGACAAGCAGTCATAGACAAGGATGATCATGACTCATACTAAAAGTGCAATTGCCCCAGTCTTTTTGTCATAACCAACCACAAGCAGAAAAAGACAAGAAAGATAAACCATGAAACGTCGTTGCTTCTCTAAATCCTGTTTCCAGGACATCCTTGAGAAACTAGCAACATGATTGCCAAAAGAACAAAAAAATAAAGCCATTAGCATGATAAGTCGTTGTTTTTCTAAATCCTGTAGTTAGGACATCGTTGAGAAACTAGTAACATGAGTGTCAAAAGATAAGACAAACGTCATGAGACATTGTTGTTTCTCTAAATCCCGTTGTCGGGATCTCGTTGAAAAACTAGTAACATGATGAAAAGGCCAAAGACAAGTGCCAAGTATTTGCCAAGTGTTTTAAGATTAAGGTTGCCAATTGTCAAGCGATATCAAATTGAGGAAGGACACATCCTAAATGACATTGATATTTAGGGGATCAATTCTCGAAGTTAGGAGAATCCATCAAAAACTAGATGATGAGGACAATGCTTAGGAAGGACACATCCATAAGCATAAAGAAATGACGAGAGTTGCTCTTCAGAAGGACACATCTGAAGAAGAACCCAAATTTTTGCTAGGTTAAATTGTCTGGATATAATTTGATTACATGTCATTGCTAATATGTCGAAATGATCAGAATTGCTAATGAAACAAACTGATGATAGATTGCTTGCTTGAGATTGATGGAAGATTTGCTCGATTTGAATAAATTTTGACGTGTGTGAAAATGTTGTGTCATGAACCCTAATGGACTAACCTAGTGCGGCCTCGGGGGCTCATCGATTGATGGCCTTGCCTACATCGTGCACTCAGAGACCTCGTAGTTTGACACGACCAAAAGACTTTGTCCAAAGGACAAAAGTTTGAATCATGATTTTATTTTGACAAACCTAAAGATTGACCTAATGTCTCAGGGATTCAAAGATGAATCTTGCCTACATAGCAAATGTGCAGAGACAACATAGTTCCGACGTGGACAAAGATTGACTGACTTGACTGAATGGACTAACAAGATATTACACTAACTTTGTTTTGGGGATTTTGACATTGATTTGAATGTTTTTGTATTTTCTCAAGATATTTTTCAATTTTTAGGTCTTTTTTCATAACTTTATACGATTTTTAGGATTTTATTCAGGACTTTTTCAGATTTTTATGACTTTTTTCAGGACTTTATAAGAATGCAAGATCATGTGCGACACCCACTGCAATTGCACGACAAAGGTCTTGCCCCTAGACAAAGCGGGGATTATCTGAGTCCAATGGTATGGAGATAGGTAGATGCAAGGCAAAGGTAAGGATATGCAATGGATGATGTCAACCAAATGCTAACTATGGTCAGAATTGACAGGACTTAGGATGGATGTCATGAATGCCATGTTGTTGTGATGATGGAAAGTGGACAAGGGTTGATTAGAGTAACAGTAGATGGCAGAGCAATGATTGACTACACATGGTGCCTGTTTGCTAGGTTTTCATCATGGTACCTATCCAAAGCGACTGTTTACCAGATTTTCACCACTGGATGAAATTATTTCTTTTGACTGTTTTTGCCATTTTTTTATTTTTTTGGTGTCACCAAGACGCTTGTTTTCCAGGTTTTCATCAAGGGACGATTTTTTTTCTATTTTTCAATTTTTTGTATTTTTTAGGTTTTAGCCAAGCTCTCTGATGCTATGTGTAGAAATTTATCAAATGTAAGTTGTTGATAGGTTCTGTCAGTTGTTCTCCATCGGGTGTGGCTAACTAATAAGTTCTAAAACCAAATGCGACAGTAATGATATAAGGACCAAGCCAATTAGCCTCAAACTTTTTGAGCTTTTCACGGTCCGCTTGATTTCTAGGGTTCTGCATGAGAACCAAGTCACCGATTTCAAACTTTCTCACCATCACTCTTTTGTTATAACTTTGGCAGATACAATTTTGATATGCCTACAGATGATTTAAGGCATTTTAACTTCTTTCTTGTAGCATTTCTAGCTCATGCAGGCGAGACTGTCGGTACTCTTCATCGTCGATCATTCTTTTTAAGGAGACCCAAAGAGAAGGAATTTTGACCTCGATGGGCAGTATGGCCTCAAATCTGTAGACAAGAGAAAATGGAGTGGCTCAAGTGGGTGTGCGAATGCTGGTTCGGTAGGCCCATAAAGCAGGATTGAGTTGTAAGTGCCTATCGCAACCAACGTCATTGATTGTCTTCTTCAGAATGCAAAGGATTTTTTTATTGGATGCCTCAGCTTGACCATTACCTTGCGGGTAATATGGGGTGGAGAAATAGTGTTGGATGTGGAATTGTGCATAGAGTTCACGAACATCCTGATTTTTGAATGGACTTTCATTATCTGTGATGATGGATTGTGGGACACCATACCGGCAAATGATGTAATTCAGAATAAACTTGGATATTTGTTTATCGGTGATGTAAGTGAGAGGGAAAGCTTCAATCCACTTAGTAAAATACTGAGTGGCGGTGATTATGAATTTATGGCCATTAGAAGAGGATGGATGGATCTTTCCCACGAGGTCAAGTCCCCATTGTGCGAAAGGCCATGGAGAAGTGATTGGTCTCAATTCCTGTGTAGGTGCATGAATCAGGTCACTATGCACCTAGCATTTTTGACATGTTCTGACAAATTGAAGAGCATCTTTTTCTAATGTTGGCCAGTAGTATCCCAATCCAGTGAATTTCCTAGCTAAGGTTGGACCACTCGAATGAGATCCACATATACCCTCATGTACTTCTCGTAAATTCATTTGGGCTTCATCAGTGTCGAGACAACGAAGAAGGGTATTGTCAAAGCCACAGCGGTATAAGGTGTCACTAACAATGGTATGTCTAGCCGCTTTTCGGATAAAGGATTTTCATTGGTTGTTAGATAGGTTGGGTGGGAGGGTTTCGGACTTAAGATAGTCATATATGTCCTGATACCAAGGCAAACTGGGACCAACAATCTTGCACACCATTTATGACTCTGGAATATCGTATGCCGACATCAACAACTGTTCCACTAAGAATTCAAATTGTGACACATTCTTAGGGATGTCTAGGAGATATCCAATGGTAGCCATTGCATCAACTGCCTTATTTTGTGTCCTTGGGATTTGTTCAAATGCAATCATTTTGAAGTACATCAAGAAACTATCCACCATTCATTTATAGGGAAGCAACTTCTCATCTTTTGTGTCATAGTCATCATTGACTTGATTGATGACTAACTGAGAATCTCCGAATAAGAGCAATGTCTGAATTTTCCATTTTATTGCTATCTTGAGACTTGTGACCAATGCCTCATATTCTATCATATTATTTGTACAAGGGAAAGCGATCCGAGATTATTTAGGAATTGAATCCCCTTGTGGTGTGATAAATAATGTGCCTGCTCCTGAGCCATGACCAATGTGGGACCCATCAAAGTATAGTTTCCATGGTGAAGTTGGTTCTGCGTGAAAGATAGACTCATCCGAAAAATCAGTTATCAGGGGATGAGTGGCTTGGATTGGTGCATCTTCCAGTTGATCTAATATTACTTGACCTTTTATTTCCTTGCACTCCACATATTATATGTCATACTCGCTTAATATCATGACCCACTTCGCCAAATAGCCTGTCAATGCTGCTCAACTCATGAGATATTTTAGTGGGTCAATCTTAGCTACCAAATGTGTTTGGTGGCTTAGCATATAGTGTCTTAGTTTCTGCACCGCAAAAACAACTGCAAGGCATGCCCATTCAATGGTTGTGTAGTTGATCTCATATCCAATTAGTGTGCGACTAATGTAATATATGGCTCTTTCTTTTTCTTCATGGTCATTTTGCGCCAATAATGCCCCCAGTGCATTTTTCGTTGCAGAGACATATAGGATCAATGGTTTTCCTTCAATAGGCGGCATTAACACTGGTGGTGTTAATAGATATTTTTTAATTTGGTCAAAGGCTATGTTGCACTTATCTATCCATACAAAAGGAATGCTTTTGCATAGCAGATATTTGAATGGTTGACACTTGTTTGCCAACTATGCGATGAAGCGGTGAATAGACTGCAATCTGCCCTGAAGTGTTCGCAACTCACTGATCCCTTTTGGCGAAGGCATATCTATAATTGCCTTTACTTTTGCGGGATTAACCTCAATGCCTCATCGCAAAACTATGTATCCCAACAGCTTGCCTGAAGTGACTCCAAAGACACATTTCTTTGGATTCAATCGAACCTTGTAATCCTTAAGCCGTCTAAAAATTTTGTCCAAGACTTTGAGATGTTCTTTTCTTGTCAAATATTTTGCCAATATGTCATCTACATAATCTTCCATTATGATATGCATCATGTCATGGAATATTTTTGTCATATCCCTTTGGTATGTAGTGTCTGCGTTCTTTAGGCCAAAAGGCATGATGTTCCAATAGTACGTTCCCTATGGGCAGGTGAATGCCATTTTATGATAATCTTCTATTGCAATTCGGATTTGGTTATATCCTGAGAAACCATCCATGAGGGATAGCATCTCGTACCCTACTATGAGATCAACGATCATGTCTATGTTTGGTAGGGGGAAGTCATCCTTTGGGCAAGCCTTGTTCAGATCCCTAAAATTCGTGCAAATACAAATTTGTCCATTTGGCTTTGTAACAGGAACAATATTGGATATCCAATCAGCATAGTCTATTGACCTTATGAACCCAACATCTAGTAATTTCTTTAGTTCAGCTTTTACCAGGAGTGCAATCTGTGGATGCATTTTCCGCAACTTTTGTTTCACTAGTTTGATTCCCAAGATGAGAGGAAGATGATGCAGAACCAATTCAGGATCAAGGCCTGGCATGTCAACATATGACCATACAAAGTTAACTTTTCTGTTTGTGAAGAATTGTTGAAATTCGGGTTTTTCTTCCTCTGACAATGATGCGGCCAAGAGAATCATTTTGGGATTCTTTGGTGTGGCTATGTTAACTTCCATTGTGTCCTCAATGAGCATAGCTAATTTTTCATGTGTCACGGGAAGAAAATCCAATCCTCCATCCTTAGGCACCTCAAAGAGGTTTTCACCTTCGAATACGTCCTTTATATTTACTATTTTACCACCAGAAGGTGCCTTGTGGTTTTCACCTAAAGACGTTTCTTTTTCTGTCTTATTCTTTGTATTTTTGCGACTAGAGGATTTCATAGTCTCCTCGAAGTAAGCTGCACAATCTAGATCAATGGAAAATCATGTTTTGTGATCTCCCCATGGTATGCCTTCTCTGAACCCCATGAATTCCGCAATGGCCTCATCATTCTGAAACATGTCCATTATTGGTGGCTCTTGTTGGTCCCAGTCGATCAGTTGTGGATAGACAAGTGAAATCCCATTGTCGGTGTTGGTAAAGGATGGGGAAGATGTGGAAAGCATGGCAAGTGAAGCTTCAAGTGTGAAGGCAAATTTGTCAATTTCAACTTCCGTGTCAGATGCGATGGATGGCCCATACTCAGAGTTAGATGAGTCAAATTCAAAGTCATAATAGGGGATAAAACTATCTGCATCATGACTAGTGGATGGAGTTTCAGAGGCATGGACAGTAGGTTCAGGCGTGTTAGGCTCATGGGTGGGTTTGGGAATGAGGGGGGGTGATGCAAGTGATGTTGACAACACCTTGTGTTCTTTCGGGTTCCAAGGAATGCTTGCCCATTCTTTCTTTTTGGAATGTTTGTCAATAGGGTCAATGTTATATTCCTATCGGATTCTTTCTTCAAAGGGAATTTGGCCAGGTTCGAGGAATAGTTCTTCAATGTCATAGTCACCTAGGGTTTTGTTAGATCCCCATTCCCATTCATTGGAGTCAGTTTCAGTAAGGGATTCTTTCCTTGTCTCGACACTTTCCATTGCTGTCATGTCCTTAATTGAAAATTCATAGGTACATTGATCGTCAGTTCTGAGTTGTCCAAACCCTAGCCCCATGTACCTTGGTCTTTCTTTTATTATAATAGGTTCCCTCCTTCCGTTGTTGTTCTTTCCAAGGCCACTTGTGCCATCGAAGCCTAGTGTCTTTCATATATCATAGCCTTTTCCGTAAAGATGTACCGGTAGGGGAGGTGACACTTTTGGATCTTTGTAGAGCCAGTTAGCTATATCAATGATGGCTTCATTACCCATGTCCCCCCATAGCGTGAAAATTGTTCTTGGTGGAACCTGAAAAGTTGTCTTGGGTTCGACTGCAAAGCATGGTCTACCATAGACTTTAGGAGGCTTGGGTATTGTTGTAATACAGTAAGCTGTATTCAATTTGAATTCCCCAGAGCCTATGTCCTAGATCTGTAAATCTTTGCTTTGTATGGAGGCCGAGGAAGATGGTGTTGCGGAAGGTGATGGAATGGTTGATTTGGTGAGTGTGGATGAGTCAATATATTTGGATGAAGTGGAAGTGGAGGCCTCCTGATTGATGGGTACCTGATGCTCAACGGTGGCTCACAAATTTGTGCAGTATTGAAATGGATCGGGATCTCCCGGGATAGTAATCTCAGTACCATCAAAAGGGAATTTTAGGCATTGGTGGTATGTGGATGGAATGGCCTTTAGAGCATGAATCCAAGGTCAACCAAGTAAGATGTTGTAGTGTATATCACGATCCAGGACCTAGTATGTTGTATCTATGATAACTGGTCCTACTTGGAGTGGAATTGTAATGATGCCTTTAGAAGCGCGTTCTTCATCATCGTATGCCTTGATGATGATGCTCTTGCTAGCATCAACACATGCATCAAAGAAACCAAGAGCCTTAACCAATTTTAATGAGCAAATGTTCAATCCTGCTCTGCCATCTACTAAGACTCTTCTAACCTTGTGTTTGTGGACAAAAACCTTGATGTGAAGGGCATCATTATGCATTGGTTTGGGCAAGGAATAGTCATTGTCTGAAAAGGTGATGTGATGAGGCAAATTTAGGTATCCGACTATAGTCTCAAATTGGTTGACATCAATGTTGGTTGGGATGGACGAATTTTGTAGGACTTTATCCAAGATGGCCTTGTGTGTGGGTGAAATACGGAGTAGTTCGAGAATGGATATTTGAGCAGGTGTTTTATTTAGTTGCTCAATGATGTTGAACTTCGATTTGGGTGTTGACTATCTGGCGGATGGACCAGGTATGGTGATCTTAGGCTAATGTGTCGAAGGACCTGGGATAGTGACCTTGCCTTTACACATTGTCACATTGCATTCTAGGGCTTTTTTAATGGAAATGGTATTAACACATTCATCTTCCTCAGCAGCACGAAGATTGTTAATAATGGTACCATCAGGATAATTGTAGGTAGGATGACCATTAGTGTAGGCGAGATGGATGTAGTTGGCTTGATTATTGTTATTCGTTGTGCCAGATGAGGAAGCTTTACCATGATCCTGCAATGGGTTTTTGTATATAGTATGATCTGCATTAGATGTGAAGGATTGACCACCTAGCTCAATGGTGTGGTTCTCAATGAGGTCTTGCACCAGATTTCGCAATTGATGACAAGAGGATGTTTTGTGCCCTTTGGCACGGTGGAAATCACAAAATGCATTATCATCCCACCACGCTGGCTTGAACTGACTAGGGTCATATAGTTTAGGGTCTTCCAATGTTATGACACTGTTTTGAAGAAGTTTCTTCAAGACAATTTCAATAGGTTCACCCAGAGGGGTGTATGTACGTTTTTGGAATTATCACGGTTGGCGCAACTGCCTTTGATTAGTTTGAGTAGGATTACTTTGGATAGTATTTGGAGTTGGTGTTGGTGTAGTTACAGGTGTGTTTTGATTTTGTACTCCTTTGATGGTGAGTACATGACTTGTTGTATTGACGATTTTTGCATCAACCACACCATCATTGGTGATATGTTTATTCTTAACCCAGTATTTGGTTTTGTCATTTGAGCTACTTGGGTTATTATTTGTGGTGGCTTTGATGATTTTTCCACCATATTTCAATTCACCTTTAGCGATTAAGGATTTTTCAAGCTGAACACCTTTTTCAAAAAGGTCAACAAAGGTGGTGCAACAATGGACTTGTAAGCCATATTTGAGTGGTTCTAGGAGAGTTTGTACAAACATAGTGACTTTCTCCTTTTCAGGTATTTCTACCGGACATCTACTTGCTAAGGTTCACCATCTTTGAAAGAAGGGAATAAAAGTCTCTCCTGCATCCTCTTGGGCAAGTCTGCATAAGGAGGCAATGTCAATATCTGTGTCAATGTTATAGGCATAGTTTTCAACAAATTTGTTTGCCAATTCATCCCATGTTTTGATTCCTTTAGGCAATAGTGAGAACCATTCTAATGTGTGACCTGCGAGGCTTCTTGAAAAGAGTCTCATGAGATAGGTTTGTTCATATGCAATGTCCATGCAACTAGTGGTGAATTCTCTTATGTGTTCAATGGGGTTTGTTTTGCCTTTGTATTTAGGAAAATGAGGTACCACATACCCATGAGGAAAGGCTGGCATATACAAGGTGGTGTCGAATGGATATGGACACAAGTCATGTGACATGTAAGACTTTTTGTTGGATTGCTGCAAGGTCTCCACTTGTGTTTGAAGAGCAGCAAGTTGTAGTGTGAGTGCCTCCACAATGGGGTTGTTGGTAGCATCACACATGTTGGTGAGAAGTATGGATTGGTTGCCCACTTGTTGTGATGAGATGTGTTGGTTTGGAATGTGTTGTTGGTGAGCAAAGTGGGTGTTCTGATTTTGCGGTTGTTGGAAATGAGTGTATTGATTGGGGTTATGTTGTTGTGTATGTATTTGAGTAGCATATGTGGGGATTTGAGATCCTACCATGTTGGATTGAATTTGTGGGCCTTTCTGATTTTGAGTATGTTGATGTCCAAATGGAGTAAAATATTGGGTGCCTTGATTGCCTTGACCAAATAAGAAATTATGGACTTGATTAGTGTTGGTATTTTGTCTCAAAGGAATGTTGGTATTAACCTGTGAATAATTAGGTTGGGTTCCTTGGATATAACTCTTCGTTTATTTCTCTCATAAGGATTTGATGAGTTAGTTGCCATAGTATTTGAGGGACCTAATAACAGGTTTGTTGATGGACCCATGGAATTAAATGAAGTTCCAAAGAGGTTTGAGGTAGTTGCACCCATTGTTGATCCAAATGTTTGTGAAGGGGTAGTGGTTGTTTCTTGGGGGATGGATTGTGATGTGGTGTTGGTTTGGGTAGATGATCCTCCAATGGATGTTGTGTTGGTTGTGGTGGCTGCATTAGTTGTGGTAGCTACATTGGTTGTGGTGGTAGTATGATCAAGGGAGGTAGTATTGATGGTGTCAATGGTGTTTTGTGGAGAGGTTCCCATGGAAGTATTGTGTGATTGATGATTTGGAGATGTTGCTCTAATAGTGTTGAGGTCAAATCCTTTTGGTAACCTAGCCCCTTGGTCAAGAAGCATGGCTAAATATCTGGATGAGTCATTTAGGACCAATTCTTTCACAAAAGAGGCCACTTCTGGGTTTTGGGCAGCAGCTTGTATGTCTTCTTCAAAAACTTCTCCATTTTGGTTTCTGCAAACAAATTGTTCAAAGGGGTTGTGTGGAATAGATGTCTCACCAAAAGGATTGATTGTAGAATTTTCCATGTCATTAGCAAGAGTGTTCATGTTACTAGGGAATAAATTCATGTCATTGGTGAAATTGGTAAAGTTGGTGTCTTGACCAAAAGAATCCATGAGTCTCTTCTTTCTTTGTAACCTAGTTTCAACCATAAAAAGGTTTGCTCAACTTTGGGATGATGAGGGATAATGGGTGATAATGATCTAAATGTGACACTATGTTTTTGGGTTTTTGAGAATAAGGAATGCTATGAAATGCAAATGAGATGAAAAGGAGGCTAAAGGTTTGTGGATGCAAATGATGACACTAAAATGAGGAGACTAATGATTTGCAAACTAAATGGAGCCTAAGATACACTCACTATTGAGAAATCTAAGGAGATGACTACTTGACCAAACAAAGTGCTTGCAATGTTTCAGGTTTGGAAAATCAATGGACCATAATAGGACTAAAATAGGACCAAGTGAAGTTTCCACACTAGACTATTGAGTGGGAAACAATTCACAAAATTTTTGACTAAATGACTAAGGGTGATTGGGTCCAATGATAACCTACTTTTGAAGACAAAGTCTTGACAATAGATGGTAAGGAGTGTATTCCTAAAATCTGAAAATTGAGTGTCTAAGGAGATGGTAGAGTTAACAATGCAACTAGTCAAATGCAAATGGAAACCTATGGTGATCCTAAGAATTCCATCTATAATGTCATGATGAGGGAAGTTGAGCAAATCAATGTCTAGTTTGACAGAAACAAAAAAGGACTTGATGAAATCTGCAAAGATTTGTTTCAGTTGGAAAAGTTGTTTCAGATTGTTGCAAGTTTGATGTTTTATTTGTTTCAAAACAGTTGGCAAATACATGGTGTGGTAAAAAAGATGAAAATCAACCACATAGAAGTCATTTTACAAAATCTTATGGCTGTAAGGACAGTATTCTTTTGGATTCCACTAACCGCATATCCTTAGTGGATGAATTCATAAGCTTGGCCCACAAGCTCCCCCTTATAGTGCATTCACTTCTCAAGGCAACCAAGCTTCCAACCTCCATGAAACTCCCATGGCAGATTGATCATCTCTACTAAGAACTGAGCAGTGCGGGTGTCATCGCAACGGTTGTTGTTGTACCAAAGAATAGAAGGTTTTTGGCTTGCTAAAACAAAGGATTTATTTCAAGCACCCGTTCAGAAGGCCACGCGAGAGGCATTATCATCCTAGACTACAGAGGTTACGGTATGCAAGTTTTGACGCACCACAAGGGTACTGGGAGTCAATTTTTGATCCGCAAGAATTTATGTAATGCTAAGCTTTCCTTAACATTAAAATTTATATACCGGTTGGGCGTCGCTTGGCTTTAGCGCATTCCGGGTTTGAGTCACTTTGGGGTGAGTACTTTTTCCCACCAAAGCAGGCCCAATTTTCTAAGTTTCAACAAAAGCAAATTAGAATATTCATAGTTCAATCGATCCTTGTTTAAAAACAAAGAGTGAAAACATGAATATCCTAACTCACACTCGCATAGTGTTCATTTTAAGCCCAAATCAAAATGTGTTGACAAACATAAAAAAAAAATGGAGTTCATTTTAACAATTTGTAGTATTTGTCAAACATGGGGTTCATTTTAACCATATGTAGTGTGAGCTAACTAAAAGTTTATTTTAACACAATGCTATGAAGAGATGCAAATTCATTTAAAACCAATGAGTTATAGTGCAAGATTGTGTTCTTTTTAGCCCAATGAGTACGCATGCATGTTCATTTTAACCCATGAATGTAAAATGCAAATTTGTCTAAGATTTGTGAAATAAACAAGAAAAATGTTAGACTCCTCGCCACAAGCTGCAAACAAAAAATCAGTAACCCCAAAATCTTTAAACTACCATGCAGAAAAAAAGTGTTGCCCTAACCCGAATTGACCTAGTGCAAGCCCAAAACCTAGAGTCAATAATAGTTTCTCTTACACCCAGGATTGCACAAGTGCGCAAGGGGAGAGGATACTTCTATTATTGATCACTAATATTAAAGGGTTAGCTAGTTAACATAAATCTGATTTTTGGAACTAGTTTTTGCATCAAAAGTAAAAACACAAAAAATAAACCCTTCCTAAAATTTAAAGAGTTTTCCAAAAATCTAAAGAAATCCGAAAAATTCACCGTTTTGCATCCAAAATTAATTTTTTATGAAAAATAATAAAAAAATTATTAAAAATTGAAAACAGCTTCAAAAAACTTTATTTTTTTTACTACGGGTGCCTGACATCATTCCAAACCTGCAAAAAAAAATTTGTGAACAGATCTGCAAAATTGTGTGAGATATAAGTCAATCTTTGTAAAACCCTAATTTTTAAAGATCTGTTTTTTGTCAAATTATTTTGCAAGAAAATTAAAAACATAAAAAATAGACTCCTATTGAAATTGAGAGAGATTTTCGAAACTGTAAATAAATCTGAAAATTTGCTAATGTGCTCTCACAATTGATTTTTCATTAAAATAACAAAGAAAATTATTAAAAATTAAAAACAGCTCCAAAAAATTTGATTTTTGGATTGGAAGCTCTTGATATTGTCGCCAACCTACAAAAAAAAAAAATTCAGAAAATATGTAGCCATTTGAGAGATATGGTCGAATCTTTGAAAACTAGGGTTTTGTCCCCAAAATGATGCAAAACCTGCAACAAAAAAGATCCCACTCCAAAATTCCTCAAAATTTGTCAAAATATGTTAGGTTCACCAATGTAACAATGGGTATTTTCCTAGGGTTAGCAATATCATATGCAGAACATAAAAACCCAAAGTGGGTAATGAAGTGCAAAGGAATAGATGAACAATCTCATAGATTGTCTTCATCCTCCATGACTAACCTCCATTACACCTTCTTAATTTGTTAAAAATAAATTGTTTGCCCTTAGATTTAAGAAGAGAAAGCCAATAGAAATGACAAGCCCTAAGCAAATATTGAAGGATTTGACAACTACATGCAATATTATGCCCTACTACAACTAGTAAGCATCTACAATGTCTAAGTTATATCAAATGAAATCTAGATATGCTATGACAAAAATGAAGAACAAATGCAAGATATCAAAGTGCAGGAGATGAAATATGAAAATGTAAGATTATCTAAAAATGCAAGAGATAAGAGATGCAAGATGTGACCAAAATTGCTCTTTTATAGAATATGCAATTTTGTGTGAATGGCCAAGATTGAAAGTTAGCAAGTGCCCTAGAATCAATGGACGAGATTCCATATAGCAATCCACAATTAGGGTTAGGGCAACATTAGGTCAGATTCAAAATAAAAGGTCAAGATTGATTTCTAGAAAATCAAATCAATGGCTGACAGTGCATGTGACAAAAGATTCTGGGCATGGAAAACGAAGTCCTTGGAGAATTAAATAATTGTTTAAAATTATTTAAATCAAGAGGGGATGTTGACTTTTTGAATTAAAAACTATTTTAATTAAAAAGGGCGTGGGGTCATGTGACAATAAATAATTTAAATTAAATTATTTACTAAAGAGGGAAATTTTAAAGGGGGATTTATTTTAAATAAATAATATTTATTTAAAATGAGCACAATAAAAGAGGAGAAATTAAATAATAAAATTATTTAATTTAGGTGTTGGGACTTATTTTAAATAAATAAGATTTTAGAAGAAATTAAATAATAAGATTTATTTAATTTAGGTGGGAATTAAATAATAAAGATATTATTTAATTATTAGAGAAATGTGACAAATGGAACCTTTTAAATTAAATATAAAGATTTAATTCAAAGTTTAGGAGAGTGGACCAAATTAAATAAATAAAATTTATTTAATTTATGAGGGAAGAGGCTAATGAATAATTAGATAATTAAATATAATTATTTAATTATAGTGGAAGGTGCATTAAATAAATACGAATTTATTTAATTTTAGGAAAAAGAGGACTTTAATTAGTGACATAATTAAATAAATAAATAAAATTATTTATTTAATAATTAGGGAGACATAAAGGGAGAAATAAATTAAGAAATTTACTTAATTATAGGAGGATATTTAGACAATTAGTGACGGATTAAATAAATAATTACAATATTATTTATTTAATAATCATGAGGAATAAACATATATGAATTAATTATAAAATTATGAATTATCTAATTAATAGTTGAGAGTGAGTCAGGGACATAATTAAAATGTCCTAATTAAGGTTAGAAGAAGAGCTTGCGGGCCTAGGTCATTTTTATGTGTCTACAACCTAATGTTTATTTTTTATCAATAAGAATTTCTTGTGGTATGGATCTTTCTTTTAATCAAAAGAATGTATACATATACTCAATTTTTAATAGAAGGTCATATATGTGTACATGCATAAATCTTCCATTTATGCATATAAACATACATGTGATATACCTTCTTTCTATTTTATCTTTTTATCAACTTATTTACTTTACTAGAATAATGATTGATTTATTTTGTTGTAAAGAAGAAAGGAATAAGGTGCTGGAATGATACTATATGTGTATTAAGATGTGTTTATGTGATTCCACATGAATAATGATTAGAGATCAAGATAGATGGTTGATTTCATGTTGCATAACCTTTTGGAAATACTGAAATCGACTTAGAATATTGTGCATTATATCTGTTGACTTAAGGTCATTTGCTATATCAAATAGATTGTGCTTGCTGAATATTCTGATTCTATTAAAAAGTACAATTTGATGTAGAATAGACTATTGCACATTATGTTATATGTTGCAAGTGAATAGTTTAGTATAAAATGGGTATCCTTTATGTATGTAGAAAGTTAGTTTTCGGGACGGGTGCCAAAAATGGGTTAACAAAGAGTATAGGTTTTGATTTTTCCAAAATCTATCTTTTGTAGTTGTATACATCATATGCTTGGCCAAGTGTTTGTAGTCCATTATGTTGAATTGTCTAATTTTTATGATGAAACTCTCTACCATTTCTAAATATTGATCTTGCATGTTCTAAATGAACATAGAAATGCATGTAGTTGCTAGGAACGCACCAGATTCCACCTTGGATATCATATTCTCTTGCTAAATATTCCGTGTAGGGTCAGGTATTCTTTGAGTTAGGAAGAATTCTAGAGAAGCATAGCTTCGTGGTTGGGTGGAAAAGTTCCTAAACCATGTTCTCTTCCACCAAATGTGGCAAGTGTTGAAGAGGAATCACATGGAATTCCATTTTTTATTATTGTACTTTGTACTACATGATGTAAAATTGAGTTGACTAAGTGGCGCTATTGGCCTAAGTCAAACTATGTAACTTGAAAATTTGACATTTGGAAATGAATATAAATTATTTTTTGGACAAATGTGCTATGATATAAAATAGCTGATTGATTATGTCTTTAATTTATTATTCATAATGTCATAATTGATTTGTTTTTGTGTTATTTAAGTATGACACATTACATTTGGTATCAGAGCTTAGGGTTCATCTCTATTCATATGATCCCATAGTAGTCAAACTTAGGGTTAGTTGACCCTTACTCAAATTTGAGTTTGACAAACTTGAATTGAATGCAAGTATGGGAAGGTCAAAGTTTGGGGAAAATAAGGGAAAGATAGTTAGGACTTCCAAAAAGAAAGTTGTTGTTGAAGAGAACCCAAAACTTAAAGTCCAACCTGAGATTTCGGATGATGAGACCTTAGCACACACCCTCACTCGACTTAAGTTAGAAAGGGGAAATAAGATAGAAGAGTCTAAACATACTGTCAAAACTAAGAAACCTTTTGCAATATGAGATTGGCCTTTGGGGTGAAGACCCAATTCACCCATTCTGACTAAAGAAGAGAAGGAGTGTCTGCATGCACATCCTTCATCTTCTAAGAAGGTTGTAATAGACTCTGATGAGGAACCAAAAGAGCGTCCTCTATCTAAAAAAAAACAACCCGCCTAATAAGGGGGAAATTTTGTAAATAAGGATCTATTTAATCCATTATTATAATAAATAAAGTCTTTCTTTGTGTTCAAAGTTGTGATCTTGAATGACTTATTCTTGTTATGAATGAACATGAATATATTTTAAATATTACATGTCATAATACTTAGTATATGTGTTTGAAATGATTAAACATAGGAGGACTTGTGTCAGTTACGTTAAATGTGAGTTGTGACGTGTGTAAATCATGAACCACCATGGTGAACACTAGGAATGGAAACTCAAGTGGGGGTCAAAATGAGATGTTGGACCAAATCCTAGATCTTCTAAATCGAAAGGAAAATAGGATGGACCATTTGGAAGGGGAATTTTGAGGTATGTGAGATGGTTATAACCTAAGGAATGAGGAGAAACCACAAGGAATTAGAGATCAAGGTGGAAATAATCGAGAAAGAATCAGAGGAGAACTTGGTAAGGACTTCAAAAGTGTAGCTCCACCGAAATTTGATAGAAAAACCATCGAAGATGGAGAAGAAGCATGCATAATTGAAATGGAGTACTTTGGGCTCTGAAACTTATCAGATGAATTTAAGGTTGTATGGGTAGCTTATCAACTCTCTAGTCAGGCAACCACATGGTGGGACAATGAAATGGAAAAATAGAAATTGCTACCTAGAGAGACCACATGGGAATAGTTCCTTCAACATTTCTAAAAAAGGTGGCGCCCTCAGCACTTTTTCAACAAGAAGATGACCGAGTTCCAAAACCTAGCTCAAGGGAGTATGTCAATGACTCAATATTGGGAAAATTTCATCCATTCACTTAAGTATGTGCCTCAATACTAGACCGATGAGCGCTATTGAATTTAAAAGTTCATATTAGGGTTAAGGCCCCAAATTGGAGTAGAGGTGGATATACATAATCCCCATACTATGGAACAATTATTTGAGAAGGCCACCAAACAAAAGTAGAAGTTGCAATAGCTGTCCAATTTTTGAAATAATTTGAATTCTAAGTCTCGGTTTGGGAATAAGAAGTTTTAGAAAGGAGACAAACCCTATCAAATCAAAAATCTGAAAAGGGGAAGTGACTCTCAAGAGAAAGGAGAGGGCAGTAATGGTAGTAAGAACAAGAAGGACAATAGCAATAAAAGAAATTTTGATAATAAATAGAAGATCTCCAAGGAAGATAGGTTGGTAGGTCGAAAAGGGCCTTGTGATGGGTGATAAACCTATGGAGGTGATCAATATGCCTCAAGTTTCTCATAATGTTCAAAGGCGTGAAAGAAAGGAAACCAGCATCAGATCCATGCAATGATGGACAATAGACAAGATGAGTTTTAAGCTTCACCAATCTAGCTATTAGGTAAGCTCTATGGTGAATCTATTTCTATTTTAATTAACACTGGAGCCACATAATATTTTGTAGAACCACAAATTATTTCTAAATTACTGATTAGACCTAGACACATTACCAATTCTTGGATGGTTCAGTATGGAAATCAAGTAGAGTAGAGGGTGGATTCATGTCTCTATTGTAGTGAGTTAAAACTTTCCAGTTTCCATACCCAAGTTGATCTTTATGTGGCACCCCTAGGATCTTATGATGTGATCTTAGGGATTAATTGGCTAATTGAACATAAGTCCATTATGAACTATAAGGAAAAAATTGTTAGTTGTTTGGATGACTATAGGAACCCGATTGAGATTCATGGGTTACAGAGACCACTAAATCTTAGGAAAATATTAGCCATGAAACTAAAGAGGGCTCAAAGGAAGGGGTGTACAATCTATGCAGTACATGTTAGTAAACCAAAAAATATCAAACCATATTTGGATGATTACCCCATTATCGAGGAGTTCCAAGATGTGTTTCCTGAAGAAATCACAAAGCTACCTCCTAAGTGAGAATTTGATTTCTCTATTGATCTAGTACTAGGAGCTAAACCTTGATCTAAGGCCCCATACAGGATGACTACCACCAAGTTATTTGAATTAAAGGCCCAATTGTAAGAACTATTGAGCAAGGGGCTTATTTGACCTAGTGTGTCTCCTTGGGGTATGTCGGTTATCTTTGTTAAGAAGGATAGAACCTTGCGTTTGTGTATCGACTATCAGATGTTGAACAAGGTGACCATCAAGAATAGATATCCTCTCCTAAGGACTGATGATTTATTTGATTAGATGAAGGGAGCAACAATTTTCTCTAAAATAGATCTCAGATCTGGTTATCACCATTTGAGAATAAAAGAAGAGGATATCCCTAAGAATACTTTTTGAACTTGGTATGGACACTACGAGTTCACAGTGGTACCTTTTGGTTTGACCAATGCCCAGTAGCTTTTGTGAACCTCATGAACAATGTATTCAGGGATTGTATGGATGATTTTGTATTGATATTCATTGATAACATCCTGATTTATTCAAAATCCATTGAGGAACGCAATAGGCATTTGAGGATAGGCTTACAACGTCTGAGAGAGAATAAGATTTTTGGAAATCCATCCAAGTGCTCATTTTATCAGGAGGTACACTACCTAGGTCACATCATATCAGTAGAGGGAGTCTTTGTGGATCCCTAAAAGATAAAAGCAATAGTGGAATGGCCAACACCTCATAGTGTGGCAGAAGTTTGGAGCTTCATGGAACTTGTGGGATACTACAGGAAGTATGTACAAGGATTATCTCGAATTGCAGCCCCAATCACCTCACTTAAAAGGAAAAGGGAAAATTTTGAATGGACAAAAAATTGTGAGAAAGCTTTTCAACTCCTGACAGCCCTAGTGTTGACTATACCCGATCCCAATGGTCAATTCACATTCATCATGGATGCTTCGGGAGATGGTGGAGGAGTTGTATTAATGCAAGATGGACAAGTTGTGGCGTACGAATCAAGTAGTTTGAAACAACATGAAATTAATTACGCACCACATGGTTTGGAATTAGCTATAATAGTGCATGCCTTGCAAATGTGGAGGCATTACCTATTAGGGAAGCCATTTGAGCTTAAAATAGATCATCTGGGATTGAGATATATCTTCACCCAGCCAAATCTCAATGCATGTCAAAGAAGGTGGTTGTAATTCATTAGTGAGTATGAATTTGGAACTGAGTACATTAAAGGAAAAGAGAATAAAGTAGCACATTCTCATAGTAGAAGAAGACATTTGGCAGCTATAACATCAACAAGATCTAACCTAAGACAACAAGTGATGCAACACTTGCAAGGGGATGAGCACTATGAAATGGTAAAGAAAGCTCTAAAATAGACTCCCTCAGACCATCGATTTGATGGGTATGAGATTGAATTAGATGGGATTCTAAGATATCAAAGGAGGATGTATATTCCATATTCTGAATATCTCAAGAAGTTAGTCTTGGAGGAAATCAACAGTGCACCTTATTTAGGACACCCCGAAGCTGTCAAAATGATCGCAAAGTTGAAATCTTTGTATTTTTGGCTGAAACTTGAGAAGGATGTAGTGGAATATGTAGCCAGATGCTTGGAATTTCAATGATTCAATGATGAATATGTGCATTCAACAGGGCTTCTCTATGCTCATGAAATACCTAAGTACAAGTGATAGGTGATCAACATGGACTTTATTCAAGGGTTACCCTTGAGTAAAAATGGGCATGATGTCATCTTGGTAGTAGTCAATAAATTAACTAAGGTGGCACATTTCATTCTAGGGAAACCTTAAGGATGGATCATTGACCTTGGCTAAGAAATTTTTCCAAGAGATCTTTTGTTTGCATGGAGTGCTTGAGACTATCATATCCAATAGATATACTAGAATGACATCCAAATTTCGAACAACCTTGAATGTAGCTTTGGGAACTAAGTTGAATTTTAGTTTAGCATATCATCCTCAAACTGACGTTTTGTGTGGTCCAACAACACACCCCAAGAATGTAAGGCTTGGGGACCCATTTAAAAATTAATTCATATGGCAGGCGTTGGTTGGCTAATGATCACCAAGAGAAAATGTAAAAGTGAAAATCTTTGAGATAAATCATGGTTTGAAAGTACTAGTTGTTGAATACACTGGGTATCAGGAAACCTATTGGAGTGTTTTAAGTGATGTTTGGTAAGTTGCTGTAGTCTGGGAGTGAAAGCCTGAGGGTATAAATTTTTTAGTGGTAATCAGGATCCGGGTGAGTTTTATTTTGATAAGGCTGAAATATGTCGAGTAACGGGTATTTGGTAGTTGGTGCATCGGTGTTGAAGTGTTAAAGCTTGTTGTTTGGTTTTTCCCAAACACATAAAAAATTTCGTAGCCCACCTAAAGTGATCATTACATGAGAATGCATTAAAGTGTGATATTTATGACTTGCTTTAAAAGTTGATTTATACTAATTATGCTTTTATAATTAATGAGAGATTTATTAAAGTTTTTTTAAAAAGGGGTTGATATATGGAATTTTATGTGCATGAGAGATAGGTTGTTGGATGATGTTTTGGTATGGACAGTCAAGAAAATTTGGATTTCGAGTAGATTTGACGATGTTACCAAGTTTCGTGGTGCACTCTGAAAACTCATGCAAGAATAAAGCTTATTGAGGAGAAACACTGGTAATTGAGATACCGAGGACCCGAGTATTACGCATGCAATGAAGGAGGGTGCCTAGCTCCAACGTGATCTACTTTTGGGTGTTTTAGCCCGAAGCTCAAACCTGAATATAAGAACAAAAGTGTTGGTATATCAAGATATCTATATCCAATTCCACTTGATCAGTTCGAATATCCAACATAGTTCCTACATTTTTCTTAACAAATCTACTCTGTCTAGTTTGAGTTCTTGATCCAATTTTAAAGACATGCCCAAAGTTTTAAGTACTGAAGGAGCTCAAAATTTGTTGACTTATTCAAAAGTTTATCTTGCCAACTATCATGTGCCATGTGTTTTGTTGTGATTCATCCCTTGGATTCCCTCGCATGTGTTGATTGAATTTCCCGAGTGTCTTGTTTTTATAAAAGGCCGAGAGATGTATTATTTTAATTGTTCAGAATTTGTGGATGTTGGAGAAATAAAAATTTTTCAAGTTTTATTCTTTTTCCTATTTTTTGTTCCATTCCAGACTAAAAACTTGTATGTTTCATTAGAAGTTAACTAATATCAGAGCCAATTTCAAAGCTATTTCCTGATATGAAATCTTATGTAGCCGATTGTTTGTTCCTATCAGACAATACTATGTTGCACCATTTAAGGGTGCATACTGACATTATCTAGTGGCAAATAATCCCCTTTCTTTAAAATCTTACATCATTCTGTGCCTAGTTGTGAAGCAATACGGTGAAGTATAGATTGGTTTGATCTGGTTTAGTTATTTCTTGTGACATGCGTGGATAATACATGGGAGAAATTTTACTTTTTAGTATCTTTTTATGATTTATTTTAGAATAGATGCTTTATATTCCAAAAAATGTTCCAAAAATGATAAATACATGGATTTTTTATTATAAATAGTTTGATTTCATGGAGTTGTTGAATAATTAATCCTAAATCTACTTGAATGTATGCAATTTATTTGAGTTTCATGAAATATTATTGCAAATTCTTTGATTTCAAGAAGTTATTGAGTAACATTTGAATGATCGGACTTAGATTATGTTTTTATCTTTTAGATACCAGCCAATTCTTAACAACCATTTACCCCTCGTGTTTAATAAAAAATCACATCTAAACCTGAGTGAACCTAGTGCGTCAAGACTTGACATAAACAAGCCTTAGGATCAAGCTAAGTTTACCTTAGATTTAGGTTTCCCAGTGGAGTCTTTCAAGAAAGGTAGGTTCCCGCAGTAATCTGTGAGAATTTATCTGACTATTGGTGTGTGTGTGTATAACATCCAGGTCAACATGACAGTAAAATTGAGATATTCAACCAGGTAGTAGAGGATATCCTATGAATGTATTGTATGGACCAATAGTATAAATGGGAAGAGTATCTACCTTAGTATAATTTTCATATAATAAATCTTTTCATGCGTCCTTAGATATGGCACCTTTCGAGGATCTTTATGGAAGAAAGTTTCATACACCCACTAGTTGGGATAGATTGGAAGACAAGATAATAGTGGCTCCTAAAATGCTTAAAGATATGGAAGACTAGATAAAACTCATCAAGGGTAGACTGAAGGAAGTGGAAGATAGACAAAAAAGCTATGTCGATAAGAATAGAACCTTCAGACAGTTCACAAAGGGAGATAAAGTCTTTTTAGAGTCAAGCCACATAAGAGGTCAATTACTTTTGGGAAATATTCCAAGTTGGCCCCTAGGTATGTGGGTCCCTTCGATGTGCTAGATTTGATTAACCTGGTTAAATACCAACTTGTTCTACCACCTACTCTAGCTCGACTCCATAATGTATTTCATGTTTCTTTGCTTAAGCCATATCATCCAGATGTAGCTCACATACTTGATTGGTATTCTTTCTAGGTGCAGGATCCAGGAGTGGTGTTGGTGGAGCCCATTATTATTCTAGATAGACGCAACGTCAAGTTGTGAAATAGATACATTGTCTAATATAAGATTCAATGGGACCAATATTCTAAGGATGGTGTTACATGGGAGGATGCAGAGGAGATAGAATTCTCATTGCTCATTTGGTTTCTAGATAGACTTTTAATGTTCATTAAGATCACTATTGCTCTAACATTTTAGAAATTGTATGTTATGATATTTTGGCTTGAATAACAATATGATTGAGTGTTGAAATAGATATGTATGATTCAATTTAGTCTGATAAGACATAGGGATGATGTCTCTTCCTAATGGGGAAGGATGTCACATCTCAAATTTTACTTACATTTATAATGTTAAGTTATTTAAATATTTATGAAAAATGAAATTTATCAATTTTGACTTGTGATAAATTTAAGATTTAAATGTCATTTGAAATGTATCTATATTCATATGATTGAATACGAAGGATGAATTTTATGATGTAGAATGGAATATTTTTGTTTCAAGCATTGGTTAATGGTTACTGATAAAACATTGAAAGTGTAAGTGTGTGAATGTATGGAAAGGTTGAACACTGAAAACATGGTTGAGGTAGGAGTATTTATCTAGATGATGATTAGTAAGCTTGTTAGAATCTGGAACATGCACACACCACTGAAAAATCATAACATTTACATTGGAATTTTTGCAATTTGGTATATATCATTTTCATGTGAAATGTGTTGATTACTAAATAGGAAAGCTTATGGAAAAACAAATTTATAGATCATTTTCTTTACCTTGACTATTTGATGCTATTTATAATTCAAAAGAAAATAAAGTGATAATTTTTGGAATGTATTATATTTATTTGCTCATGATTCGTTAGGAGAACTATTTGAATTAAATCCTTTAATAAAGAATTTGAGAGTGCACCTCCTGTAAAGAAATAAATAATGAGAAGAAATGAGGAAAGTTTTATTTGTTATTTGAAAGTTATTAATCCAATAGATAAATGTTTGAGGAACTTCCAAATGCAAATAATAAATGTTCTGGTTATTTTCAAATTTTAAAAGAAAAAGGATTTGAATGGGTTGAAATCCACCCATAACCCCCTAAAAAGAGGAGAGAATCTCATTGCAAGAAGTGGGGTGCGACTAACTTAATGGAGCCTTCCAATTTTAGGGAAAACACAGCTTTCAAAGGGAGAAAAATCATGCAAAAGGCAGAGGGGAGATAGCATGAAGGAAAAAAGGAGGAGAATTTTCATCCAAAAAGAAAGGGAAAGAGGTCAACTAGAAAGGGCAAGGAAGAAAAAAAGTTGTTTCAAAGAATCTCATAGATTTCTACACTCTTTGTCTTGGTTGATTGTGTGCAAAAAACAAAGGCAAGATCGACCTCTAATAGAAAGTTTCCATTATATATTGTTGCTCTTCCTACTCCATAAAATTTCTCTAATTTTCTATTGATAATCTTGTTCCTAATGAAAAAACCATTTCATTTTCTTGTCTCTACATATGGTTCTCTATAAATGCATGATGTTGGTCTTGCCATTTTTGCATCGACCCCCCCTTTTGTTTGAGATAAACACATGTCTTGTCCAACCTTTAGACACTGTCTCCATGGCACACCATATTTAGTTCATTCTGCTTTTTCTATGCAAAGATATCATGTTTGTAATGATCCCTACATGTGAATGCATGAGTCAAAGGTCACACTAGTTGGGTTGTAATAATCACCCCCTTGTTGCTTCTCCTCTATTATTGATCGCTTGACCAAACCCTCTCACTTCTAAAATGAAGCCTTTAAAGGTTGAGCAATGCCATTAGCATCAATCTTGTATTGATGTTTTTGGATGAAGGCTAAACCAACAAATCGATCATTATGTATATAATTAATCCTTAGTTTCGTTGATCAAACTAGAGAACGATGCCATCATTCTAATTTATATATGTACTTTCTTCACTTCAAACATGTTGTCTTAGTTTTGAATGATTCATAGTGTCCCATTTATTAAGATTCTATTTTAGAAAGTAAATCATTATTCATTGTCTTTAAATAATGTATTACCAGGCTGAACGATGCATTTCCCATCATTCCAATATTAATATTTCTAAAAGAAACAGAATGATGTATATACATACATACATACATACATACATACATATATATATATATATATTGTAGTGTAGGAAAAAGTATCCCTTTTTCACACTTAATTTGGGAGTAAATAATTAATAATAAAATGAGCTTAATCATGCCTTAATTTAGTGTTGTAATATGTATTTACATATTCACATTAATTTTAGGGAATTTTAAATAAAATGGACTTAATTGTGAGTTATTTTTGGTGTTGTAAAGTGTAGCTTTACACTTTAACACTAAGCTAGGGATTTATTAATTAATTGAGGTTAATTTTCCTTACTTGGCCCCTTTAATTCAAATCCAAGCCTAATTAATTACAATTTTAGAGGGATAAAACCCAACATTCATAAATTCCATAATATATTGTTTAACATTGAGCAATGTGTGTCCTAGGTAAGTGACCTAGGACCCATTCGCCATAGGGCGAATGGTTCCTCACTTACACCTAGGACCTAAATTCAAATTATGTTTTTGGTGGTTTTTCAATGATTTCAACTATGTATTCAGATGTCAGCTTGTGATATTTGAATTTCAGGAATTATTGTTAACATATGTTAAATAAGAGGTCATTTCACTATGTTTCATCCTAGAACTTTTATGTGACTTCATGAGATCAAGCTAGAGCATTATCAAGAGAATTCAAGAGAATTTTCAAGGCATTCAAGAGCATAATTATTGAACATTATTGCAGCAATCAAGATTCCATTGTCATGTCAAAGACTTATTACATCATGCATGTTGTTTGAGCTAATATGGTGATGTAGAGTTCAAGATCTACTCAAGTATTCAAAGGCATTGTTTCAAGACAAGTTTCATTATCAAGATCCACATCCTTTAAGCCAATTCATGATAGTTTCATATTTGCATTCCAAGATTTCAAACAAAGGTTTGGTGAGTTGTGAAATTGCTTGTCCATTCATCATTCCTTCATGTTATTTTGTTTCATTTCAAGGTTTAATTACCAAACGAGGTTTGACCAAGGTAAAACCCTATTCACCTAACAAACAACATTTTTCTCTCTTTGATGTGTGATTGCAAATTTTGGGTGAAAGATTCTTTGAAGATAAAAATTGAAGAAACTTACAAAGTTGTCAAAGTTGCAAGGAAAGTTTTCATTTCACATAAACTCTTCTACATAATTAATGCAAACACAGCAGAAGAGAACCAAGAATTTTTTTTTGTAGAGCTCTAGCCAGGACCCGTTCGCCATAGGGAAAATGAGTCCTTAGTGAGGTTCAAAAAGTAACTTTTGTGAATGGTACACATCATTCTCCCCTTTCTAGATCTGCGTTTTGATTGTTGTTTCTATCTGTTTTGAATATAATCTTTCATTTGCATTTTATAGCTTGCATTTTGGAGGTATTTGGTGATTGTAATCTTTCTCCCCAAAGTGTTATTGGAATCATACACTCGTCCTTGCATAGAGAGGAAATTTTTTGTTTCATGCCTTGATTTGACAAACCTTTTTGGTTGATAGTCATCTCATTATTTGGATATCATTTATTTGAATGAAATTAGAGAAATAGGTCCTTTTTGATGAACCCCCTTTCATAACATTTTCCCATACACACCTATTTTTCGATGTTTCATATATATATGCAATCGTTCAGTATGAATATGTTTTAAATAGTGTTGAGTGTTTCATATTCACTATTCTCATATCTTGATTATAATGGTGCCTTTATTAACTGCACAATAGTTTCCATATCATTCTAAAAAATAATGAGTGTTTTAAATGGTACATAAGGATGAACGATAGCATGCATATCATTACAAATTTGATAGTAAATGTTTTAAAGGATGATTAAAATAGAATGATTTTCATCATATCATTCTGAATGAAATTAAATGATTTCAATGATGTTTAAAATTGAATGATAGTAAATGTATCATTCTTTAGATAATAATTCCTTGAAAAGAATGAATAAATCCGAATGATATGTATCATTTTGAATAAGTTATCTTTAACTAGACTCTATTTTGAAGACAAAATGAAAGATATATCATTCTAAGGTGCAAAACGATAATTTTATCATTGTCATATTTGCTTAGAAATGTATGATTTTGACTCTTATCGAACTTAAATAACCATTTGATGTTCTTTCTTTGAAATGAATGATGACTTAGTAGTAATTTTTTAGAACGTTCTTATTAAAAAATTGAACAGAACGAATTAAGAGTAACCTTGTTACATATCTTAACATCGAATGATCACTCTTTGAAAGAAAGTCAAATTGAATCAAAAAATGTATAGACTTTGCCTTAACTCACATCAATTCTTGTGTTGATTACAATTTATTTGAATGAAAATGATGTGAAATTTTGAATGAGTTTAAAATCGAAACGTTAAGTTTAGAGACTTCTCTATAAATTATAATTTTCAAGTTCTCAACTTAATCTAGTTGTATTTATTATAGCTCAAACTGTGCATGAATGATTTTTCTGATGAAAGCTAATGTTTCTTTCTGATCAATAAGAATTTCTTATGGCATGGATCTTTCTTTTAATCAAAAGAATGTATACACATGCTCAATTTTTAATATTAGGCCATATATGTGTACATGCATAAATCTTCCATTTATGCATATACACATACATGTGATATACCTTTTTTTTTAATCTTTTTATCAACTTATTTACTTTACTCGAATAATGATTGATTTATTTCATTGTAAAGAAGAAAAGAATAAGGTATTGGAATGGTACTATATGTGTATTAAGATGTGTTTATGAGATTCCACATGAATAATGATTAGAGATCAAGATAAATGGTTGATTTCATGATGTTGTATAACTTTTTGGAAATAATGAATCTGACTTAGAATATTGTGCATTGTATCTATTGGCTTAAGGTCATTTTCTAGATCAAATAGATTGTGCTTGCCGAATATTTTGTTTCTATTTAAAAGTAGAAAAGGGGTATCCTTTATGTATGTAGAAGTTTACCTTCTGGGATGGGTGCCGAAAATTGGTTAACAGAGAGTATAAGTTTTTATTTTTCCAAAATCTATCTTTTGTAGCTATATATAGCATATTCTTGGCCAAGCATTTGTAGTCCATTATGTTGCATGGTCAATTTTTTATGATGAAACTCTACCATTTCCTAACATTGATCTTGCATGTTCTAAATGTAGAAAGAAATGTATGTAGCTATTAGGCACACAGCAGATTCCACCTTGCATATTGTATTCTCTTGTTAAATATTTCATGTAGGGTCGAGTATTCTTTGAGTAAGAAAAAATTTTTGGGGAAGCGTAGCTTTGTGGTTGGGTGGAAAAGCATCTGAATCATGTTCTTTTCCACCAGATGTGGCGAACATTGAAGAGGAATCATATGGAATTCCATTTTTTATTATTGTACTTTGTACTACATGATGTAAACTTGAGTTGACTAAGTGGTTGTTGGCCTAAGCCAAACTATGTAATTTAAAAATTTGACATTTGTAAATGAACATAAATTACTTTCTGGACATATTGTGCTATGATAGAAAATAGTTGATTGATTATGTCTTTAATTTATTATCCATAATGTCATAATTGATTATTTTGGTGTTATTTAAGTATGACACATTACAGGAGAAGTGGCTTTGGGGACTAAGGTTTAGACTATTTTTTGGATGTAGATTAGGGCTAATGAACTTAAATAAAAAATTAATAATGGATTATGGGTAATTGACTTGGAAGGATAGTGAACAAGGACTATGGATACTAATTTTGCAAGATAATGGTATAGATTAGGGATAATGCATTAATTTTTGAAATGATTAATGGGAGTTGACTATGGGGTTTGAGGTGAAAAGGGATGGAATTTTTGGAACATGGTTAATGGACTAAGTATTACAAAATTTTCACCTACATCTCAATTTTGTAGAGCTGAAGCAGTTCATTAATTTTTAAAGGTGAAAGGTATTCCATACATTTCTGCTATGCTTAACCATTGCATATTTTAAGGTGCTTAAAAAAAATATGGAATTCAGTTTTATTATTTAGTGATTTGCAACATAAAGGAGAATACATAAAATCACAAGATGTTGCTTTCATTCATTTTGCAATGTTTCATTCATTTTTCAAAGTAAATATACACAAGACTGCATAAGTCTTGCTTTTCTATTCATTAGAAAGAAAGGAGTAATCAAGTGTCCCACACAGTTCATGGGGGTAGCTGAATATAAGAAACATAGAAGTATCATATACATCTAAAGATTAAGTAGTGAAAAGAGCATATAAAAAAATATATATCCATCATTTCCTACTAAAGTTTAGTGTTGGTCTTTGTTGTTTCTCGCTCCTCCTCACTCTTGATCTTCAATTGAACCTGCATCATGACAAGAGGGTTGGTTAGAGCCTCAGATATGAATCTTCCTATATTCCCTATCAAAAGAAATATAGTATATGTCTATGGTGCATTAATTCAGTTGAGAAAGCATTACATATATGCAAAATATCCTAAAATTCAAACATTGCAAGAGAATTAAGCTTCATTGTTTTTTATCTAACATGTTTGTTCATTGTGTAGATATAGGAAAAATCTTGTTGTTGAATTCATTTTTTATGACATCATAGAATGTGGTGGAAAAATGGGCTCCCACAAGGTTTGAGCCTAGCATGCTTCCCCTAAGTCTTGGGAGGGGAAATGAAGTAAGAAAACATATTCATATTGCTCAAACAAAATCATTTTCAGCTTAAGGAAATTGAAAAACATAATGAAAGTGCATCATTTCTCACAAAAGATCCTTGTGTATCTTTAAAATTTATATCATCTCTGGTTTTGCATCATTATTCATTTCTATCCAAGATTATTTTTGTTGTTTGCCTCATGTAAAATACATATTTTAGAAGAGTAGTTATAATCATTGTCTACTAATAGGGCATAGTTATGAAGATAAGAAGCAATGAGTTCATAATGCCAAAAGGAAACAACAAACAAAATGACCTTTATATACTTGTTCATGCTTTAAAGAAGAAAAGAGTTTCATAGTTTGTAGAAGGCAACAATGTGCAAGTATCATGGATATCATAAAGGAGTTGTGCAACTATGTGGTTAATCATTTATGTGTGAGAACTTCTCCATGTAAAGTGTTTGTCTAAAGTGTTGAAGTAGTAAAAGAAAACTCAGAACGAAACATGAAAGCAATGATTGTGGAAGAAGGTTGAATCCTTTTGTGGGCTTGGAAATGTTTAAGGCTACTTTTGTGCAGGGAGTTGAGATGTTTTTCAATCCATTTAAACATATTTATTGATGCAAAGAGACCTATGTAATGGCAGTTCAAGGTACAATAATTGAAAGGTCTTAACTGTGGCATTAAGTAACAAACCTAGGCTATGGTTGTGTTGAAATCATATGAGGAGGTAGTCATGATGCATCAGAGAAATCTTGACCATGTTGCATACTTCTTCAAATACTGATAAAGGTGGTCTTTTGTTGTTTCTTCTAATCTTGATGGTAGTTTTCATTGTCTTCACCGAGTTTTGAAGAGTTTAAGGGTGTGTAAAGTTGCAGAATCATAAGAAAAAATAGGTGCATCTAGGACAACAAGCACCAATGTCAAAAGTAGTGAATTCAAAGGGCTCATTGAAGGAGATCAACAACTGTCTTTATGTAGACATGTAAGAAATAATGTGAGTAAATCCCATTAATAATTTTAGGGGTATCAAGAAAATAAAACCATGAGACATATACAAGCAATCCATGGCATGCCACAAAAATATAGAGGAGTGTTCAAGAAAAGAAAAGCCATGACCCTAGAAGGAAAAGAGAAGCCACTAGCTGGGGTTTCGAAACCATTCTTTTCTGAAAACTTAAATAGAGAAATACTCATAAGATAAAAAGGCCACGACCATGATATATAGAAGGCCCTCATAAATAAAAAGTAATTAGCTAAGAATGTAGAGATTTATGCTTAGAGCAAAACAAAATACAAACATTCAGTATCTTTGTTCTTATTGAATTCGATTTGACCATCCTATTGATTGGAAATGAGAAGAAATGAAAGATTCAAGTGGTAGACAACTTACCTTAGTTGTTTTTATATTGAGAGATGCATTTGAATCCACATTCAAGCCTTCCAAAAGCTCAAGACAGAAGCATTCATGGTAGCCATAGCCAAGAAAGGAGGATTTATCAAAAAAATTAATCAAAAAATAATATTAGGCCATGGGTAAGAGACATAAAATGCTTTTGAAATGCGAAAAAGGGTGATATTCAAGAATTTGTTGTGTGAAGGGGTCTTACCCAGCAAACTTCCTGTGAAGAATCCATCATTCAATATCCTATTGAGATTGAAGTATCAAACCCCATGGTGGTGGCGGTGTGTAGAGAGCCTTCACCAAAAAATTAAAGCACAATGGATGTGAAAAGATAGGAGGGCATGAGTTTTGTGTTAGGGTTTCTTCTTGCCCTAATTTGGCCAACTTGGGCATTTTCTTAATGTTTTAAAATTTTATACAAAATATTGATGTCCATGATCATGTTAGGGTCCCTTTTTTTTTAAGTCGAGCCTAAGTCACATACCTTAGTATTTCTTTATGATTTTAAAGGAAAATCATGTGATTGTATGCGTTAGGAATCATTTCTGATTTTTGTAAAAATTAAATGCCTAGCATTCTATACTTGGAATTTTTTTTTATCAAAACCAATAGTTGCCTTGTATTATTGCAAAAACTAGAAAATCAAAGCCAAGTAAGGTAACGTCAATCTCGAGTCTTTCCCCTTTCTATTTTCAAAACTAAAAAACTCCAAGTATTGTAAAACATTATTAAAAGCAATATTCCTATAAATTGCTTGAATAATTATTATTTAAAATGTAGTTAAATTAAGGCAAGTGTTGATAGAACTTTCCCATTTCAGTTTGAGTCCTTTTGTGCAAAATAGAAAAATAGGCAAACTGAAGTTTCTATTTAAGTTTTCAGTCAGTCTAGGCTTGATTTTTAAGTCCTTTTGGGTCAACCCACTTGAGATAGAAACTTTCCATCTTTTTCATCTAGTTTGGGGGAAGTTTGGGCATTATTTTTGAGGCTTTTCTTTTGAGCTCAAAAATGGCTTTGAAGTTACTATTTTGGAGAGATTTTTGCTCAGATTTTTCCATTCTCACTCTTGGAGACAATTTGTAGGCATATATTGGAGAAAAACTTAGTTTTTCTGATTAGTTGAAGTTTAGATTTGCTTCTTACTCTCTTGACTTAGTGCAGAGAGATTTGTAGGCCAGTAATTTGTACTTAGATTCTCATATTTGGATACTCCTTCAGTTCAAAAAAAACAACAGAGCATTCCTATCTCAATTTTTGTCTCATTTTGCAGTAATAGTTTGATGTTGTCATTGTGATTCCAACTTTTGAATCCATTTTATGTCCTATTATTGCAATTGTGGGTGCAAAAAGTTCATATGATATAGGCTGCACATTTTGTTTGATTTTAAACCTTCATGCAAATCAATGGTTTGTTGTATGTTCATGTGAGGTTGTGAAAGTTAGTGTTTTGAGAACTGTTTGTGAGTGGAATTATTAAATAAGTTAAAGTTTTGGTGCATCACCCATCAGATGCTAGGATTTTCATTTCAGTTTATCCTTATCCCTTTTTCCTCAAAAAATGATTTAGTTTAGGTGATCTGCTAGGGTAACCAATCCTCTCTTGAGATTCATTCTCATCATGAGTTACCCATAGCTCGAGAACGTTTCCATATTTCAACAGGATAGTTAAGTCAAATATTAGCTAGGGTGCAATCCTGATTGACAACAGTTTTTGGCACACTCGGTGGGACTAATTGGTCTCTTTCAGTCCAATATTTGATACTTTATTGTTGATATTAGGTGTGTATATCAGTAAGATCTACCTTTGGATGCCAAAAATATACACACATCTGGTGACTATGAGCTCAAATTTACTGGTTTCAATATGATCAAGTGTTGGATTATTTCAAAAAATCTAATTTTTGCTTGTTTTCCAGTTTTGAATGTTTGAATATGCCTATGTTTAATGGAGATATGTCTTATCATTTGTTATATCATGAAATCTTTGTTTATCCACCTCATCATCAGTCATATCATACCAATCATGCTATTGGTTTCAATTCCATGGTTTTCCAAAACCAACATGCCCAATATAATTGTCACCCACCCACCCCTGCTCAACCTTCATATCAGCCTTCATATGCTCAAAACTAGCTCCAAGAGAGTGAAAAGGAGGAGATTGAAAGCATAAAGGGTATGTTGCTTGACTTCATGGTTGATTTCATAAAGTAGGTAGATGAGATCAAGAGGTAGCACGAGTATAATCAACAATAGAAAGAGATGGCCTATCAAGCCTATCTCCATGAGCAAGAGTTGGAAACATGAAGGATAAAATTTGAGGAGAACCTTGAAAGAGAGAAAGTTGAAAAAGAGGATCAAATGAAGCTTGTGTTTGCTCAAACACAAAGGCACGAAGTCCAAGCAGCTCACGCAGTTCTAGATCAGCCTACTCAAGAGAAGGTTTGTAAGTACAAGTTTCCAAGTTTTAGATAGAATGAGCCTCTTAGTATTCCTAAAGTTGATATTTCAAGTTTTAGGCAAGATAAAATCCTTAATCCTTCAAGCTAGCCTCTTAATCTTGAAATACCAAGTTTTTGAAGCCTTCACCCTTTGCAAATTGAGGAAGATAATTAGATTTAGCCTAGTGTAGTTATAGGACAGTCCCTTGAGCAACTTTTTTCCTTGCAAGAAGCCCAAGAAGGTCCCCAAGTTTCCCCACGTGATGAATCCAAGGAGGAACCCTTTGATCATAATATCACACTCCTCTAGGAGAAGATTAGAAATGTAGATCTATCGCATTTAATTATGGATTGTTCCTAATTGTAGTAGAAAAATATTGAACAAGAAAATATTTCTCGAGATGAATCTTTGTTTGTTTGTACTGATAAGCTTCTTGGTTTTGTCAAAAATGATCAAGTTTTTAAAAAAATTCAACTAGGATAGCAGGATGAAGAGGTAAAGGAGGTTGATCATGAGGATAACTCCACAATCTAGTTTGATGAATTACCCTCTTTCATTGAAGATGATGAAGAAGATGTTTTTATCTCATCCACAACAACAACAAGAGGTCAAAGATAAGCCTGTTGTGGAGTCTAAAAAGGTTGATGAGTGCTACCATGAGAAGATACATGACATCAACCCTGAGTTGAATTATTTAGAGCTTGAGAAGGATCTCTTTCAGGCTGAAATTGAGCTTTTTTGCTCACACTTAGATGTTATTCCAGCATCTTTGGAGGATTATCTTGAGTAGAAAAAGTAAGAGGTGGAAGTGGTTGTATTCTCAAATGAGCCACTAGTTATGGAGAAGCCTAATAAGTAGAGTGAAGAGATAACTATTTTTAGCCCCTCTTGTGTCATCTAATCAAAAAAATCAGTTTTTGAGCAAGAGGAAGGATATGGTCTTGATGGGGGTCAAGAAATTTCTCGTGAAGTTGAATTGTAGGATCTTGACTAGTTGGAGGAGTTGCCTTTTTGTTGCACATAGGAGCTTGAAGCTAATGTGTTGATTGAAATTTTTTCGAGAGAGGCTATCTCATTGTCTAAGCATTTTCCTTCCTTTATTGAAGAAGAAAATTTTGATTTAGAAGGTTCCTCTTTGGGTAATAATGAGGATTTCGAGCCTGGTCCAACTATTCCTAAGAGCCTTCCAAGAGTTGATAGATTAGATGAGTTATTAGATACTCTAACATAGGAGGATGGCCCGTTGACCATGGAGGAGGAATCAACGTGGAAAGCTATCATGCAAGGTGAAGGTGATGTTGTTATTTCTTATCACTCAAATTGTGTTCTCTCCAGTCCAAAGCTTTCAAGGGGATATCCTATTAGGCATCTAGCTTGGGTGGAAGCCAACAAGAAGAGCAGCCCCATGGAAACACTAATCTAGAGCATCAAGGAAGTTATCAATTTGAGCACAATGATTCTACATGTTCACCTCACTACCGTCGGTTCACCAATCAAGATAGGCGGGTAAGTGACTTCTTTTTCCTTCTCAAAAATGTATTACAATAGCTTGTTGGATATTTGATTTTTCTCCACCTCTTTTGGTTGGCTCACAAGCTAATAGAGCGTTATAGATTGCAAAGAAGAGGTGGCTACTTTATTGAACCAGTTAATGGTTTTGTTTAGGTATTCCTTTCCTTAGTTAGTAGGTTAGGTTAGTATTTGCTGCTAATAAGTGCTCAAGGCACATTTATTTTAGTTGTTTTCTTTCCCTAAGTGTTCTTGCACATGTTTTCTAGCCACCAAGGCCTTGTAGTTTTGCTTTCAGTTTGGTTTTGTTGTTGTTTGGAGTATTTGCAACTGAGTTAATGGTTTTTTGAGTTTGAGAAGGGGTAGATTTGGCTCCATTCCCAATGATTTTTTTTAACGCAACTGGTCTATATGCTTAGCAGGAAAGCATTCAACAAAAATCACCAGAAATGTTACCAAATTTTCACCTACAACTCAATTTGGTAGAGCTAAAGCAGTTGATTAATTTTTAAAGGTGAAAGGTATTCCATACATTTCTGCTATGCTTAACCATTGCATATTTTAGGGTGCTTAAAAAAAATATGGAATTCAATTTTATTATTCAGTGTTTTAAAACATAAAGGAGAATACATAAAATCACAAGATGTTTCTTTCATTCATTTTACAAAGGAAATATACATAAGACTGCATAAGTGTTTCTTTTATATTCATTGGAAAGAAAGGAGTAATCAAGTGTCCCACACAAGTTATGGGAGTAGCTAAATCAAAGCAACATAGAAGAATCCTATACATCTGAAGATGGAAGTAGTGAAAAGAGCATATAAGAAAAAACATATCCATCATTACATGTTGAAGTTTGGTGTTGGTCTTCCTTGTTGCCTTCTCCTCCTCGCTCTTGATCTTCAAGTGAACCTACATCATGATAAGAGGGTTGGTTAGAGCTTTGGATATGAATCTTCCTATATGCCCTATCAACAGAAATATAGTATATGTCTATGGTGCATTAATTCAATTGAGAAAGCATTAAATATATGTAAAAGAGCCTAAAAATCAAACATCACAAGAGCATTAAGCTTCATTGTTTTTTATCTAACATGTTTGTTCACTGTGCAAGTATAGGAGAAATTTTGTTGTTGAATTCATTTTTGATGATATCATAGAATGTGGTGCAAAAATAGGCTCCCACAAGGGTTGAGCCCAGCATGTTTCCCCTAAGTCTTAGGAAGGGAAATGAAGTAAGAAAATATATTCATATTTCTCAAACAAAATCATTTCAGCTTAAGGAAATTGCAAATAGAATGAAAGTGCACCAGCTCTCACTAAAGAGCCTTGTGTATCTTTAAGTTTTATATCATATTTGGTTTTGCATCATTATTCATTGTTGTCTAACATTATTTCTGTTGTTTTCCTCATGTAAAATGCATATTTTAGAAGAGCATTTATAATCATTGTGTGCTATTAGGGCATAGTTACGAAGATAAGAAGCAATGAGTTCATAATGCCAAAAGGAAACAACAAGCAAAATGATCTTTACATACCTATTCATCCTTTTAAGAAGCAAAGAGTTTCATAGTTTGTAGAAGGCAACAATGTGAAAGTATCATGGATATCATAAAGGAGTTGTGCAAGTATGTGGTTAATCATTTATGTGTGAGCACTTCTCCATGTAAAGTGTTTGTCTATAGTGTTGAAAGTAAAATAAAACTCGGAATGAAACATGAAAGCAATGATTGTGGAAGAAGGTTGAATCCTTTTGTGGGCCTAGAATAGTTTAAGTCTACTTTTGTGCAGGGAGTTGAGATGTTTTGTAATCCATTTAAACATATTTATTAATGCAGAGAGACCTAAGTAATGGCATTTCAAGGTATAGTAATTGAAAGGTCTTAACCGTGGTAGTAAGTAAAAAACCTAGGCTATGGTTGTGTTGAAATCATATGAGGAAGTGGTAATGATGCATCAAAGCAATCTTGACCATGTTGCATACTTCTTCAAATACTGATAAAGGTGGTCTTTCATTGTTTCTTCTAATCTTGATGGTAGTGTTCATTGTCTTCACTAAGTTTTGAAGAGTTTAAGGGTGTGTAAAGTTGCAGAATCATAAGCAAAAATAGGTGCATCCAGGACAACAAGCACCAATATCAAAAGTAGTGAATTCAAAGGGCTCATTGAAGGAGATCAATAGTTGTCTTTATGCAGACATGTAAGAAATAATGTGAGTAAATCCCATAATAATTTTAGGGGTCTCAAGAAAATAAAACCATGAGCCATACTAGCAAGCCACGACATGCCACAAAAATATAGAGGAGTTTTCAATAAAATAAAATCCACGACCCTAGAAGGAAAAGAGAAGCCACTAACCGAGGTTTTGAAACCATTCTTTTCTGAAAACTTAAATAGAGAAATATCCATAAGATAAAAAGGCCACGGCCATGATATATAGAAGGCCCTCATAAATAAAAAGTAATAAGCTAAGAATGTCGAGATTTATGCTCATAACTAATCAAAAGTACAAAAATTTAGTATCTTTGTTCTTATTGATTTGAATTGAGCCTCCTATTGACTGGAAATGAGAAGAAATGCAAGATTCCAAAGGTAGAAAAATTACCTCAGCTATTTTTCTATTGAGAGATGCATTTGAATCCACATTCAAGACTTCCAAAAGCTCTAGACATAATCATTCATGGCAGCCACAGCCAAGCATGGAGGTTTTATAAAAAAAGAATGCATAAGAAAATAATATTAGGCCGTGTGTAAGAGACATAAAATTCTTTTGAAATGCGAAAAAGGGTGAGATTCTTGAATTTGTTGTGTGAAGGGTTCTTACCCAGCAGCCTTCCTATGAAGAATCCACCATTCAATCTCCCATTGAGCTTGAATTATCAAACCCCATGGTGGCAGCAGTGTGCAAAGAGCCTTCACCAAAAAATTGAAGCAAAAATGAATGCGAAGAGATAGGAGGGCATGAGTTTTGTGTTAGGGTTTCTTCTTGCCCTAATTTGGCCGACTTGGGTATTTTCATAATGTTTTAAAATTTTATGCAAAATATTGATGTCCATGGTGATGTTAGGGTCCCTTAATTTTTTTTAAGTTGAGCCTAAGTCACATACCTTATTATTTCTTGATGACTTTAAAGGAAAATCATGTGACTATATGCCTTAGGAATCATTTCTGATTTTTGTAAAAATTAAATGCCTAACATTCTATACTTGGAATTTTTTTTATCAAAACCAATAGTTGCCTTGTATTATTGCAAAAATCAAAAAATCAAAGCCAAGTAAGGTAAGGTCAAGCTCGAGTCTTTCCCCTTTCTATTTTAAAAACTGAAAACTGCAAGTATTGTAAAACATTATTAAAAGCAATATTCCTATAAATTTCTTGAATAGTTATTATTTAAAATATATTTAAATGAAATAAAGTATTTATAGAACTTTCCCATTTCAATTTGAGTCCTTTTGTGCAAAATAGAAAAAACAGGCAAACTGAAGTTTCTATTTCAGTTTTCAGTCAGTCTAGGCTTGATTTTTAAGTCCTTTTGGGTCGACCCACTTGAGATAGAAACTTTCCATCTTTTTCATCTAGTTTGGGGGTAGTTTGGGAACTATTTTTGAGGATTTTCTTTTGAGATCGAAAATGGCTTTGAAGTTACTATTTTGGAGAGATTTTTGCTCAGATTTTTCCATTCTCACTCTTTGAGACAATTTGTAGGCATATATTGGACAAAAACTTAGTTTTTCTGATTAGTTAAAGTTCATATTTTCTTCTTACTCTCTTGACTTCTTGTAGAGAGATTTGAAGGCCATTCATTTGTAATTAGATTCTCGGATTTGGATACTCCTTCAGTTCAAAAAAATACCAAAGCATTCCTATCTCAATTTTTGTCTCATTTTGTAGTAATAGTTTGATGTTGTCATTGTGATTCCAAATTTTGAATCATTTTTATGTCCTATTATTGTAATTGTGGGTGTAGAAAGTTCATATGATACAGGTTGCATTTTTTGTTTGATTTTAAACCTTCATGCAAATTAATGTTGTGTTGTATGTTCATGTGAGGTTGTGAAAGTTAGTGTTTTGAGAATTGTTTGTGAGTGGAATTATTAAATAAGTTAAATTTTTGGTGCATCACCCATTAGATGTTAGGATTTTCATTTCAGTTTATCCTTCTCCCTTTTTCCTCAAAAAATTCTTTAGTTTAGGTGATCTACCAGGGGAACCAACACTCTCTGGAGATTCGTTCTCATCATGAGTTACCCACAACTCGAGAACGTTTCCATGTTTCAATGAGATAGTTAAGTCAAATATTAGCTAGGGTGCAATCCTAATTGACAACACTAATTTTTTGAGTAATATGGGAAGTTGAAATGATTTGGCCTAAGGTTGGGCTAGGACTATAGATGATGAACTAACTTTATCTTAAAATTTTGTTTCAATACCAATTTGAATAATAGTTTTAAAAAATAATTGGTTTTCAAAAACTTGACTTAGTTTGAAAGCTACAAGAAATCACTTGGTATTCACAACAATCAATGAAGACGACATAATTAAAATTCTAAAACTATTCAATAAGGGAGTATTAATCCCTATGGACCCACATATATACCATCTATTAAGGGTGTGGGTATTATGGAATTCAAGGTTAGGGACCACTTATGCACCCTTACCTTAGAGGATAAATCCTTTCCCAAAGCTAGCTCTACCTCTAACACTTCTAATCATGTTGTGGATAACTTCTTGGACCTATTTAATATCTAATACGCCATAGGAAAATCTGGTCAATGATCTTATTCTAGGCTAAACAAGGCTCTCTAAGGTATCTCTAGTATACCTCAAGGGTATGTGGGGTAGGTAGATCCATGAACTATAGTTCTAGCTAAGTCATGTAATTACTCACTTTACCTTGGTCTTGTAGGCCAATGATGGACCAACAATGAAAAATCCTCCTTCAAGCTATAACTTTAGTTCTCCACCTTTTATATTCTCTACTATATTCATGTGGTTGAGATTATCCTCTAGGGTAGTGAAATCCCTAGAAAGGCATACTAGAAAGAAAAAAAAAAATGATCCTCAAGATTGTTTTAGAGCACAAGATGAGAGCATACACAAATATCACTTTGTGGTTTAAAAATACTTGTAAATTAATTAACCCAAATCAAATTGTGAAAGTGAATTTTAGCCCCAATTTTTAATGCAAGAAAACAATGAAAAAGATTAAAAAAAAAACCTAAACATAAAAAAGGATGAACAATCAAGTTTTCAACACTTTTTCTACAAAACCATAACATTAGTATTTTAGAGAAATATGTTTTAGACTAGTACATATACATGCAAGATTTTTAAATCATGAACATAAAATCAAGAACACAAAGACAATCCAAGTATCAACATACATATGTATTTTCCAATATTTTAGAAAAACAAAAAAAAATAAACTATTTAAATAGAGATTAGACTCATTAATTTAGACCATTTAAAATAAAAACTTGTACATATTTTGGTTCAATGATTTAAACTTATATTTGAAGGTTTGAATAATTTAAATTTCTAACATTCCAACAATTTACATTCAAAGTTTTAGATCATTTTTAACTAGCAAATGATTTTCAATGCAACAAACTATATGGTTTAAATTCTTAGGAAAAATGAGTGATTCTTACTCAAAATAAAACAACTCTATAATTGGTAGGTCACAGGTCGTTATAGTAAGTGCATCACCATATTTGGTAGAGAAAAAAATGTTAATTATTGCAAATATAATTTCACTATAGATATTCCCTTTGAATATCACTAGTTAGAGGTCAAAGAAGGGTGATCTCACAATACTGGTTTACACTTTTTGGTCAAACTTGATATTGAACTAAATTTTTTTAACTAAACCTTCACTTTCGGGCACCTATAGCTGCTAAACCATGAGGAATTTGAAGATGAAGCAAAATAGTGATTTGTGATATTTTTTCTGTAGGTTCTAAATATATATAGTTTAAAAAAATTGGAATTAGATTTCATTTATTTTTCCATCTCCTTTGAAAACTCGTTTTTAACAATAAACATCATTTTTAAAGAGTGATGTTCATCGTAAACAACATAACATTTTTCTTTGAAGGATAAAATTCTAAATTTTTTTAATTTAGATTTGTAACTATGATATCTAGCACGTTCATTTGGTTTCATGGTGTTTTATTGAATATTTTGTAATTAAGTTTTGAAGTCAATCCAATTACAATTTAGACATAGGCAGACCGTATACAACATAACTTTTTTTGTATATATCGAAATTCAATTTATTTTTCCATGATAGATCAAGGACATCAATACCTATCACAAACATATTTTTCAAAAAAAACTACCAATCTACTATTTTTCCACATGTGCAAAACTGAAAGCTTGATTTTCAGTGAAAAACCTACATTCACAAGAAATAAAAAATAAATATAATAATCAAATTAAATATATTTAAAATTATACTTTTGGGGAAGCTTATAATAAGGACTACATAATTACAAAAATTAAATTTTAATTGAATTCATTTGATCCCCCAAAAGGTAAATCAAAAGTGGTTTTTAATCAACATTTTGATAGGTGTAAAGGAGACTCTATTATAGGTATGGTTTAAAACTAGTGGGGTTCTATCCAAGGGGGTTTGATCTAAGGTGGTTTGATCAACTCCTCTTCAATTGGAATCCTTTAAATGGAACTTTTCAAGGATTAAATCATTATATTTTGTAAAAATATTTGATTTCAGCAAAAATCGGGATGTCCCAAAAAGTGTAAACCACTATTGTGGGATCACCCATAATCTCATTTCTAGTTTTGATTTATGGCAAGTTATTTCCTCTACTTTACCTAGTTTTGATCTACAATCAATCAAAGCTACAATTTTATCCAACATATCATTTATGCCTATAGACACAGAAAATATACAGATTGATCCTACACATTTGATCTTGATTTTAGTAACACCAATTCTTCCTAAATCATCTCCTCTGCTAGTCATTTAATTAAATAATCTTTATTAAATTAAATTCATCATATTTCATCTCTTAATTAAATAAATCAAATTTATTTGATTAATTCATCACTTCTATTAATTAAATAAATCATTTTGTTTAGTTAATCCTATGGTCCCTCTTTTAATTAAATAATTCAATTTATTTAATTAATCTCTAAGGTCATCTCATTTAAATTAAATAAATTTATCTTTATTTGATTTAAAACTAACACCATTCTCTTTAAATTAAATAAATTAAACTTTATTTAATTAAGTCTAAATTCATATTCCTCACAACTTTGATTTAAATCAATCCAAAAATCTAAATCAAATTGTCACATTAGCTAATCTCCTTTTAAATTAATCAAATCCCGATTAATATTAATCTTAATCCCTCAAATCCTCTAGCTTTTGCAACTTGCACGAGTAAATCATTTTATTTGATTTATTAAATCTCCTATTTTATCTCAACATAGTATCAAAGAGGGAATATTCTTCAAATTCAAAAATCCCTCCAAAATGGTGTGTACATCCAACAAGGCATTGAAAGCCTCTTACATGTCCTTTTCCTTGAGCCAAGTGGCATTAACTCCATTTCTTTCTCCCTCCAACTTGTCATTTCATCAATTTCAGATATCCACCTAACTACATTTATTTGCACATTCATCAAAATGTGCTCATTCCTCCTCCACTAGCATGTTGACAAGTCAACTTGCCATTGGCTCATGTTTAGTCCCACATTCATCTCTTTTGCCTCTTTCTCCATCATTCTCTTCTATAAATAGAAGGCTCTCATTTGGATTTTGGATCCACAATCCATGCAAGCTTACTCTACTCAATTTCATTCACAACTTCATCCATTTTCATCCAAGTTTTATAGTTTTTTATCAATCTTATCAAGGTTATTGTCAAATTGCATCAAGGAGCATTCAATCTTCATCAAATTGCACCAAGGAATTGGGAAAGGGCTATTTTTCACATCAAAATAGCACTAATTCCCCATGGGATAGTGGTTTGAATGTTTAAGAGCAAGATTTGATAGTTTTTCATTGATTATCTTTGTTTTACTTCTTGTTCTTGATGTTTAAATGGATTTCATGGGGAATGATGGTTTTAGATGTGTTTAGTGACTAATATTATGTTTTTTGTCTATGTTTGAATGGGTCTAGAGCTACCATTCACAATTCCTATTTGCACAAACACCGTGAAGTTTAATGGCTTGGAATTTAAAGGCAAAATTATCAATAATAAGAAACTTCCATTTCTAAATAAATCTACCAACCTTCCTAAAAATGCTACAACTCTATCTAATGTAAAAAAATGTTCTCCAATATATGTGTCATTAATGGCAACCTAGAACAAAACTCAGACATCCAACAAAGCACACTACAAACTATTTTAAATAAAATCTTCAAAATAAACACAAATTTATGGAATGTAATGATGCAGTAAATTATCAAAATGGATTCTATTGAAAAAATAATATGTAGAGAAAACATAAAATAAATGAATGGATGGATTATCCCTATATATTTGAATATAGAGGTCAAGATCATAATAAGATAATGCATGGTAGGCCCCCATAGAAATTATAATTTTCATAAAGTTTTAAAGAAATATGAGTTCCTTTATTCTTGTGTGTTTATTCCTTCACAAATAAAATATGAGATGGAATAAAGATAGTGTCCCTACATACTCCACTTGAGTTAGAAGAGGTTAAATATTTATAAGAAAATAAACATTAAACATTTCAGACCTTGATAGATAATAAACATGTTTTGTATTTCCTAGAGAAGTTGGGTATGTGTTTCTTATCCTTCCTTAGCTTAGATTCGTCAAAATGTGCCCCTTGAAAATGGCCTCGACATCAATGAATTAAAAACATAATAATCTAATAGATCAAATGAAGGATAAAATTCATGCTTGAGAAAACCAAAAAAGATAGTGAATGAAGATGTAAATTAAGAACAAACTATTAGCAATAAAATTAGGTAACATAGATTGAAGTTATGAGCCCCAAGTACTTTTTGAGTGTTGCAATTTATACCATAGACTCAGTCATATAAAGAGATCAAGGGTTTGATTCGGACATAATATCAACTAGTTGACTGAACATAAAATAATATCATATAACATACTATATATAGAGTTTTGGTATCAATGTATTACCAATATCAACCAAGTACAATCATATATCCTTATGTCTGATATTTACATCATATGCATTCATCGTATCTTCCTCTATACTTTATATATGTTCTTCTATTTATTCTCTCTTACACTATTATTTCCTATACATATATTTAAGAGATGGGACATGACCCATATATCCTATCCCTACCCTAGATGGTGTCTCTCAAATATTATGCTCTGCAAGCTCCTTGCAACAAGATGTGGTAGTATTTACTCGACTATGTCTAAAATATTATACTTTCCTACCAACATCATCCCCCCTTTCAAAATGTTAGCTTTTCCTTGAGCCAATGCTACTAGGCAGAGAGAATATCCTTATATATTTCCTTTAATTTAGAAAAATTGTTTTTCCATTGTGTGTTAGCCAATTGCAATTGTTGGTTCTAGATTTGGATCTATAGTAGTAGTCGCTCTACCTCCAAAAGTGTACTTGGGATTTGAATATTTTGTGCCAATTGGTGTGCTTTCTGGAGGACTTCAGTGATGTGTTCCAACCTTAAACTTACTACCTCTTTGACTTGATAAAATTTGTGTTTGCTTTTATCCCTATGATCTTTTAGTTGTTGAAACTTTCCATGTAGTGCTTCTATCTCCACCTGAGATTGGATATCCATATTTGTAGGGCATCATATTAGGCCATTGCTTTTAAAGTGTCTATATTTTTAAATGATCTATTTGTTCCTTGATAGGGTCTATCACCATTGGTGATTATAGATAAAAATGGTATAGGGTGTTTAGGCCCCCTTTTATATTCTTCAATATGTTGATATGTGACTCCAATGAAGAATATATTGTAGCACATTTCTTTCTTTCTTCATCCCTTTTTATCTTATTTTTCCCTACTTGATTTTTTTGTCTCATAGTCTTCTTTTTTAACTGGGTATCCTTAATCACCCCATCTATCAAAATTTTGAGTTGTACCACCAAGGGTTGGGATGAGTCCCCTTGTAGCTAATGGAATTCGATTTGTGTCTCCTTTATCATATCCTCCAAATAATTAGATATTTCCACATGATGTTTCAAGATCTCCTCTCTTGTCATATGATGTAGGATATCTTCTAATTGGAATTTTTGCAAAGATGAAATACTCCCAATGTTAACCTATGATCCCACTAGTGGAAGTTGAAACAATTGTGGAGATGCCACTAGTTGGATTTTATTTTATCTTTCCAAGAATTCCTTAATGGATTACATAGGATAATTTGTAGAGGATGAAGGTGTGTCTAATTGTAGAGGTTGGGAAGATTATCTTGCTCTAAAGAAATCGCTTTATATTTTTCTTCTTCCTTGTGCAACTATTGATATTCTTTTTCTCTGGCTTCCTTTATCTCTTCTTGGACCATTTGAGTAATCACTGGCTTTTCCATCATTATTTTTTCTAGCCTTTATTTAGATTGAAGATACTTGGTTTGCATCTCCACCATCCTCTACTTCTATAGAGGTGTAATTGCAAGGGTTATTTCCCCAATAGCCAAATATTTTAGTTTCTCCTCTTATTTAGTTGGTTTCCCCCTTCTATTATGTGGTTGTTAGGGAGTCTAGAAATAAGTCAATTACATCCTCCATGGTTATGTTGGATGCTACCTTATACCTTATTAATGCCTTTATCATGGTCAATTTATTTGGAAACACCATATTGGTGTTTTTTGTTAGCACCATATCCAAGACTTCCATCCAAAATAGGTTGCTATATAGTTGATCTTTATCCACCAGTGGTGAAACTTCTGGGATGGATGTGTCCTCTGAGAGGGAAGTTTCCTTTGGTGTGATTTTTTCTTCCTCTTCTATATCTACTATTTGTGGGGAGAATTCCCTTTGTGCATTTTCTTTCCTCTAATTTATTTTCTCTCTGCACTCATCTATAGTAGTTCCTTTGCTGCTTCTTCTTCTAATTTCTCTTTCCTGGTAGGTGTAGTAGGGAGTATTCTCTTCCTTGGCCTACTACTTTCTCCTTGTATTGGTTCTGTGGGAGGAGTGCCTATATGGAGTCTTCTGAATCTTAGTGAAGTAGATGCACTATGTTATTTTGTCTCCTTCTTAGGTAGACCCCACTTCTCATGAAAATTCTCTTGATTCTTTTCCAAATGTTCTTCATTTTTTATTTTCCAAATTATCCATGTACTCTCAGATATGTGCTACCTATCCTATAACTTCTCCTAAAGGGATTTAAAGAAGCACCAATAGGTGGTTGTGTAGGATGTTGCATCTTGAAATTTTTTGACATGTTCTTGGATTTGGGCTACAACCGGCCAAGTGGTGTCCTAAATATTCCTCTCAAAGGTCGATATTTCTTGCATGAAATAAAATGTAATATGAGCAAGGTCACATGCCTAAACTGATAGTGGAGTTGTCGTGTGCATTGAATTTTGTCCAGTAGCTCTTTTTGTAGGATCTCACATAGGTCAATGTATTTTCCATCTATTACCATCTAGTAGGCTATGTGAGTAATGATGGTGGTATTTGAGTCCTCTTGACTTGTATAATAGACTTTGTAGGCCATGACCATGGTGGCATACTTTACTTTTGGATTTTTTATCTTCGTTACATTGAGGCTTCTCCCATAATAGGTTTCTTTGATCAACTTGGTAACCTTTGTGTTCTTAATATCCTTCTTTGATGGTACTTCCCCTTGTACCCATAGGCCTGTCACCACCTTGATTTCCTCTTTTTTATGCCATATGGTCAGTCCAAGTATAGCTATTCATCATGGAAATGTCTTAGGATAATGCAAACTCATTATTCTTGTGTAGTGATGTTTGGAAACTCCTAGGTATCCAATGTTTTCTCTAATATTTTCTTATATTTCAATAGGTAGTTATATGTCTATGGTTGTAATAGGGTATGCCTTAGAGCCTCAAACTTGGTGTGATTTATCTTTGTCAGGGGCACGTGTATATACTTTCAGATATATTCTATGTAAATTACCTCCCTAAGTACCTTTGAAAATGCACCTATTGGGTGGGGTTGATCTACATTTCCTTGTATAGAAATCTCTTATATTTGGGCCTAGGCTTTTGATAAATGTCAATAAGGGTGGGTGAAAACATCTTTCGAAGATAGAAAATTATAGTGAAGTGATGGTGGTTTGCTATGGTTTTATAGGGAGGACAAAGATTTTGAGTGCACGAGAGTTGCAAGAGTATAAGAAAGCAAGTGATTGAAAGTGAGAGAGTGATAGTGACAGTGTATTTATAGATTTTCACTAGGTGGGTGTATTAAATGGGGTAGCCATTTTCACATCTTCTCACTGATTTATGGCGTAATTTTCCCAAAGGTTTTTTTTCCTAACAAGCAATTTCCTACTTGTTATGTATATGATAGCCTATAGTACATTTCTTATAACTTTATGATCTGCTAGGTTAGTGTATTTTTAGAATATTCTTTTTTGAACCCTTGTTTTATATTTATAGGGATAGGATGAGTAATTTTATGTTCAAACTTAAACCTACCTAGTGCTTCCCCATGGCTTAAACTAGATGTGTCATTTTTAATACCTTATAATGATCGTTCCCTTTATGTATTATTGATTTTTTGTTTGTGTGCTTATGTCTTAGTTATAGCCTTTATTCTTTGGTGGTTACTATTTTTTGTCATGATAAACATATTGACCTTTTAGGTTTGGATATGGGCACATGAAAATTGGCTGATGGTTTTTGTTGGTTTTTTTTTTGTGGTATCCTTATCATACTTGTGGTAGTTTATGGAGAGATTATGGGCCTAGTGTGTATCATAAATTCTCTTTATAAACCATAAAAAATATAGGAATTTAATTCTTGTTCTCCTTACATCTATGCATCAAGAACTTCATCATTATCCATACTATCATTGTCAGTGTCGAGTGATGGTGTTTGTGAAATTTGATAATTTGTGATATTTCTAGTTTTGAAATTTTCAATTTCCTCAATTTTATAGGCTAGGGTGTGAAAATCATCTACTGAAGGCTCCTAAAACCTTATTCATCACCTAAAACCCTAACACCCATCTAAACCCTTGCACTTTTGTTATATTTTTTTGTTGAATTTTACCAGAGTCACCCATCACTTAAGTCATAACCTAAGGGTGTGTTTCTCATATTATCAACCAAAACTGTGCATTAGGAAACTGAGTGAGCCTTTTTCTTGAGTATTTTAATTGTATCTCTCTAATCTCTCAGGTCTTCCTAAACCCCATTAGACACATGTCAAGATATCGCAACATTCTTCAGTTCATGAAGGATTTTGTTTTGTCATTTTCTAGCTTTGCAAGTCCTCGAAAAGGTGGCACGTGTCTAGGTCTTTTAATATATGGTAGGTTAATGTTTGATTACTAATGTTTTATGTTAGTTTATTATGCCATATTTCATATTTCATGGCCAAGGTCCCCTCTTTCCCTAGTAGCCTTAAGTTTTGTTAAGGAACATGTAATGTTGCATGGGAGCTCTTTCCTTTGCAGAGCCCCATCCTTTAGACACATTCACCCTCGTGAGTCTATGAAAAAATGACATGTATTCAAGCACATGTTAATTTTCATTGTCAAGGCTAAAGCCTTCGCAAGGCTATGGTGGGCCAGTATTTTTCTTCTTGTGAAACTATGAAATACTGCCAAGTGTCGACACCAAGTCTCTTCACAAAGAGTTCTACTATTGGGAAGGCTTTTTTTTTATCATCTTCTTTTCTCACAAATCCCCAAAATGGTGACATGCATCCATTTAATGATAAATAAAGGATTTCACATCACAAAGGCCTTAAGATCAATGATCCACATTCAAACCTAATGAATGGCTACCACTTGTTACATGTTCAAGAATGTAAAAACATTAATGGTAGATGGGATCGACAACTAACAAATTTTCAAGGATTTTGAGTTAATTACTTCATTCTACATCATTTGAACCACAATTATTGAGTGTTAGAACAAATTGCTACAATTTTCCAGAGTGAACAAGGGTTTTCTTAGAAAATTTAGGGAATCCTACACAATGCAACCAAGTAAGTACTCTAGACCACCTTTCTATAAATTTGAAGGTAGTGGGGTGGAATTGTCTGAGCTTCATTATTTAGAAAATAAATTAAGGTTTGCAGGTGGTATATGCTGCCAGAATATTTCAAAAGACTTCTAGAAGTGTTTTGTTTAAGAAACCCTAGTTTCACTTTTGAAAACCCTACATTGTGAAGATGGCCAAAACATCGAGAGGCCATAAGTAGGGGCTGGTTGAAGACATTACTGCATAGCTTCTCAGATCAATGTAAAGGCCAAGGGTGAGCCAAGGGTCTATAATTTCCATAGATAGGATTATTGATCGAAATGAAAACTATTAGGACCCCATCATTCCAAGTTAAGGGCATGCATCATTCAAACATGCATACACGAAGGCTTATACAAATAAGCCTATTAGTAACATATAGAACTTGGGATTGGGAAAGATGGTTGTGCCCAATGTCTTTGTAAATATAGAGTTGATAAAGGCTATTGCCAAGGCCTACAACCTAGATATGAGGGTGTTATATTCAATGGATGGAAAAAGTCTCTTAGCTCTTGATAGAGACCATATTTGCAAGGTTTTTGACTAGAACCCTAATGCTCAACTACCAATTGACTTGGGTGCCCTCAACAAATAGTATGAAAGAAACAAGGATAGTTATAAGGTGAAGTGGTTTCCCTGCTTCAGGCCTAAAGGGCGACAAAGGGAATTGCAAATATTTGCTATGGGTGACCTTGAACCCTTTGGCTATGATATTTTTGAAGATTAATTCATAAAGATCTATTTCTCTTTATGCCAAGTTTTGGGGTTGGACAACAAAATCTAAATGCCTGTCAACCTAATGGTTCTTGCAATTGACATCCAAAGCAAGGATGTTAACAAAACTTATGATTATGATGGATACATTGCAAAAAATTTGCATAAATCCTTGTGCTCATTGAAGAAGAATTCTAGTATAGTGCACTTCAATTGCTATTCATTTTTATTGCATATAATCTTATATAGAATGGTGTAGGTATGGCCTCCACAACTGCAGGTCAAACCAACAAATGAGAAAAACAAAATATTACCAGTTAGGAAATGGACCTACATTTGGGATAAGGACTATGGAAAGTCCAATCATGCAATCTTTGAGTTCTTTGTAAGAAATTTATTGAAGGGTCTTGGTCTTTTGGTGGATTGGGGACTATCATAGGATTTTTGAGGCCAAGGAACCTCACTTCTGAGAAAGGGATTGACCATAACTGGGGTGACTAGTTTTTCTACACTTATGCCACCATAATTAGAGTCTATGGATCCCTTGTAGCACCCCATGTGCTACCAAAGAGTGTACTTCATAAAATTGATTTTTTGGAGATAATGTGACAATTGAATGAGTCTAACAAGATTCATTTCAGATATAACAAGAATCATGCCCTCCTTCCAGACACAGTTGCTTTCTTTGACTTCACAGTTATATCAAGGGAGGGCATGGAATTAATATATGGTAAGCTATCGCCCTACAAGATGAAGGTAGATAATGTGAGGAATTGTGATCCTAAAAATTTCATGCATGAGAAAAGGGTTAACTATAAGCTCTCCTCCTACCATCATGAATTTAATAATGTGGTGGATTTAATCTGAAATTTATCTTTAGAGAGCCAAGCTGCACAAAAAAGGACTTTATGGGTCAAGATACAAATTTTAGAAAACAAGATGAAGAGGGTTGATCCTTCTTTCTAGGGGTCATTTTTAAATATTAGAGACCCCATAGTTAGGATGATGACAATGCTAGATAATTCCAACTAATTATTGGTAAATGTGTTTATAACTACTCCAAGCACATTAGGTGATTTTACCTCCAAAGAAGACATTCCACTAATTCGTCATCCAGTCACACCACTTCAACAAATAGATCCAATGGCAAGACCTCTAGTGGACTACCCCATTGGTCCTAGATAATTTGATGATGATGCCCTTATAGTGTAGGAGATGCAACCCCCTCCAATGGTACTAATTGAGAAGCCCACATATGATTGGTTAGTCATCAATTTTGAGAGTGGTGAGTATATTGCGTACGACATAAGGGCACAAGCTTGCAGGGAATTCTTGCAAGATGACCAATTTATTTCTACAAGACAGTTTAAGGACTTTTTTTTTTTTTTAAATGAGAGAAACTACAATAAAAAAAATTTAATAGGAGCCTCTCTAAGAAAGAGAAAAAGGAGATCATTCAAGAGTTCTAGAGGAATGTAAAGGCTAAGATGGATTCCATGACTCTAGAGAGAGGTAGAGAACTAGTGAAGAATACATGTTGTCTCCTATTGCTAGGGTGGTACATATCTTCTACAATTGCATTTGATGCAATCAGGAGACATGGGGGTGATGATGACCTAGTTTTGAATTTGAAAGAGTAGATAGAATCTTTGCATGAGACCTTGGCAATTTGGTCCATTTTCCCATAAACCAACAAGCCCCAAGTAATAAATGACCCCAATGAACTCATTAGTAGTCTCATTGTGAGGAGAGTAGAGGATATAAGTGCCACACAATCAGTTTCACTGACAATAAATGTAACTCTCTTCACTGAGGCTATAGTGAAGAAGCTGTAAGGAGATTTGGATAAGGTAAATACGCTAAATCAAAATGTGCAATAGCAAATAAATATAGTTATAGGAATTTTTCCCCTTCCTCAACAAATAAGTGAGGCTCAAATCTCACAAGATAAAAATAAATTGATAATTGAGATCAAAGGGTTAAAGGAAGAGCTCAAGCAAAGCAAATCAAAAGCCAGGGCAGCAAGGGAGGAAGTTGTAAAGAAGGTTTTAGACCTTGTAGACAACATTTTGGGTCACGGGTTGTCACGAATTCTTGCTCAAATCGATAATGTATGGGACAACTACACCATACTAATGAATTCATTCCCTAACCATAATCAAGCATAAATGAGGTTGATATGTTTTCAGTTTAGTTGGTCCCATGGGGTGGATTTATCAAAAATTATTGTTAAGAACCCCATCTTGATTGTAGCCTAGTATCTAAAATTTTAAGTATGATTTATTGGATGGCATAGTGAGTCATCATAGTAGATAAACAAACCTCATGAAAAGGGATTTGAATACCTTTGAGGGTTTTGAGGAGTTCTTCATGCCTCCAAATTTGAGTGAGGACGGTGAGATTTTTCCTAGTAGGGAGTGCAAGTTAAGGTTTATAAATATTCTCACTCCCATGTATAATAAGATCAATGGAGGAGAAGTGCATGCAGATTAGTTGAACCTATGAATTGATGCACTTGCGAAATTGGAATACAGTTTTCTAGTTTTCCTGACATGGTGCAAGTTTTTCTTGGCAATGACTACAAGTTCCATTTGGTGAGGGTCAACCAATTTTTTCCACCAAGGATGGACACATCAGCAGGATAGAGTGAGGACATGGAAGAATAAAGTGATGCAACTTGAGTTGTGTTTCAATCAATCTTCAACAACTAGGAATAATTATTACATGGCCTTATCAGATAGACAATGTCAGATGTGTCTTGTCATTTAACACTAACAAATTTAACAATATCAGTAAAAGATTCCTTGGGATCAAGGTTCAATCTACATTGGGAAGACCTTGCAATCCAGGCCCTTTCCCCAACTAGAAATAATCCTATGATTGTTGAAGCATTGAAGGATATCAAAGGGAGCTTAATTGTAAAGGGGGCATCTAACACCTCTGCCCTTGAAGTTGCTGCATTAGTGGTAGATGTTTCCAAGTTTAATGAGTTTATTGTTCAAAGGTTGCAAGATAGACTTAATACATTATTGAAGGAACATAATGATCTCATGGAAGCTTACAACCAGGAGTAGGTATTATTAGCTCAAAAAAAAATCCCTTCTTGCAAGTATGTAGGAAGTGGGCTCCTTTTCTATAGTTCCTCATGCTCATGTGATGATTGAAAATGAAGAGCTTAAAGAAAAGATTCAAATGTTGGAAGAGAACTTGAAGAATGCTCAAAAAACTAAGAAAAAGGAGAATTTGTGCATTACAAAGTGCACTCTGGAGCACAAACTATCTAAAATATTAAGAATGTTGGAAGATAGTCGTGCATCATATCTGAATTTGAGAGATGTCATTACCAGGATAAGTGGGGACCAAGAGTGGCTCAAATGTATATTTGAAATATGGAATCCTAGATTTAAATCTTTGGAAGGTATGTATAAAGGATCTGCAAACACATTTGATGCCTCACTTGGTATCCATCTTACTTTTGATATTGTCAAGATGGCATGGAATCATAAAGGGTATATGTAAAGTATAATTGAAGTTGCACAAGAAAAAATGAACTCTTTCATAAATATTGACAAAAGGGGTTTACCCCGCTTGTTAGAAGATAATGGGGAGTTGATGACCCTAGAGAAATGGAAGGATAGTTTCAATATTGTAATCCCCACACTCCTCCCTTTGATTTGCAAAGACAAAAAAAGTTGATTTAAATCAGCTTAATTCCTATTTAGAGAGGATATTCAATGTAGAACAATTCATGGGATTTTTTTGGAGAGGCTACTACTTTACGTGATTCCAAGTATCACCAAAATTTAAAGAAAGAGGAAAAGCTCTTAGCTCATGATTGGCCTTCTAAGGGTATGTTTAAGGAATGGAATGAAAAGTACAATTGTTTACCTGGCTTGTGAGTGGATCCATGTTTGTATTCCTTTGCCTCCTGTATGAGATTTTGGTTTTCAAAAAGGTCTAGGATGAGGTTCTTTTCTTATTGGTTCCCTTATGTTATAAAAGGGAATCCCAAGCCTCATTCAAAGGTATTTTTTGATATTTCATCTCTGTAAGCTTTTTTTGCATAGTTTAAGCTATTTGATAGCACAGATAGGGAATGTTATCATTTTGCTCTATAATAACAACAAATGACTCAAATACTCAATGTATTTCTTTAATTTTGAATATCAACCTATCATGCTCTCTAGTATTGTATTCACTATCTTTTGACTCAAAATAAACAAGGGTTATTTATAAGTTGTCATATCACTTCATGTGTTATGGATGTTGAACTATTAACTTCTGTTCAAGGAATGGATTAATATTTCTTTCAGTTAATCATCAAATATTGTGTGAATGTAATAGGAATTTATAAGTAGTGTGATAAGTGTTGTTCTTTGTTTGGTTTCTCATTTTAAGTTGGTGAGGTTATAAGAAGCCATGAGTTAGTCTGTTGTAGGAGTATATTTTATTTATGACTCTATTTTTTTTCTAGATTAATCACTGAGTGTGGGGCAGCACCCATAAAAAGAACAAATGAAATAGAGATAGCTTCAAACCCAAGAATGGGGGAGCACAAAAGGACAGGCCTGAAACAAACCCACGAGTGGGGAGAACCAAGAGGCATGGAGAAGAACCTACAACACCCTAAGAAAATTCAAAGAAACCTAAGACCAATTAGCCAACAACCACAACACATGAAGATTCTACCCCCAAAGATATATCTTAGAGGGCCTTCTTAGCCTTAGCTTTCCACATACTCCTAGTGAGGAGGGCTTCCATTGTCCATTGTTTTCCTTCATCTACAACATCTCTGCCTTCAATCCGGAGATTTTCAGCCTCAGATTTATGCCCCTTTCTCCCTTTGGATGAATAATTTGGTTTGGAGATGGCACTCGATGTTTGATGGAGGGAGCAATTTTTAGGAATATCCAACACATCAAAGTCCAGAAATTGTGGTAATCCTTATCCAAGTCATCTATGAAAGGATACAAACCCTCTGAGTCGGGTTCGTCATTTTCCACCTCTGCAGGAATGGGAGGGTTGGTCGTAGGTAGAGGAGGCAGAGCCTCACAAGGTGCTTCAACAGGAGATGAGGAGTGAAGTTCCACCCCAGTGGAAGCCCCCAGCGGACCCTCAAAGGCAAGTCTAGAGTTCTTGAGAGCAGCCAAGAATATCCCATGATTATGCCAAATGAAATCTGCATCTAGACTGCCAGCCTTCTTAACCCATTGCCTAAGCTGAAAATTCCTGGCAATGGTCAACAACGGGGAGGAGCAGCTAGTGATTTTGTGGCCCATCAAGTTGCAACGAAAACACTTAAAAGGGAGGCCTTCATAGTTGAGAAATTGAGTCCAGGTGTCATGAGTTGAATGGACCAAAATTGAATGTTGCAAAGGTTTGGAGATGTCAATGATAATGCATACCCTTGCAAACTTGCTGTGGGATACACAAGGATCCAGGCTGACAAAAGTTCCAAACTGCTCGATCAAGTTTTTTATGATTTCTGGCTCACGCAGGATTGGTGGGAGGTTATATAACCTGATCCAAATGGGAATTGAAGTAACCTTCACAGTCGCAAGATTGAAGAAGGGAGACCAATCTAACAGGAAGAGGCTAGATTGTCCATAAAACCAAGGGCCTGCTTGTTTAACAAAGGTGTAGTCTTCAATAGAGGCAAAGCGAAGCAAAAAGAAACTGAAATCAAGAATGTTAATGTCAGGGAGTGGAATCATACTCCACGAAGCCTGCATCCACTCAATAAATTTCTCAATTGGGGGTCGCTTGCACACACAATGAACAAGGAGGGACTTGCACCTGATCGCATCCGCCAGCTCCGCAATGCAATCATCCATTAAATGGAGCTCAATAGGGATATCCATCAAATAGATCTCTGAGTCCCCCAAGAAGTAGCAATGAGTGGAATCCGCATCAGGAGCAACAGATGGGGGCACCACTGACAATGGCAAGGAGTCCTCCAAACGAATTTGATTTTTGCAAAACTCCGTGCAAGTGTGAAATGAATTACTCTGGTTCATGCACCCAGCGATGTAGAGAGGAGCCGATGGTGATGGATCAGAGGTGGGAGAAGACCTGCGCGATGCCCTGGGTGAGTCAGCACTCTCCCACGCATTCAAAGCTCTAGACGGGGTGGCAACCTGCCTGCCCAGTGCACCCCTATCAGACCTGGCCAGAAACTTGCTCTTCCCATGGGGGTGAAGCTGAGTTGAGCGGCCACCTTTGTCGACGATCCTACCAGCATCTTCCTGCACATGACGACCAAACTCCAACTCTCCTGCGCCTTTGCACATTTCGCTCCCCAATTTTTTTATTGTGTGGTGAGCTATTCCTTGACTTTAATTTTTATTTATGACTCTATTGCAGATAAGGCACTGATCAAAATAATTCCTAAATTTTGAAGATTGATGTAGAATCACATATCAAATAAAAAATAAAAATTTTACTTTACTGCAAATTTTATGTTTTATGCACAAATCCACGCTAGCAAGGAAACATTAATCATTGAGATGAATGATGAATCACTAAGTACATGTAGAACTTATCAATATGACACAATTAAAATATGAAATTATTAATAATATGTTAATGTATTCAATTTGATTCATAATTTCATGGAATACAATATAAAATATCATCAACTACAATTTGGAATATGATTCATGAAGTGCAGTATAAATATCTAAAAAACTGCCAATTCACTTCCATTTTCCAAATCAAGTCCTGGTCCTCACTCCGACAATGAGATTGAGAGTCATCTTGACTCTGAGTCTGGTCTTCTTTTTCTTCACCCTTTGTGCGTTCGCTTAACTGTGTCTCAAGATCAACATTCATTCACTATCATTTGTCCCACTACCACCAAGGTTTGGAGTGTTGCACAACCCTCTTCTTTCACATTTGGACTTCCAAATTGTGAGTGCCCTTTTAAAAGGAAAACTTTGGAAATTGTACCTAGTTGCAAACACCCTCAAGCAATTTTCCAAATTATTTTATAGTTTGTTTCTTATCTTTGATTTCAAAAACCCCAATTTATTGAAAACTCTTTCATCCTCCACGAAACCCAATATCATTGTTTTACATAAATCAACAAGTTTAAAATATTTTGATAATGAATCACGTAATATTTCAATTTGACCTAAGGTTGTCCAAACCCTTGTTATTGATCTCGCTTCCATGGGATTCTCTATGGACTCAAACTAGTCAATCATACTTATTACAAAATTCTTAGCTTGTTCTCTAAGCTTAATTTCATTTATAATTCCTCCTATTTTCTATCTATTATATTTTTTACTTTATGAAAAGTGTTCGACAAAGGTAATTAGTTTTTTTATGAAAAAAGTATGGGCTCGCTCGATTGCTTGGAGTCCAAAATTAAGGATACACAATAGGCATGGCTTCAAGTATTTCTTCTCGAGGGAATCATTCATAAATATTTGAGGAAAGACATCTTGTAATATCCTTTAAATTAACACTAGAAGATTTAACAATGTCGTTAAAAGTTTCCTTTGTAATAGGTACTTCTTTGGTAGAGCACTTGATCATCATACAATAGTGCATTGGTATCTCAAATCCACATACAAAGACACATAACTGCCCACTTGCATTAAGCTATACATAATTTTTAGGATTATTCAAATTTGTAATTAACTGCTAGCTTACAAAATTTGGACTTTGAAATGGATAATCTGTTAGCTCTAGATATAGATTATTGAGGGTCATGCATGTCATTCTGCATAGTTTGGTATATTCATAGATATACATAGTTATGTCTTGGGATTTCTTCACAAGATTGTTCATTTCATCCAGCATGGGGAGAAGACCAGCTAAAGTTAAGAGTGTCTATATATCACTTAACCTATGTAAGAGGTCAAGAGCTTTGTGTATTGTGTTGTCATGTTCAAACATTACTCCGATCAAGGATCGATATTCTGAAAAAACTCATTGTGTTGGTCCATGCAAGGAGACCCATCTAGTATCAACATCCTTAAGAATTTTGTTTCCTGTTGTTATTCCCTCAACAAAATTTTGAAAATTTTCAAAACATTTGGGACTTCAATAGAAGTATGTGTATAGCTTGTGGACTAAATTTTAAACTTTTGATATTGTAGGAAACTTGCTTACAATTCTAAATGCTAAAATCATTATGTGGTCCATGCAGTGAATGCCAATCATGTATGGTGAACAAGTAGTTTGTAACTTTACACAAAGACTGCTCTTTTGGCCTTGCATTATTGTAACTCCATCAGCTCCTACACACACCAACTTTTTGGCAATTGTCAAGTTATCCATACCTCCAATTTCATTCAAATATTTCTTAACTAATTCAAATAGATTTTGTGATGTTGAACTGTCTTTCATTTTATGAACACAAAGAAGATGAGGTTGGAAGACATGTTGGTGTACAATATAAATATGCCTACACACCCAAGAAGTATTATCTACCGCAATAACTCCATCTAAAGATAATGCAATAAAGTTTGATTCTTTAAATTTCTCCTATAAATCTTGTTTTTCCACCTCAGCAAAACAAATTGCCCATTCCCATCCAATGTTTATTGACCAATGTGTGCTAGTAAAGTGAGGAAAACCCAAAAAAGAATAAATTATTATATTTTGGGAAGTCTATCATAGGATGCCCTCTGAAAAAATATGAAAAATAACTCATTTGAACAGTTTTTGCTAGTTGTGTTTCTGCCATTACCTTTCCAAATTGAGCTTCAATTTAACCTCCAAATGCAGCAAGCTTCGCCATTCTTTGCATATGCTCATCATATTCCAGGTCATACTTAACATGAAGACATTATTCCTTTTATTTCCATCTTACTACTGATTTTTCCTTTCTGTCTATGATTTGTTTTTCGTAAACTTTACTGATATGATTTTTATAGTTTCAAGCTTTAGTTGTAGCTTCTTGTCTCTTTTACATTTCCAACTACAAATTTTACACTTGCATTCTATTGGAGGTTCATCTTTGTTTGCATTCTCCACTGGTTCAATAAATGGTACTTTGACACCCATTCAATCTAAAAATTCCTTGTCATTTCCTACTCGCACTCCATTTTTTATTTGGATTTTCTTTTCTTTCTACCAACATCATCTATGATGCCAACATTTTCATCCAAGTCAATTATCTCATTCTGGCTAACAAGGGTATCCCTTGGAACATCTTTTATGGCATTGCCATCCTCGTGTGAATTAATTACCTCAATCCCACCTTCTAGTGAGTTATTATGAATTCCTTCTTCATTAATATTTGGTGCAAAATTTGATGGTGTAGCTCCATCTTGATCTAATGGATCAGAAAAATTGTCAATTCCAAAGTAAGACTTTATGGTAACTCTACATTTTGGGTGTTTTAATGGCCTCCCAATCCCTTCACCACCATAAGGAGTCTTACTCTTGTTACAATTTCTGCTTGACATCTTGATCTCTCACTTCGAATAAAAGCTAGAGAAAAATGTCTTCTTGTTTAAGAAGGACATAGAATATAGACATCCATTCCCTACTCAAACATAGAATATAGACATCCATTCCCTACTCAATATCATCTTTAATATTAAAGCAAGAATAGAAAAGAGATAAAAAAAAATATTATAACACTATGAATAAATGATCACTTACCTTTAGAATTTCACTAACTTGTTATTTGTTAATGTAGGAATGCTTGTGTTGTAGTTTGTAACTTACCTACAATCAAGGTTCCAAGTCTAACTTCTGAATCAAGAGCTCACAAGTTTAGAACTGAAAAAATTGTGAGAATAAATTAGTTTCGATTTTTTTATATCGATCCATATTTGGAAAATTCCATGGGATTTTTAAATGGTATAGCAAAAATTTGGTGAATCTCGCATGATTATAAAATGATACATTTAAGTGATGGGTGAATCAAACCTTGACAAAACATATACGTTGTAATTTTCAAGGCGATTATGGCCCTACAATTAGCATGGAGGTTTCATGGTAATTGGTGAAATGTGTCCTCAAGCGTAATTATTTTTAATGTTATTGGTGAAATAGGTCCTCATAAGCAATTATTTGTAAATTTTAATTGGTGAAATGGGTCCTCACATGCAATCAACATTTAATGATGTTGGTGAAAAGTATCTTGATACACAATTTTGTTTTAATAATATTGACGAATATGTAGGTGATTTAATACATGCTTTCGAGATTCCAAGTGAAAATATTAATTGGTCCATTTGAAATACATAGTTTTTTATGGAAAAAATATTACTTACATATGCCTCATAAAATAAATCGATGACAAATGGAAATGCATTGGATCGATAATTCATAAATTTGAGTGATTTGGCCACCTTATTGGTTGTGATTTATTCGCCAATTTCGACTTGGCTGATATGTACTATTTGCCAATTGGCAAAGATTCGCCACTAAAAAAATCCCTGATTGGATCGACAACCCTTAATTTTTAGATTATATTTTATTAGATGTCATAATCAAATATGTGTAAATATAATAATATTAATAAATAATTAAAGTATAAATGTATACTGAGGTTCATTCATGTAAATGTTCAGATTAATATATGTAAATGTTTAAATATTAAACGCATTACAATATTCATATGAAACAATTATATATCATAATTTTGGCTAATCTATAGGTGTTGATTTGATTATCCTAGATAAATTTAAGAATATCATAGTTATACAATTATAGTGAAAACTAATTTATCATGATCTCTCAACAAATAGGTAGAGACAACAATCATACAAATTGAAAGCACTCAATGTCAACATTTGCACAAGTTTTGAAGAGATGATGGAGAAGCAAGCATTGGGTGGGAAAACTAGTGGGGGTGGAGGTTTGAAAGTTGTAGAAAATGGAGATAGTGAATCTAAAGATGAAGTGGATGGATAAAGGTATTTTGGTGCTCTATCTTTGGGTATAGTTGGGAAAGCTTGTTTTCCTACTACGTTGGAGGTGTTTGTAGATATTTTCCCACTTTGGAGATGGTGTGTAGCTTCATGCAGGTCTGTGAAGTCTTCTCTCGACTTCCTTGTGGTTGTCGTTTTGCTAGAAGCTTCTTGGTATGGGATGTTGTTGTTTGTTAAATCTTTTGTGCTTGAATCTTTTGTTTGTTGGGTTAGAAGTTATGTCTTTGTGAGAGCATTGACTTGGGTGGATCCTCTGAGTGGTCCTCCTCTTGATGGTGTTGGTGTCTAAAATTATATTATATTATTTTATAACTGTAGTGTTGAACACTTTATCTATTATGTTGTGTTGTTGGTGTCTCTTTCTACAGTGTGCTACTTTTGCTGCTTTGCGGGATTTGGCATCTATGTTCTCTCTTTGGGTGGATACACCTTGGTGTCTAGTGTAGACTCTCTCTTGATGCATTGGGCCTTTGTTGTTTTCCCTGATTTCCCCTCTCTTCAATTCTCATTTAGGAATGATTCTTAGCACTGTGGTTTTTTTGAAGATCTTCATTTGCTTTAGGGAAGAGGTTGTTTGTTGAACAAGACAACTGAGAGGGGGGGTGAATCAGTTTTAGAAATTTTAACCTTTAAAACTTCCACCAAAGGTTAGCCCAATTATCATTCACAAATCCTTTACTCTGCTAATGAGATTAATCATTAAGTGTAAAAGTAGAAATTGAAAGAAGTAAAATCATACACACAATAACACCATATTTATGTGGAAAACCCAATAAGGGGAAAACCATGGTGAGTATTAGGTCACAATATAGAGAACATCAAAACCGAATACAAAGGCTCGCTACCAGAAAGCCTCACTACCAAAATAAGACTTACTATCCAGAATAGGACTCACTATCCAATAAGGGTTAACCACCCGAAGGACTCGTTGCCACAAAAATGCAAAGAAGATAGAAGAGGATAGTTATAGAGAGAAAAATATCTCAATGCAACCGATATTTCTGCCATAATTCGCTCACTCACTTGCAGACACACAAAATATGTAGGATGCCTTTAGATCACCGCCTTCAGAAACCTAATAGGAAATTCAAACTGGTCTGCTCATACTCGTACCACACACACACTATTTCACATATATATTTCTTGCATTCATCTTTCACCAACATATAAACTTGTACTTATACCTTCTTCAACCTTGAAACTCATCCAAGGTCGGCAATACAACATTTGTAAATTCAAATTCAAATTAGGTCAGAGCCAAAACATTCTATGGTGGAGTTAGAATGAGGGCGACCCAAAAACATACTCAATGAGGACCTAAATAAGTCCCAACATGCTTCACCATGCTTTGACACAATTCATGAACTTTGCAAGTAGTGCTTAACACAAGGTCAACCAATACCCATGTAAAACACATAGAACAATTAAGCACACGCAACCTTAACTCAATCAAATCTCTATGGATAAAAAAATTAACTTGAACATGATCATATCAGCTTATTTCTAGAGCCACAAGTCTTAAAACCATAATTCAAATAAATCTGGAGCAACTACATTTATCCCAGACCACAACCAAACACACTAAACTGTACAGTCACATAATGGTAAAAATATCTCACATTGTACAATGATCCAAAAGCCCAAATTCTAGATACAACAACCATCAATGACTATGATCAATATATCTAAATCTCGCAAGCATAGGAACACATCCTGGAGAAAACACTAAATTCCAACAAACTTTCTTTATTACAATTTTCTCAATATCCTTGACATATACATTCAATAACCAACTTACATGACATCAATGACAATGACAACCAGTTAACCAGTTGACATCAATGACAAAACCTTCATACTTGCAAAAATATCCCCCTTTTTCATTGATGGCAACACATGATGTGAAAAACCATTAGACAACACAACACCTCTGAACCATAAAACTCTAGAATTCTTTCTCCTCATTATTTTTCACATGATACTTTCTCCCCCTTTGAAACCAATGGAAAAGACAAAAGATAATTAGCATTGTTTTCCTCCTTTGACATTACCAGTACTCAATACTCACCCTTAGGAGCACACCCAAATAATTATTCAATGAAAACATGCGACACTACCTACTCCCCCTAAGAAGTAACCACCAAACATCAGTCCAAAAGAAAGATAGATCCATAGATCCACTGGAAAGATGCATCTCCATATGCATCTAGTTCAAGAAAGGAGGGGCAATGGCCCCTATCTTCTCTCAAAGATACTCAAGCTTTACTTCATTCTCCATGACCTTCTCTCTCAAAAATTGATACCTGATAGATATATGTTTTTTCCTTGAGTGCATCACTGGATTCTTTGAAATATTAATTGCACTTGTATTATCATAGAAGATAGAAATGGGATCATCATACATTACTCTAATATCCTTCAATGTTTGTTTCATCCACAAAACTTGTGTGCAGTAGGATTTTGTGGAAATATACTCAACCTCTAGAGTGGATAAGAAAACTGAATCTTGATTTTTACTTAATCATGACACCAATCTACAACCAAAAAAGAATGCACCACCACTTGTACTTTTTTTTCATCAACACAACCTGCCCAATCTACATCTCTATAAACACTTAGTGTAAAATCAGTATCCCTAAGATACCACAAGCCATAATATAGACTGTCATTCAAATATTTGAATATCCTCTTAACAATAGCAACATGTGCTTCTTTAGGGTCTTCTTGAAATCTAGCCACAATACAAACTACATGCATGATATCTGGTCTAGTAGTAGTTAAATATAATAGACCTCCAACCATCGATTTATATTTTCTCTGATCATCCTTACGTGAAACATCATCTTTACTCAATTTGCATCCAGTCACCATAGGAGTGCATACTGGTTTGGAACCATCCATACCAAACTTCTTCAATATTTATTTTAATTGACTGTGAAATAAAATCCCTTTCTCTATTTGATTGATTTGTAGCCCAAGAAAAAAATTCATCTCACAAAAGATAGACATCTCAAACTCTTTTTGCATGCCTTCAACAAATCTTGCACATTATTTCATTTCCTCCAAAGATAATATCATCAACATATACATCCACTATCAAGATTTTGTCATCTTCAATTTTGAAATAAAAATTTCTGTCTGTCGTATCTTTATTGAAACCTTGTTGAATCAAATATCCATCTAACCTTACATACCAAGCTCTAGGAGCTTGCTTCAATCCATATAAAGCTTTCTTTAATCTACAAACCATATCTTGTTGATCTGATAACTAAAATACTTATGGTTGTTCCATGTAAACTTCTTCTTTTGACTCACCATTCAAAAATACAGACTTTACATCTATCTGATAAAATTTAAAATATTTATAAGAAGAAAAAACTTAAAACATTCTAATAGCTTCCATCCTATCCACTAGAGAAAAAGTCTCCTAAAAATATATACCTTCTACTTGTGAGTAACCCTTACACACAATCCTTGCTTTATTTCTGACCACTTCTCCATTCTCATTCAACTTTTTTCTGAATACCCATTTTGATCCAATTATGTTTTTATTTGTCGATCTAGGGACCAATTCCCAGGTTTGGTTCTTCTCAATCTGCATAAGTTCTTCTTTCATTTCTCTCATCCAGTTCTCATCTTTGCATGCTTCACTTGCTTTCTTAGGTTCAACTTCAAAAAGTAAACACAAATTTATTTCAGCAACAGTAGTAGCTCTGCTTCTTGTCAATACTCATTTTCTCTTGTCTCCAATAATTTGATATACTGAATGATTCTTCTGCACATATTTAGGTATCTTTAGGGAAACCACCAGAGCTTCTTCTTCATTCTTCTTTTCATGTTCTTCCATAACAACTTCTTCTACTTCTATGTAATCAGGTTCAGTTGATACATAGCCATCAAGTTCAATTGAATTCTTTAATGCTTCATCCACCTTGACATTTATGCTCTCTACAATAGTTCTTAGCCTTTTATTGAAACATCTATAAGCTTTGCTTCTAGTAGAGTATCCAAGGAAGATACCCTCATCACATCTAGCATCAAACTTCCATAAATTTTCTTCATCCCTTCTGATATAACATTTGCTTCCAAATACCTTGAAATACTTGACAGAAGGAATTCTTCCACACCATAGCTCATAGAGGGTCTTAGTGTTGTTGGATTTTTCTTGAACTCAATTGAACACGTAAACAGTAATGTGAATAGCTTCTCTCCAATACAATTCTGGTAGACCTGCCTATGTCATCATTGATCTAGTAGCTTCTTGAATCATTATGTTCTTTCTTTCAACAACTCCATTCTGTTGAGGAATTCTAAGGGAAGACAATTGCCTCTTTATTCCATGAACTTCAGAAAACATGTTAAAATCATTGGAGGTGAATTCAGTTAAAATCATTGGAGGTGAATTCACCACCTCTGTCAAACCTCAAACATTTTATTCTCAAATTTGTTGCATTCTCAACCATAGCCTTAAATGCCTTGAATCTATCTAATGCATTAAATTTCTCTCTAAGAAAAATAACCCATGTATATCTAGAGTAATCATCAATCAAAAGCATAAAATACCTATCACCTTGTAGACTTCTCACTCTTGTAGGGCCACAAAGATTTGTATGAATCAAATCCAGTAGTTTGGTAGTAGATTGTTCCTTTGACCTAAAGTAGTTTCTAGCTTGCTTTTTGTATAGGAGTGAATTTGCCCCCCTTACACAAATTCCCCTTTCGCACATCCTCACCTTAGAAAATCAAATCCAAAGCTGAAATTCCACATCACCCAACTGCCTTCCTTCCACTTGGCATATTTTTGTTGTGTTGATGGGACAATATTTGTCGGAGACATGCACACAATGTGCAGACATCTGTGCGGTGCACTATCATCCCTAACAAATTCCTGCATCTGAAGTTGGCAAAGGCATTACACTCCCAATTGGGGATGGATTGTAACGTCCCTCTTCGACCAACCAACCTGAAAATTCCTTATTCTTCCTCATTTTTCCTTCAAATTGATCCATTCTCACTACATTTGGCTCTCTAGCAATTCAATCTCATTCTCTAAGCATTCTTCACTCCATTTTCACTCTCAAGCAGCACTTCAACACTCCATTGTAGCAGCAAAACTCCATCAACTCCACATAGCAAGTGTGAAGCAAGCCATAGCAGCATGAGCTTGGAGTCTTGTGAGACCTCCTTTCATCACAATTGAGGCTATGGTGACCTTGCCAAGTCCACTTTCTCCTCCATTGGATAGTGATATTTTTGGGTGGAGGTGGTAACATTTCACTCCTCTTCTTTGTGATTTGGTTGAGTAGAATTATACTATTTTGTAGTTTTTATTGTAACTTCTACTTTCTTTACTTCTTTATCACATATTTCTACTTCGTTGCTATCTGGTTGTCCATGGAGGTGGAAACACCAAAACAAAGGTATGACTAAGGTAGACCCCTATATAGCCCTAACATTTTCCCCTCTTTCTTTTGTGTAGGTGAACATGCATTTGGAGCTAGAGGGAGAACTAGTGCATTGGTGAGATCATCTTCATCACCCTAGCTTTTATCTATCTACTTTATCATCTTCGTTTGTACTTTTCATATTTTATCATTTTATTTTGTTCATTTAAGAATAACCAACTAGGCTGTTAGTTCATTTTTAGGTAGTTTATATTGTACTTCCTATTTTCTAGTCGTACAGACACCAGTGCACCAGAGAGACACCAGCGCATCATGTTGTCATCCTGGAACTGCATTGTTGTCCTCAAACAGAGAGTTATCTGAGGTAAAATATTGACTCTAAAAACTAGCTCACCTAGACTAAACTTGGATTTTGGGTCTAAAGAGTGATAGAAGTACTTTATAGTCCTCATCATTTTTGGCCTCTATTTGAAACACCCCTTTAGAGTGAGGTAAGTTAGGTAGCCCTCCGCTCTCAGCTCTCTATGACCTAGATCCTTGACATGGTTGGTCCCCCTCTCTTACATTTTTGGTGAACCTGACGTGAAAGATGTATGTATGTTTTTTTGTGTTGAGACTTTTCCCATGTACCTCACGATTGTTGTGAATTTGAGTGTTGTGAGGGCTTATGAGCATCACAACCCAATCCATGACCTCCAGTTATATTGTTAAGAGAAGTGTACGATACCTTCCAATGGAGAAGATGAAGGTCACTTCTGGTTTCTTTACATGTCTTTTTTCCAAATCTTTCATTGCCCTTTCTTCCTAGGATCAGTTGTCAAGGGGCAAGGTAGGGTTCTTTGATGAGACAAACCACGTCCCCACTCCTCCTGCATCTCCTACACCATCATCAGTAGACGAGCACGAATTTGTTCACTTTCCTTCAAAATATATATTTGTCGTTAGCAAAGGGTTGGGTGACTTGGAGAATCACCTAGAGAAGGACCCGAAGTTGGCTAGATTCACTAAGGTTATTAGTGAGATAAATTATATGGTGGGAAAAGATCGAACATGCATAGAGCTCCTAGCTAGCCTCTCTAGGCTAACTGAAGCATGTTCCCCTCCAAACAATGCCAACATTATATAGGGGGCGCTCTTGAGGAATATGAGAGATAGTTAGGAGTGTCGATGCCTCCCACATCCATGTACATGGCTAACACGATCCCTTCGATCAGTGTCCCCTTGCCTCTGAGAGATATGAGACTATCAAAGTAAATAGAATGCCCTTAGGTTTCAGTTTCACCCCTCCTGTTGCTTCCAGTAGTGGAGGTTTTGGTGGGTTGAGTGGTGGGGGCTTTGGTAGTGGTGGTAGCTTTTGTAGCGGGGGTGGTATTGGTGGAGGTGGTTCTGGTGGAGGCCATGGTGGTGGCTCCGGTGGAGGCCCTGCTGGTGGTGGTGGTTCTGGCAGTGGTTCCAATAGTGGCCATGTTGGTAGTTTTAAAGGTGGCTCCAGTGGTGGTTCCGGAGGATGTCCCATTGGTCCTATGTCATCTAATGACCCTATTCTAAACACTCTTCTTCAAAATATGGGCAAGATGCAAAACCAACTGGCGAGTCTCTCCCAATCCTCTACCTAGCCTATCTTTCAGCCCTTCTTCCAACATAGCCCATTGTCAATAGCAATCTTAAGTACTCCCTTCCCACAAGGAATGGAGATCCCCAAATTTGAAAAATACGGTGGAATAGGGAACCCACAAACACATGTGTCTACCTTTAATTCCCTGTGCACAGATTTATTCCATCATGATGTGTTGATGGAAAAATTATTCCCTCAATCTCTTAAGGATACAACACTCAAATGGTATTATTCTTTACTCGATAATTTTATCTTCTCATTTGATCAACTCGTGAATCAGTTTCTCTAACAATTCCAAGCCAAAATCAGACTGAAGATGACCTTTTCGGATCTCGTCTGATGCAAGCAATGGGATAATGAAAGGATAATTGATTTCATTGTGTGGTATCAAGCGCTCTTCTTACAAATTTCATACCCGCTACTCAATTCTGACATTTAGAAGGTGTTCATAGGAAACTTGCAAAGACCTTGGCAGGAAAAGCTCACACTTATGAAATACCCTTCCTTCACACACATGTGTGCAGTGCTATGAGAATATCAACAGATGGTAGTCTAGTTCGGGGGATCCTCCTCACACTCCCATTCAAAAGGAAAATCCATAGTATCGATCTCTGGAAAAGGTAAGGTTGTTGCAAATGTAGTAGCCATTATGAATGATAATGACCTTAGATGCAACAAAAAGTTCACAAAGTTATCAAAATCTTATTCTTTCATCTTACAAAGGTTTTTGAAGGATAAGATGATAACCTTGGAGAACTCTAAGCCTCTCAAGGAACCTTACCCTAGTTGGTACGATGCAAATACCTTCTTCCAGTACCATCGAGTTAACAAACATGATACTGAACGTTGTATGCACCTGCATCACGAGATACATGATCACATCAAGGATGATACTATTCATCTCGATGGAAATAAACAAAATGCAAACGAATTGATGGTGGAAGTGAATAGTGAGTTGCAGATATACACAAACCCATTTTCATCACATTCTTCCAACATGATTATCAACCCCTCTGATTATACCACACAACCTGAGGTGTATGTTAACATGGTTACAATTGCTCCTTTTGTACAACATGTGATCAGCTCGTCAAACGTAACATTCACATCGTAGGATATGCCCTTGAACAACAAGCCCTTTCCCCTTTACATTCTTGCTCATCTCAATGGGAACATTGTGACAGGGGTCCTAGTTGACCCTAGGAGCTAAGTGAATGTCGTTACAGAGGAGACATTGCGACTGAATTCATTACAAAAGGAGGAGTACAAAGAAACGAAGTCCACCATTTGTACTCATGATGGCCTTTCTCTTAAAAATTATGGTTTGATAACTTTGTTCATCCTAGTTGGACCTAGGTTCGTAGAAATAGTCTTCGATGTCATTCTGGAGTCGGATTTGTTCAGAGTGAAGTTAGGCATACCCTGGCTAGCTTCCATGAATGTAATCATCTTTGTCATTCACAAATATTTAAAGTTATCCCATGAAGGTTTTGTGCACATGGTGCATGACATTGGGTACTAGCCTCTGGTGTCTCATGGGAGATATTCATTGGATCACTTTTGGCCCACCCCGGTCGGTCTGCTTCCTTCAAGAACATACCTACTTTATAAGAGTTATGTAAAGTATAAGACCGGGGGCAAAGGAAAGACGAATTTGACACTTCCAGTAGTGCACTAGCAAACTACCTCCTCTTCTCAAAAGGGAAAGGAGAAGTCTGCCTGTCCTTAGGATGCATCTTCTGCTCCCCTTTCCAAAGAATAGTTTTGGATGAATATGCCTGGTTTTTACCCTCTGAGTCTGATGATACTAGCTTGGTGAAAGCCCAAGATTCAGATATCTGATCTTCCTACCACACCTCTTGGTCCTTGGCCCTACTCATATGGAAAAAGGAAGGGTCCCCATGGGGAATCCTCTATGTCTCGGCCTTCACGGCCTCCTACCCCTCCTACTCCAAAATCAGTAAATGGGAAGAGGCCCGCTATCTAAGCATTAGAGCCAACTCCCCCCATTGTTTCTCAACCCACTCCTCCTACTCCCATTTAGGAGCCTGTCCATCCACCAGAAACGACTATAGTGGACACTCCTATGGCTAAGTAGGAGTCTTCCATCCCTTCACAACTCCCAACCTCTAGCTCAAAGAGTCACAAAAACTACTTTGCATGTGAGCGCAAGCATCGGCAAAAGGCTCTACTGGCTGAGCAGGCCACTTTGTAGAGAAAGGATGAGGAGTCAACCACCCCTGTATCAGGGCCTCCTACTATGTCCTCCTCTCTCCTCCCCTCTACTTTCGTTCAACCTAGGTCAGTCTCGCTTCTGGCTCTCGCTATGATTGTGAGTGTGCTTGACCCCAAAAAGGTGCAAGTGTTCATCACTCCTTCGGCTGAGCTGCCCTTGTTCATGTCTCTTCCAGACATCCTGCCTTTCCCAAAACCCGTAGACATGCTGAATACTTTGGTGGTGTCTGTTGTGGTTTTCTCCTCTTCCTCCGCACCTCTTGCCTTGTGTGTGGGGAGTTCCCATCCCCTGATGAATCCAAAGGTAGAAGCGAGCCCTTCTAGCAATGGAGGGTGTAAGAGGAGCCCACCTTCTCTAAAAGGTGGTCATACGCTAGCTTGTTCTATCCTAGTGATGGAGCCATCTTTGGCTTCTCCTAAGTTTCTCACCACTCCCGAATCACTTGGTGAGCCAAGCAATGAATCTCGAGCGTAGTCCTCTCCATCCATTGAGGTACAACATGGCACTCCTATGAAGTGCATGTTTAACTCTCTAGATGAAGTTTTGGCCTTGTGAGTGATCTTCACAAATTCATTGACCATAGCTCCACAAGAGCCTTTCAAAGAAGACCTTGTAGGTGCTTCTTCCTTAGCCCTTGTTACGGGAGGGTCAGAAGCACCCCCCCTTAATATTCCACCACTGCAAGCTCATCCTCCTTACCCTTATGATGATCTAGATTGGGAAGCATACGACCTCTTGGTCGATGAGTGTTAGGGGGATGCCTCTTATTTATCTTTAGATTAGATGTATGTGTGTTGTGATGTGTTCCCCCGTACTTGTGTTGTGTGTTCCTATATGACCCTTGTCACCCTTGTGGTGCTTGGATACAAGAGTGATTTTTGTGTCATAAAACTTCTTCTATCTGTATCATCATTCTTCCATGTTTATTTTTTTTATTTTCAAAAAATTGGGGATGATGCAAAGCATTGGGGGCATTTAGGCTTCCCTTCCATGTTGACCCAATTTTTTATTTTTACTTTATTTTCTATGCATTCCTCTTGATCCAATAGGGATTGATGATCTTTCGCCTTGCACCACAATTACCTATTATTTAGAAATGCATGAGCAGATCTGATCCTACGAAACCAGATCACCCTGTGTCCTTTATTTGTCTCTCTTTCGCTTTCTCCTTATCTTTTTCTCTTCTTTGTTTGAGTTTTCCCTCTCATGTGTGACAATGCCATTTCTATGATAATTCTATTTTCAGAAAATGTATTCATTGCCAACGAATCTTTTCTCGAAGATCCTCACAAACATTTCCTTTTTCAAAAATTGCATTCACAACTAGGACCCCTAACGAAACATGTTTCCTTCATCATGGGTTCACAAAGAAAGAACTTGAGAACTTTCCCTCGAGGTGGAAGCAACTTTGACCTTCCCCTCGTGAGGGGGCACTTTCTTCCAATCGAATTCCTTGATGAAGTGAACATCTTTTGAAAGGATTCCTTGATGATGAATCAATTTGAAAAAAGATGTCTCTTTTGCACTTCCAAATGACACATCCCTTGAGTGGACCCCTCTTCATGTTGGGTTCCCGAGGAACCCCTTTGAAAACTTTCCAATTTGTTGATGATTTGTTGGACTGTCTACTTGACTACCTACGTGGTTTTTTTGTTTCCAGACATGCTTTATCTGTAGGTAAACATGTTGCTTTGTAGGTGCGCCAGTAAATTTGCTTTCCAATTCAACTCCATGGAGTCCCCTTCTTTGGGTTTCCTCCATGTAAGAGATCTTGGGGGATGCCTCCTTGCAGGTTTGTGGGCCTGTAAGGTGCATACTTCATGGGGCTTCCTTCATGTGAGATATCTTGGGGTCTACCTCCTTGCAAGTCTACAGGCCTGCAAGACGCTTTCATCCTACAAGATTTTTCCATCATCGATCTAAAGGCCTTCGATGTACCTTGTGCAGCTTCATAGTTATGTGGGACTATGGAGATTTTTGTTCAAAACTCCTCGGTTAACATGCCTATGGAGTCCTTTTTCTCAACCTGCATTTTTGAGCTCACCAGATCGTAGTCTGCTTCCTCAATAGTTTAGGTATAAATTTCTAACCCTACTAACTCTTCGATCTAATTTATCGAAGCACTCACCAGTACTCATGCTTGTTAAAGTGGGGGAAAAATGTATAGGAGTGAATTTCCAGCCCTTATGCAAATTCCCCTTTTGCACATCCTCACCTTAGAAAATCAAATCCGAAGGTGAAATTCCACATCACCCAACTGCCTTCCTTCCACTTGGCATCTGTCTATTTTTTCGATGGGAGAATATTTTTCGAAGATGTGCACGTGACGCATTGTCATCCCCGATAGATTCCTGTGTCTGAAGTTGGTAGAGGCGTTACACTCCCAATTGGGGATGAATTGTAACATCCCTCTTCGACCAACCAACTTAAAGATTCCTTATTCTTCCTCTTTCTTCCTTCAAATTGATCCATTCTCACTGAATTTGGCTCTCTGGAAATTCAATCTCATTCTTTGAGCATTCTTCACTCCATTTTCACTCTCAAGTAGCACTTCAACACTCCATTGCAGTAGCAACATTCCATCAACTCCACATAGCAAGTGTGAAGCAAGCCATAACAGCGTGGGCTTGGAGTCTTGCAAGACCTCCTTTCATCACATTCAAGGCTATGGTGACCTTGCCAAGTCCGCTTTCTCCTCCATTTGCTAGTGATATTTTGGGTGGAGGTGGTATTGTTTCCCTCCTCTCCTTTGTGATTTGGTTGAGTAGCATTATATTGTTTTGTAGTGTTTATTGCAACTTCTACTTTCTTTACTTCTTTATCACATATTTCTACTTCATTGCTATTTGGTTGACCGTGGAGGTGGAAACACCAAAATGGAGGTCTGACTAAGGCAGACCCCTATACAACCCAAAAATTTTCCCCTCTTTCTTTTGTGTAGGTGAATGTGCATTTGGAGCTAGTGAGTGAACTGGCGCATTAGTGAGATCATCTTCATTTTTTACTTTTTGTATCTTATCATCATGTTTTGTTTGTTTAAGAATAACCAACTAGGTTGTTAGTTCATTTTTAGGTAGTTTATATTGTACTTCTTGTTTTCTGGTTGTACGAATGGTAGCGCGCCAGAGAGATGCCAGTGCGCCATGCTATTGTCCTAGAACTACATTGTCGTCCTTGCACAAAGAGTTGTTTGAGGTACAATATCAACTCTAAAAACTAGTTCACCTAGCCGAAACTTGGATTTTGGGTTTGAATAGTGATAGAAGTACTTTATAGTCCTCATCATTCTTTACCTCTATCTGAAACACCCCTTTAGAGTGAGGTAAGTTAGGGCAGCCCTTTGCTCTCGACTCTCCATGACCTGGAGCCTTGATGTGGTTGGTCCCCCTCTCTTACACTTTTCAAATTGACAATCCTTGCAAATAGTATTAATATGCTTTGTAATCCTTGGTAAATCTCTCATAGCTTGTACAACATTGATTCTCACCATATTATCAAAATTCATATGACACATCCTTCGGTGCCATAACCAACTGTCATTAATTTGTGACATAAAACAATGTCCATCAGCACCCTTACGTTGATAAATATTTCCCTCAAAATTCTTACCTGCAACAATTACTATTTTGAATCCTTTCCCGATTTCACATCTCTCATTCTCGAATACAAGATCATATCCTTTACTACACATTTGTCCAACACTTAAGATATTATGCCTTAAACCCTTAACATAGTAGACATCATCAGTATTATGCTTACCATCAAAACTAACTAAACCTATCCCACAAATCCTAGCACCAGTATCATCTCCAAACTTAACTAAGCCTCCATCATATTTTTCAAGTTTAACAAACTTACTTTTATCATCGGTCATGTGATGTGAACAACCATTGTCAATAACCTAGTAGTTCTTTTCTTGTTTAGCATGAAGGGTAGAGATCTTAGTATCTTCAACTTTTCTTTAGAGCACTTTCCTTCACCTATCTCTTAGTATTAGCAGAAGTAGATTCATCTTTTATAGCCAAGAACAAGCATGCATTATCATCAAAATTGCCATAATCAGACTCTTCATAAAAAATACCAGCATCTTCATTTACATAATATGCTCTCTTAATCATCTTCCCTTTGCTTATTCTATATTTATTCTTCTTTGCTCTTTTTGGACATCTTGAAGAATAATGACCTATTCCTCCATAACTAAAGTATTTAAAGGGTAACTTACCTTCATACTTACTGGAGCCCTTTTTCATCCTTCTTACAAAGTTAGCTTCCACTTCATCAAAATTCTCTTCATTCAGATCTTCAACATTTGCAGCTCTAAAATCAATTTCTAACTTTGATCCATTACTCAGGCTAGGCTTTCTCATTTCAAATGATGTTAGAGTACCTAATAACTGAGCTTTAGTATAAGTTTTTTAATCTATAAATTCCTCAATAGTAAATACCTTTTCACTATATGCATCAGGGAGAGTTATGAGAATCTTCTTCACAATCCTGGATTCATCCACTGTAGCACCTAGTTCTTGCATTCCACCTACTAGCTCATCCATTCTTTATACATAGGATTTAATGTTCTCGTCTTCAGACATATGTAAGATCACGAATTGTGCCTCTAAATTCTAAAACTTTGCTTCTTTGACCTTTTCATATCCTTCATGAATCTTTTCAAATGTATCCCAAACCTCTTTAACAGTTTTCATATTTGCAACTTTAATTAATTCAGAATGTGAAAGACTATTCTTCATAATGAACTTTTCCTTATTATTTTCTTCATGTGCCTTGATTTCATCAGTTGTACTCAAACCATTAGCAGGAGCGGTGTATGCAGTCTTATAAGCTTTTTCAACATCATATCCACAATATTCTAGGTATCCTTCCATCTTTATTTTCCAGAAGGAATATTCAGTCCCATCGAACCTAAAACACTCAATAGTGATCTTTCTCGCCATCCTGGACCTTCCTTAAGCGATTAAGCTCTTCTCCAAGGAACCAAGCTCTAATACCAATTATTGAACAAGACAATTGAGACGGGGGGTGAATCAGTTGTAGCAATTTTAACCTTTAAAACTTCCACGAGAGGTTAGACCAATTATCATTCACAAATCCTTTACTCTACCAATGAGATTAATCATTAAGTGTAAAAGCAAAAACTAAAAGAAGTAAAATCATACACACAATAATACTAGATTTACGTGGAAAACCCAATAAGGAAAAAACCATGGTGAGAATTAGCTCACAATATAGAGAATAACAAAACCAAATACAAAGGATCACTGCTAGAAAGACTCACTTCCAAAATAGGACTTACTGTCTGGAACAAGACTCGATGTCCAATAAGGGTTAACCACCCGGAGGGCTCACTGCTAGAAAAACTCAATTCCAAAATAAGACTTACTATCTGGAACAAGACTCACTATCCAATAAGGGTTAACCACCTAGAGGGCTCATTGCCACATAATTAAAAAGAAGATAGAAGAGGATAGTTACATAGAGAAATTATCTCAATCCAACTGATATTTCCACCACAATTCTCTCACTCACTTGCAAACACACACAAAATATGTCAGATGCCTTCAACTCACTACCTTCGGAACCCTAACAGGAAATTCGCACTGATCTTCTCAAACTCACATCACACACACACACACACACACACACACACACACACACACAATTTCATATCTCTCTCACATCTATCTTGCTTGCGTTCATCTTTTACCAACATCTCAACTTGTACTTATACCTTCTTCAACCTTGAAATGCATTCAAGTTCGCCCATACAACATTTGTAAATTCAAATTCAAATTAAGTCGGCGCCAAAAAATTCTATGGTGGAATTAGAATGAGGGTGACCCAAAAACATACTTAATGAGGACCTAAATAAATCCCAACATGTTTTTCCATGCTTCATGAACTTCACTAGTGCTTAACACAAGGTCGACCAACACTCGTGTAAAACACATAGAACAATTAAGCACACGCAACCTTAACTCGATCAAATCTCTCTAGATAAAAAAATTAACTTAAACATGATCATATCAACTTATTTCCAGAACTGCAAGTCTTAAAACCACAATTTAGAGAAATCCATAGCAACTACATTTCTCCTAGACCACAACCAGACACACCAAACTGCACAATCACATACTAGTGAAAATATCTCGCATTGTACAATGATCCAGAAGCCCAAATTTTGGATACAACAACCATCAACAATGATGATCAATATATCTGAATCTCACAAGCATAGGAACACATGCCAGAGAAAAAATCGGAGAAAACACTAAATGAGAGAAAACTTTCTTTATTACAATTTTCTCAATATCCTTGACATATACAACCAATAACCAACTTCCATGACATCAATGACATTGACAACTAGTTGACATCAATGACAACATCTTCATACTTGCAACACTATTATTCCCGTTTTTTTCCTGAAAGGCATGGGTTTCAGTCTATGCTTCTCTCTAGGTTGGCTTTTTTTTCCCTTTTGTGGAGCATTTTTCTAAAAAACAATCTCTATGGTGGTCGGCGCCTACTAGACTAATGAGGTTTTTCTGGTCTTTGTTTTTGTGGACTTTAATTGTCCTTTGGTTCCCCTTATGGTTTGTTAGGCTCATCTTGCTTTTGGGGATTGGTCTTTTGTTCTTTAGGTTGTTTGGGTTATTTCTTCTTTTGATAACCCAGGTTTTCTTGTTTTGTAAGAATGTTGTCGTGTCCCCCCTTTGGAATAGGAAGCCTTTAAGGTTTATAGGCGAATATTCTTTCTATTGGAAAATGGTGCCTATGTTTCTCTTTGGGATATATTTTTTTGTTTTTCTTTAAGACCTAGTTGGTCATGCTGCTTGAGGAAGATATTACTACCATTTGGTTGTTGATCAATTCCTCTTGAAGTTCTTCATGTCTGGCATGCCTAAGGATGGTGTGTTTGCCCTTTTTGCTGGACTGTGGGCTTTATCCTTGGTTCTACAGTCAATGTTGACTCCTATTGAGGTGGAGAAGGGTGTTGTGGATGTGAGAAGCTCACCTTTTTGGTATTTTTATTTGTTGTTCCTATTGAGGTGGAGTTTGTGATTAATGGAGATGCTTCGCTTGGGTGGATATGGTGTCCATGTCATCTTCTCCATTAGAGGAGAGCTCTCTCCTTTAGAGGTGGAGATTGAGTTGGTATGTCAGATTGTCAAGTGGTTCAAGTGGAATCTTGCTTCTTTGCATTCAGTTTTTCCTTGTAACTCTTTTATTGAGGTAGGGAGTTTGGTGAAATTGATTGTTCTAAAAGGGAACTCTTGTTTCCCTTTATGTAGTGGCTCAGTGTTGAGCAGATGGTTTGTTGTGGATTGTTTGCTATAGGCTATGTTGGTACCTAGATGAATCATGCAATTTCTTTCCGTTGATTGGGTTCAAGGCCCTTGTTTTAAACTTGGTTGTAAATGGTTTTTGGTTCCCTTCAAAACTAAATCTTTGCAACATGGGTAGTCTAGTGTATCTTATGGTTGGTTGTTGTTGCTAGGCTATTGATTGTTTGTGTTCCTATCTATTTTCATCTTTCTTCTGACAGGGTTTTAGGTCCCTTTAAAACTTGTTTGTAGGAGTTTCAAGTCCCCTCATAACCTGTTTTTTCCATAATAAAAAATAAATAGGCAAATAGTTTTACTTGAAAAGCACCCATAGAAACATTACAATTTTCTTTATACAATATACAAAAAAATCTTCCTTATAAACTGACTTTATGAATGAAAATAATATAAATACAAATAGAGGTGTTTGTTTCTAACTCGGGAACTCATTAAGACTATAATTTTAGTCATTCAATTTATTAAGAACCCAAATTTATTTTCTTTAATTTCATGAATTAGTGAGCAAGATTGCAACCAATCTCCAATAATCTTGAAACCTTAATCCATTTTACCCACAAGCATTTTCAATCTAACTATGGTGGTTTCCTCCTTTAACCATACCACCAAAATAGCCCAAACTAGTAGAATAATCATTCTATTTGCCTCTTTCAAATGCAAATTATGGATCAATAGAAATCAAATGACTTTCTTTTGATAAAACATTCCTAATAGTCAATTCCTTCTTAGTCTCATCATGACTCCTATACACACTTCTAAGGAACCTTAATTTGAGTTATTTCCAAATAGTCTCTCATTTTCAACACCTAGACTTGAAAGGCAACACAAAAAAACAACAATATAGGCCAATGGCTCTCCACCCAACCATCGGGTTGAAATTCAACCCACCCCCGAGCTAGGGTCATATAGTCCTCCCCATGCATACACACATATCCCTATTCACATGGACTACTCAACAATTCCATATCCTATAACATTCACACTTACAACCATTTGCACATTACAACTTATACAACTCAGAATCAAAACACAAGGAATTCAACAAATATTTCCACAATTGAATTAAAACACTTACAACATTCATTTTCTCATCAACAAGGATCTAGTAAGGGATGATCTTACCAAGAGGTTGACCATCCATCATGTGGATCCTCTCATTTTCAAGTCCCTTCCTCCATTCTTCCCCAAGAGTTATCCTCCCCAAAATGAGAAAACATCCAAAAGACAAGAGTGAAGCCAAAAGAAAAAAGAGAGAGAAGCCCCTTCTCCTCACAAGGAGAAAGAACAAATAGAAGGGGAAGAAGGGCAACCACCTTTCCATAACTTCCCAACCACCCAACCAACTCAAATTTTCGCCACTTTTCATAAGTGGGTAATTAGAGTGGGTTACCAACTCTATTAAAGAGGTTCTATGGGATAAAAAGACCCCTAACCCATAAACCTATCACCTAGGGAACTTTTTAAACAATTAAGACCACATAAGGACTTCATAAAACATAGAATAATTAATCATAAAAAAGTGACTCAAGGGACAAAAAAAGCTCTCACATGCACACAACCCCTACCACACAAAAGAAGGTTAAATCACATGTCCTTGACAAACCCAAAAATCCACAAAAAATATTAAAGTAGCTATGTGACCCCTTGATCAACATTGACCAATTTTTCACCCGTTTACTCAACTAGAAAAAGGTGCCAATATTACTCATGATTAATAATAATAGAATAAAATGGTATATGAAAAATAGCATTCCAAGAATAGTAATCAACTAGAAAATTGAATCCACTAGTATACATGTAAGTAACATATAATTTAACACTCCCTACTTGCATAATACCTATTATAGCCAAGCAATAATTGATCATCAAAATATTACCACTTATGTCAATAATCTATTTAACTTATAATGAATACCACTACAAGTAAACATTGAATATCAATCATCATCTTTGTAATCACATCTACTCACACCCATAGTATATAATCACCTAACATAATGTAATATTACCAATAATTAAACATCTCGATCATTGCATACTTACGTAGACTGCAATGAAACTCATCTAGCTATCATAAGCAAACACAACAACCATTAGTTAGATAGGATAATTAGTTAGTTTACCATATCCGTTAATAATCGAAATATGAATGTCTTTGATGTATATCAACAACCATCACTCATGTGTAATATCTAACATAAAAGAACATAAGATATTGGACATAACCATCAGTGACTCATAGGATCAACAAGACTGCAAGAGATAGGGTCTTACAGGAATTGAAGGAGTCTTTTTATGAAAATTCCTTTATGTTGCCATGGATTTGGTGGTTTGGATTGATGAAAACTTGCTTTCTTTGGCATGAAAACTTCAAGTTGTAAGTTCCTCTTGATTGCTTCCTACAAGGAGGTCGATGAGAATACCTTAACTAGACCCTTAACAGGTTCTTCAAGGCCCTGAAGGAAGAGTTATATGATCCTCTTTTCTAACATATCAGGCACCATAACAACAATATTTTGAAATTTCTCAACATACTCATTAATAGAATGTGTTTGCCTCAAACCAGATAACTCCTTAAAATAATCCTCTTCATCCTTGAGCTCAAATCTATCTATCAACCTTTGGCTAAGATCATCAAAATAATTTACTTGACTGTGTCCTTGAGTGGTTGTACCATGATGCCACCAGTCACAAGCAGCTCCCTCAAGATGCAAAATTACATATTGTATGGCATCTTGCTCCTTCATGGGACAAAGTGTGAAATAGGTCTGCAACTTTTGTAACAGGCTCTAGTTGAGATTTTATCTGTTCTGTCAAAGGTAGGACTTGAGAGTTTATTAATTTTTCTCTTGCGTTCCCTCCCAATAGAATCTTGATGATGTTTGTAACCCCTTACACTCATAATGCTCTGCATCTGAGTGACATAATCATTGTAAGGGACTAAATTTTTAAATCCTTCATCTTGATTATCATAGGATACTCTAATGGATAATAGCTCTCTCACCAATTCTTCCATGGGATTGGAAGGGGGATTAGATGTTGCAGGATCACATTCAGGTAGGAAAATTGATTTGGAAGTTTTGGGAGTGCTTTGTTGAGACTCTGAAGTATTCCCTTTTTCCTTAGGTGATACAAGATTTTGGAGCTTTTCTGCCAACAATCTCATCACTTCTCTTATCTCCGCAAGATTGGCGGCAATTTATTTTTGAATTCTTTGTAAATCCTATAGGAATCTCCTATGCATTTCATCCGCATCAACCATATCTTTACTCTTTGGAATTTCAACTTCATTTTTTTTCAAATGAGGGTTATTAGCGATCTCTTTATTTTTCTCCTATTATAAATACCTCATTTCCCTGTCACTTGGATGCATAAATGATAACAAACCCTCAGGATGACAAGATCATAGCTCTGATACCATTGTAATATCCCTCATGAAAAATATAGCTTCAATCTAAAATATTTTATTTTTACCAAAAACTCATAACAGAGCAAATTAGGTATAATTAAACATTTGCAAAACACTTCAAATTTAAATTGAATGATGTGTAATTGGAATGAAACGAATTACTACAAATTTATTATGATCTTTACATCATTTTACTTCTAAATACAATAGAGAACAATAATATAAATTTGTTACAAATTTATATCATAGGAAACTCAATTCTGGAACTAAACACGCCAAAAATCCATCACAAGTATCTATTAAACTTTCCATATGACGTAAGAACACAACCCTCAAAAATGCAACACACAATCCTTTGTTAATGAATAGAAAATTTTGTTTGTCATTCATTCATTCCAAAATTATGCATAATTCAGAGACATAAACTTTAATAATTCAGTTCACAAAAAAATGCTACAGGTAGATGGTTTCAAATTTAATATTATTTGTATTCAAGTATACCTCCAATTGAATTTTTAATCGCTAACTAAATGTGCCTTCATACTATACACAACTGTTTGTCTGTATTCTCACACTGGAACTCGTCTCTTCTATTATTAATTGTGTTCTTGTGTATCATCAAAGACCATTAAATGTGACGCTACCTCTTCTCACAGAGTAGCAACCTGCTCGTTCTTCCCTGTTCGTAGCCTATTGCCTATTCTACCCTCCACGTGTGGCTTCACCTAAGACAAATTCAATCCTTGTCTATGGTCTCCCTCTGCATAGCGCCCCCTCCATGAGTTTCTTCTTCTTTTTTCAAACCTTTATGTTGCAGTCACTATCCTTTTCTTGTTGTGCACCCCTTCACATTCCTCTAATTGACCTTCTTTTGGCAATTATCATAATTTGCATTTAATTCCCTTCAGATTCTTAGAGAATGTGCCTCCTCACCTCCTTCATTATTTTCTTTCTAGAGACTAATATTTGCATATAGGTTTTTTTTTTTTTAGCTTTTTTTTGTTATGTCTCTTTCATTGGCCATCAATTTTCTACTCCTTTCCAAACACTATTTCTATTATATTTTTAACAACAATCAAGATAATGATAAAATATTGCTGACAACAACACAAACTGAAAATTTCAGATTTCATTATCCATTCCAAACTGCGTAAACTTTGCCAATTGTTTGACAAAAAGAACACCAAAACTAAGAACTTTCAGCACCCTTGCAACTTATGTGTGAAATTTCTCTCGAAGACCCACTGAACCATTGCCTTTGAGTCTCAATCTCCCTAGTTTATCGGCCTTGGAGATTTATTCTTTATTGGTTTTCCAGCCTTTGAAGAACAACAACAATTCTTGTTAGAAAATAATGCATCTAGAATGATGAAGATTAGCAAGACAAAGTAATTAAAATCCAAGATCATTCCTAGCACCAACTTGGGTGCCCAAATCCTAATGCCTAGGAGGAAGATGCTTTCATGCCAAAAATGTAACTCTCGATGCAAAATGTAAAACCATCTTCAAATCACTCTAATCTGATTTTCCAAAATAATAACCATTATCTTGCACCACTAACTAGCCAAATCACATGTTACTTGCTTTTTCAAAAAATCCATGCCTACCTTGAACTCCAATAGCATTTCAAAAATATTAATTGATTTATCACTAAGAATGACTCAATTAATTCACTTTGAAAAATCAACTTTCCCAATTCAACCACAAGACCTAGCTTGCTTTTTTAGGAAATCGTACTTACTAAAAATAGTAAGTGTTAAATTTAGTAAGGGAACATGATAGTATTTTCATGCTTCTCTCAATAATTTTGTAGCTTATGATGATCCTAAAGATTCCTAAATAGATTTTATAAGTTGTTAGATAATGGGTTGATTATGGTTTACAAAAAAATGATAAATGGTGGCTTGATCTTGAAAGACATGGGGGATAACACGAGGATGGTGAAGATGAGGATGAAAAGGAAAAATACAAGTATATTCATAATTATGATACACTTAACTTTATGGTTGATAGTTTAGGTAACGTGTATCACAAGAAAAAGGAACCCACAACAATTGAACATAAGTATTAGTATAAAAAAGGAAATTTTTAAAAAGTTACTAAAGACATGGAGATTGAATAGAATCCTAGAACCAATCTAGATGGCAGTTCATCTCCCATTTACATTTTTGATATGGGGCACTATGAGAACACCAATAATATCAATGTTGTTGAGAATGAATTTGTTATGTTGAAAAATGTTTATGAACATTATTATCTTCCTTTTATCAAACTTACAAATTATGCTAACATGTTAAACCCATCTATATTATAACCTCTTTTAATAAACTATTTTCAATATTATGAAAATAAAAATAAACAAACATAAAATAAGGATACTTAATTTATGGTACTTATTGAATTATGTTTACTATTGCAAGTTTTAAGATGGAATGTTCATTGCAAGGAGAATGTATCAAAAATATATCCTTATTTGCATATTTTATGACCATTTGAAATATTTACTTTCATGTTGGTTGTTCATTTACTTTGACACACATCTTTATAGTAGTTCACATGCAATTCAAAGTGAGGGGAAAGTGTAATGGTGAAAACTAAATGTATTAAAAAAAATCCCTTCCTTTTGAGTTCACTTTATTCAATGACTAGCATACACGTGACGTATTTTTGTTGTTCCCCGTCTTAGATCAAAATCGCAACATAAAATTGATCCTTGCACTTTGAAAATTTAAAATGGAGCTCATTCCCTCCTCTTCCTACTAGTAATTCATCATTGAGTTGAATGTGAAATATTTTAAATTAAACTCTAAGGTGTTGCATAAAAGGACAACCCTAAATTCATTTTAACACAATAAATAAAAGGAAAGATCCATCAAAAAGCATAAGCATTACATCAACGACTACATACCTAGGAGCTTGACTAAGGACAACACGACCCTCATTTATGAAGATTTTGAAAGGTATGCATTCCAATTCCAAATATTCATCTTCTTGATAATGGATCATTGAACGTGTTGTCCAAATGACATATATAATTTACACCAAAAATTTACATTACTAAATATTTATTGTATCGTCTCAACTCATAATTCTTCCTAAAATGTTGAAAACACAAAACATTCTTATTTCTATTTGTTTCGAACACCCTAGGGTAGGTTAAAGTTAAAGTTTAAAAGAAAAGAGAAAAAATAAAAATGGAAGCATATGTGTGAAATGTAAAAGGGGGTGGTAGGGCGGTGGGCGTGTGCTGTAAGGCAATGGGTAAAGCGGGCGGCGATTTCCTGCCACCCACGGAACATTATTTGGAAGGGAGGGTTTGAATATTGGGAAAAGTTAAATTTAGCGGGCATAACAATGATTAATTTAAAGAAAAAAATGGAGAGTAGTTCCAAGTTCTAACTCCGACATCACCAAAAGAAAAAGCTGAGCAAAGTAAAGGGAATACTTTTACAAAAGGCCGGTGCAGAATGCAGAAATAGCATGTCAAACTCTTTTGGCGGCTTCTCTCCTTTTTCTAAAATCAAGATTGTGTCAGGATTTGGTGCACACGTGTCGCCTTTCTACCCCTTTTGCATACTGCCACCACTTTAACAAGCGGCGGCACCCGCTTTCCAACGGCTTAGTGCACTCAGATATTATGTAGATGGCTGCTAGCCGTCCGATCAGATGAATTTGTCTGAGGTATAGACAGTATTGGAAGAGGCAGAGGGGGCTATGTCCTTAGATGTTTTAGGAGAATGAATGAATAATAAGGAATTTTAATCACATTCACGAGATGGTTTAAGGGATTTAGGAATTCAACATTAACATATTTTTAAGTTTTTTCGATGTGGATTTTTTTATTATGTATCTTGATCAAGAAATTTAACGTTTTGTGAAGTCTTGTCTCTTCAAATAGCTCATTCAAACTGTTCCTCTAAATTGTTTTCAAACTAAATACGAATATTTTCGTTTGTTGCACATTCAAAGATGAAGTGTCGCTTAGTTTCAAGTTTCAACCACCCTTTTATTGGAGAAAATGCAAGTTCTTTCTTCCCATTCTTCTTGAGGATGTCCATATGCGTATTTCACATCTAAGATGATGAGGAGATTTAGGAAACTAACTTTATTGAAGTAATGATAAGTTTTATGGAGGGTTTAATTTTTTTTTAAAGGTATTATTTAAATTTTTAAAGAGTTTTTTGAAATTTTTAATTTAATTTTTGGGAGGAATTTAACTTATATTTGAGAGGTATTTAAAAGTTTAGAAATTGAAATTTTGTTTTACTTACTTTAAGCAATTATTAAATTAATAAATTAAATTAAATTATGACAATAAAATTTAAAGTGAATAAAAAGAAAAGGAAGACATAATATGCAATCATATTATGTATGTGACAATTTTTAGTTAAGTAGTGACTACAAAACTTTAACCCCTCTCTATTTTGCATTGAACTTTAAAATCTTAGACTAGTGCTCCATTTTTTTAAGAGAGATTGCAATTTTTATATTGTGCTAATTGCAAAATTTATGGGATCTCCTAAACCTAAAAAGCCTAATCCTTGTAGAGGAGAAAACAGTAACCTTCCCCCTTTCTCCCTACTTGTTTCAAACTCACTTTGGACACTCTCATAATAACAATAGTCTAGTGCTTAACATGGTTCCATTTGTGCACATGTTGGTCCTAACCTAACTTCTACCACAATAGCCCACTTTTCCCAAGCCATAGAATTTGGGTCAACCCATTCACTTAATTCTCCCCTTTTCCAAGTTGAAATGACAATCATGACCATGCTCGCTATTAGAACAACCTTGACTCCTAATTTTAAATTTTATTTTATTTCCTATTGAACTAACTTTTTTGGATCATATCCATTATGTATTATCAACATGCATGCCACTTAGGCCTAATTTAAGAATTTAGGGTTCTATATATAAAGGAGAGTCCTAGGCTATTTAAAATGGTTGCAAAAGAAAAAAATCAAAATCTTTAAGCAATCAATAGCAAAGAGTATAGAAAACAAAAGTATTTATGATTACATTAGCATTACATGACTATTTGATGTGTCTTCAATCTTACTCAAACATTATTAAATAAATTCAAGCAATGCTTGTAACCAAGACAAGACATAGACTCCCTCACTTAATAACAAGTTTTGGCGGTGCTTATTAGCACCACAATTTTTACATAAACACATATTTAGTGAGACAAATTTAAATCTAAAAGTTATTAAGACAAGGATCAAGATTGCAAATAGATAAATCAAGAGAATGATTCTGACTATGACCTTGTAAGTGCCCAAACATGAATGAGCATACATTTCAAATGTCAATGATGATTTGGTGGCTCAACAAATGACCTTATGTGGCATGAAGTCTCTCTCTCCCCCCCTCCCTAAGCCAACCTTAAAGTGATGGACGTATTTAGTTGGTCTCTTAAAATTTCCCCCTTGTAGTTTCCCGCCTCTTTGACCATTCACTAGGTATTTATCCTTTATCCCTCCATTTATTTATTTTTGCCCTTTTAATAACATGCTCACCCCTCCTTTTGTTGGTCCATCACAAAGAATGAATTATTGGTGAAAGGGGTGGCTATATTTGCCTTTTTTGTCTTTTTCTTTCATGGCTTCCTTCTTTTAGCTTTTTGATTTTTTCTTTAATAGATGAGAGTGCCCACAATATTTAGGACTTGTCATGTTTGAGTCGATGAGCTTCCAAACTCAATTGTGTAAGTGCCAAGTTATAAATACACAGAAAATTGAAAGAGAAAAAAAAAAAAAAAATACTATATAAAGGTTGATGTCTCATGTGACTTCATTTTTTTACATTTTTTCAACAACTAAATTATAGTGTCAATTTATAAAAAACTATATTCAAATAATTTTTTAATTTTTTTTAAAAATACAAGCATAAAATATAGTAAAAAATAAATATTTCACTAGTTTACATCATTTCAAAATTCAAAACATATATGTCACTTTTTAATGATTCAAGTTTAAAAGTTGGATCAATATTGGTTGTTTCCTTTAAAAAGTGTGACACAGCTTTGTGTTTTTACCCCTCTAGATATCATTAGAAAAGATAACAAAACTTTGATTAGTTGTCAAATTAGAAATTTAAGAAGTCTTTACGAAATTTGAGCTATTCATGCAAATATTTCCCTTGAAAATAATTTTCAAAAGCTCTATACTATATGAACTTAAGCTACTACACTTAACACAACTCCCACAACCTAGCAAGTTAACAACATTGACATTCATGGGGAGTTTTTCTCTCATGAAGAGAATAACCTCATGAGAGTGGTCACAACACAAAATAATATCATTGTCACTCACATGACACTACTTCCATACAAAAATGATTGTCCTCCAAATTCTCATTTTTTCCATTTTCTTTTGGCACATAAGTATGAGCGATCCATCAACAACTGATAAAACATATGTAACATGTGTGTTCATTACCCATTTGTGATGTGGTGAGTCATATTTGGTGTATATAGACTTAGATGGTTGCCATTCTTTAAGAGGCCAATTTCTAAACACTAGATAGAGGTCGCTTTTAGATTTTGAGGTTGCACTTTTTGGCAAATCAAGGTTATAGTCATTCCAATTAATTTTTGCATTTTCATTGAGAATTTAAAAAAACTACAATATTAAGAAGAAGAAAAATTCCCTCCAAAATTTATCCCAAAATTCAAGAGAAAGACTCTACCTAAATGAAAAAATATTTGAGGCTTCCTTTCCCACATGTACCTTGTGGATGATAGAACAAAAATGTAAGGGTTTTATAGATATAATCATAATTTTATAAAAAAAATTGACTTCAAAATCGTCTCACATGTGAGAGTCTTAATAAAATTTTGATTGTATTTTTTAATCGAGAGGAATTGGGAGGTTAGCCCAATGACCTCGAGCTTAGCCCTTTGATAGGATGAACCCAATAACTTCCTAGACAATGTGCAATGGACCCCACCGATAATCACCACACATTATAGATTAAACTGTTGTAAATAGAAATTGAACCCACAACCTTTGGGGAGAAAAAAAACATACTACATCAAAGAGTTTAACCCAATGAAGGATCATGGTGAAAAAACTTATCCAGGTGCAGCTATTAAAGGGAAGGCGAGAATATTAATGGCACAATTGAGGACGTGATCGCATCACCTTAGGTGTGAAACCGGTAGGTGGAAGATACCCAAAGAAACTTGGGAAGAAAGAATTTGTATTTTTTGCAACAAAGGGGTTGTGGAAACGGAATGGCACTTCATCATGGAATGCATTGTGTAAGAGGATATCCGTACTCAACATGGTAATAGTTTGAAAGTGGACAATGTACACCAGCTATTTGTGGAAAATAAGATTAATCAGGCGGCTAACCTTCTAGTCAAAATTTATAGCAAGAGATCTGACTTGGAAAAGAACATGAAGACAAATTAGACCTGTTGTTTCTCGGTCCCATAGATTATTTAGTCTCGTAGAAATCATTGAAATCTTTCATTCATTCATTTTTGAACACGACCATACATACGACCATCAAACCTAGGCCCAGCCTAACGGGACCGGGCCCTAAGCTCTACAGTCCCTTGGTTCCCGACGAGGAGGTAGATAAAGTATATCTGCTTTGCACGATCGCGCGGTGAACTGATGCAAAGCAAAAGTATTTGCTTTCAAACCGTCCGATGTGCGGAGCGACTTTAAGAAGGTTGGCAAAGAGATTTATATAGTCCGACGATGTGCAGGGTTTGGAGCGTCTTGTTTACATAGCCTGGCGGCCCTATCACATTTTCAGAAGCCTCTCACGCTGAAATCCGGTAAGTAATTGATGGTGATGGTGATCCATTTTTTTCTTAAATTTCACTGGACCATCTTTATCAAGTAGTTTTTTTTGAGTGCATATGAGAAACAGACGCTGAAATCTCCAGGTGGAGTTTCTCTGGACCCTCAAATTAAGTCATTGCTGACAGGTTGGCGATCGTCAAAGTGGAAATCAGGCGTCTTTTGATGATCAAATCGTTCTGTTCCACGGCCACGTCGTATGTATTTTAAATTCCTGGTAAGCCGATTGCAGCATAGGTTCAACTAATCTTTCACGACGTGTTTCAGTCTGGTATCAGCGTAGATTTTACATAGGAGAAACTGGAAAATATCTGTCATTGCGAATAACATAGGTTGATTTTGATCCCTCGCCACAATTTCACTTATTTTGATTTGTGTTTGTAATAAGATTTTTAATTCAGGCGTAATGTTCTGGCTAATGACGGGAAATGTCTCTGCTTTTGGCAGGGGAGGAGGCTTAATTTTAGAAGCTCAGTGCAAGTTGTAACCTCTAGTATTGGGAATCTGCGCAGAGCGTCGGCGAAGGCGCGTCCCGCGTGTAAGCGGTGCAACATCTGTACAAATTTACAAAACTTAGTTGTCGTTTTTTCAGAGGCTCCAACTTTGGTACTTTTTCGTCTCCAAGGCAAGGAAATTTGATGCTGCGACGTCAAGTTTAAATAAATTTACTGGGATAGCCGACGGAGAAATTAGGTATGTGGATTTGTGCAGAGCAATTTTCTTTGGTTCTGTGGGCTCAATCGTTTACAATATGGTGAAACTTTTTTTTCTAGAGTTGAGCCGATGTGTTTTTCCTGTCAAAATAGCTGAAATGGGAACCGATTCTGATATTTTCTTGTTATTTGACATTTTCAGCTGAGGATATTTTCAAATTGTTGAGAAGAGAGGACATACAAAAAGAAGAAGAGGAGGAGATATGGAAATCGCTGTTCTTCCTCCCCGCAATCAATTTGTTCTTCAATATGAGAATCAGAGTAGGAGGCAATACACTTTAAACAATCCCGAGGCACAAAGAAGAGACGCCGAAGCAGCTAACGCGTCATTCAACGGGCAGATGTTTAAGGAGAAAATGTCCCACAATCAACTTCCTCCGGTATCGTATCCAATTCTTCCTTCTCCTTCTAATCACCTGCAATTTCCTCCAGTAAATAACTCGCAGTTTATCAATGGTAGCACTTCGCATTTTCCTTGTGGAAACAATTCTCAAGTTTGTTCTATGAACGGGGTACAGGCTTCCCCTGTGCCTGGCTTTCAGAACTGGTCTTCTTGGCAACTTTCTTCTCCTTCACCAGAATGTGAAATACCTAAAAACGCCGTATTTTTTGGCTTATCGCAACATCCTTTATTGCCGTATCATACCTCTTCTTCCCCAGCTCCTACTTCTTCTGCTCTTCATCCACAAATTTCTTGTTTCTCAGCAGGCAGTGAAGCTATGTATGTTGGGCGAAGGTGGCATAGCATGCCTGAGGAGGGTGTGTTGTCTAATCAGAATGACATTATAAAGGGTGGGAAAGGAGCTCCTCTGTTCCGAAGCCGGAGTGCAAGCATTCCTTTGAGCCCCTCCCAGGAAGAAAGGTATTGCCAGCCCTGTCCACCCATAGCTGCTTTGCCAAAGGTTGCTGAAAATGTACCGGATGATTATAAAAAAACGCGGCCATGGAAGGACAAGAGATCGCCAAAACCTAATTTTGAATGGAAATTGGTTGATAGTGGGCCACAAATTGAAGGCAGGTTCGGACCGGAGAAGAAAACTCTGACGGCTTCCCAGAAAGCCAACAACCAGAAGAGGATGCCTGTTAAGAAAGCAATGGATTCCGCGAAAAATGGTGAGGGACAGAACAAAAACACCAGAGATGTTTCTTCATCAACAGGTAAAGGTATTATCACCCTTCTTAAGCGACCCCCAAAGTCAGAAGTTCAAGTTGGTGTGAACAATCTTATTCAGGCCTTGGGAGAGTCGACAATCACAGATACAAAGGACGTGCCTCATGTTCAGAAAAATGAAGGCGAGACAGACATGGATGTTGCTTCCAGTGGCCACCATCAAGCACTTTCTGGGAGCCCTAGTAAATCTCCTCAAGGTGGCATTTCAAACCTTCCTCAGAAGGAAAACAGCAATTTTGAGGCTGGCATAGACCACTATGAGCGTCATAAGGCATGGGATAATGGATTTAGAATGCACTGTGAGTGTGCCACAGATGAAAGAATTGTATTCAAAACAGATATTCAAGGCTATGGAGAAAACAAATCAGAGCAGAATTTAGCTTCTATTACACCTGATTTTTATTCTAAAGAAAGTAGTGAGAACTCACAAGCTGGTCACGACTTTTCCAAAGTGGCTATAGAGAACTCTTTGGTTCCTGAAGGTGAACTGTTTATTGGAGGCATCAGGAGTTGCGGCACTGATGATATAGGGAAAGAGGTTTGTGCGGTTTCTCCAAGTTTGTATGCAGCAGAGAACTGGGCAGGGCCTGCTTACACCAATTCTCCCTCACCTCGTTCATTACCTGTACCTCGTTTCTCCATGCGAGAAATGAGAACTGCTTCTTTAGACTTGCCTCCCAGTCCTGCAAACAATGAGTTGAGTGAAGGTGGCCTACCATCATCCCACTCGGCTCCACCTTCTCCTACCAGGGATGCACAACAATGTAGTCCTCTTCTTCCTCCTCGACAAAAGCTACAAGGGCGAGGGCTATCTTTGGATGCAGACTTTGCCACAAAGGATTTGAGGCGGATGTTGAATCTCTCTTGATCTCAATGCTTGAAGAAATTGCAAAGTTATCTGTAAATAAATGCAGACCTCTGGTTAAGGTTCTGTAAGTTCAAAGATCATCTCAATATGTCAAAATGAAGGAAGCTACTTCTTGATGCAGATTAAGTATACGTGTATGGATGAATGTGTCTTTTCAGATTTCAGTTTTAAGGCAGCAAGGATACCTCTTCAAGTCTGGAAAAATTCAAACACTACAGGAGACATGAAAAATAATCTGTACATACTACAGTAGTCGACAACTCCCAATATGAGCTGTAAGGTTGCTCTCTTGGCTTTCTGTATGATTTTTGATTCACATGAAATATCTGTGGGGTTTCTATTCTGCTTCTCCTGTACAATAATATTTTCCAAGAGAGGAAAAAAACAAATGCAAGTAAAGACGTATGAAAGGGGAAAGAAATTCATATTATGCTCTGACATTATGTACTAAGCTACAAGTTTATAGCGGGTATCATTAGAGGGCTTGTTTTGCTGGTTTTGGACAGATGGTGGCTTAGGCTGAATAAACATAAAAGCTTTGGCATGAGTTTCATTTTCCTAGATCCTGAAGCTTAAGTTATAGCAAACAGAGGTCCAATTGTAAAACAACTGGTTCTGTTATACCTGCTAAGTAACTTTTCAGTTGGCTCCAAATTGAAGATAGATATGACTTATTCCATGAGCTGCAATACTTGCAAGGTAATAAAAGCTCAGTTACATGCATAAACAAGAAGGTTTATATCATGACATGTGGACAATAAAATTCAAGCAAAATTCTTTATGTATTCTAGAAAGTGCAGGCGTTTATTTCAGTAAAATTGGAGCAGCGTCCACAGCAGACTAAGTATGGTTAGTGTAAATTACAGATAGTGTATGGTTAGTGTAAATTACAGATAGTGTATGGTTAATTAAATTACAGATAGTGTGGTTAGTGTAAATTGGATTTGCAATGAACATTACAGCTCTTGCTGAACTCTTTTATAGTTCTTCTTCATATCCACCGTGCAAAATAAAGGCAAGCTTCTTTTGTAAGTCCATTGGCTATACATATATTTTGTAGGTGATCTCTGGAACATACTAACCCATTAACAAACCTCTGTCCCCCACAATGAACTCGACAAATTTGATTTTAGAGTTTGTAAGACAATGTTGACTCAACCGAACGGTCATTTTCCTCCTTTTTTACAAGACATCATATTTGGGAACAAGGCATCATCTTTATGTTACTTGGTCGTGTTAAAGAAATGGAATGAGAGAGTGCTAGTCACAAAAGAAATTCTGTACTAACATATAATCAACTCTTTCATGTCATGTCAACATTTCTTTTTCTGTACATCCCACTCCTTATCTCATTAATTTAATGTCTAGATGTAAACCAGTTTATTCATAGCTGAAATTCACTTTGGATTACATTATGCGAGGTCACATGGATGGAATCTGGATATTGATGCATTTTTTATGTTTCTTACTGTCAAATATTTTATAATTTCTTTACTGCTCCGCCCCCCTTAACTGGCAGTTCTAAAATATAACCTTCAAATTTATACGATACTCATAAAAAACATGTCATGTTAAAATAAATGTTCTTGCTTCTTTATTAGTGTATGGGAAGCTGTACAACTTATACGCATTGTGAAGGACTATAGTGAAAATGAAATGTCGAATCTCCCACTAAAAAATAGATAAGGCCACTACTGAGGATAACTCTCAGCAGTAATATAACTTTCTATTAGCATGTGGGAGCATGCAGAAACTTTGAATGTGCTAGAGTTGGACATTTTGGAGCAACAAATGATTCCATGGGACCTACGTCAGATGGTGTGTCTAGATGTGCAATTCAGCTGAATATATGATATCCAATTGGATCACATAACTGCACACGGCTTCTAAAATTTACTTACAACTATTAAATTCAGGAAGGTACCAGGGATGGGAGGTCTCATGAGATAAAAAAAAAATCTGCTATTGGATATTGTCTTTGAAAATGGGAGTACCTACTTTTTCCTACTCAATTTATAGGGAATGTCTTTAGGATAAGGTGAAATTTACCTTCATTATTTTTAACAATTTGTAACATTAACTATTTGAATTGTCTTTGAAAATGGGAGCACCTATTTTTTCCTTCTCAATTTATAGGGAATGTCTTTAGGATAAGGTGAAATTTACCTTCATTATTTTTAACAATTTGTAACATTAACTATTATAAAAAATAATTCAGTTGAATTTCTTAGTATTAACTCTTAATACAAAAATAATTTTGAATTCAACAATTTTTAAAATTTTAAAATTAAAAATTATAAACTTCAAATATTTTATAAATCTATGAGATTATCTATTTATAGAATATTCCTAAAAATTCTAACACTGCGGCTTAAATTTTTAGGAAGGCTTCCTCCATAAAACCATAGTCTTAACTTATTTTCATCCAGGTTTGCTGCGGTAAACCTTAAAAGGAATATCTGATCCTTAAAACAAAGATAAATGTATGGTTTAGTTGGTACAATTTGATCCACGTCAGATATAAAAATATGCATACAGTTTGATCCATGTATAATTTTCTCTTTTTCTGCTTTCATCTTGATGATGGATGATGGAGTATGATTCGAAACGTTGATGTAAAAATATGCACACAGTTTATCCAAAAATCTTGAAGCTAACTAACCACGTCAGAGTTTTTCAATATTCCCCAAATTTTATTTTATAGTTTAAGGAAAAAAATCATATTGATTTAAGGCTATTAGAAGTTTACCACATTTGGGGTTAAGAAGGCATTCTTCGTAGAGCATATTGCAAGATACTTACACGCAGCTAGGACACTTCGATTTCTGAAAGTCAGGTGGAGAGGCTCCCATTAACTTTTGCTTCAGGTCTAAATAAAAATATTAATCTGAATGCTAGTGGAATCATGACAGCCTGTTTCAGGCAAGACTTGTAAATAGCCTCTCAAGCCAACAAAAAATCCCAAAGGTTAATGATATTACTGCAGAATCTTATTTTCTTGAGCTTTGCCATTTAAGATGGTATTATTGGAACACTTGGACGGCAATAAAAGAACCTTATTAGAAAGGAGATTCTCTCGCCACATTAGATATTCTTGCAAATCAAAATTGTTAACTGACTAACCACGTGTTAAATCCCTAGAACGATAATGTGAGAAAATAATGCTTTTAATTAAAAATTTGGCTTGTATTGCCTTTATATTCCCCTCAAAATTTATGTTACAAATATTCAAGTTAAATAAGCATTTATATTGAAAATAACATTTAAACGTGTTTGTTAAGTTTAAATATCTTTAATAAATATATATAAATTATGTCAAGAGATATTATTATTGAGGTATCTATTTAATTTTCTCACTATTACGTTTACACATTTTTTTTTATTATTTGATTTTGTAAATACGGACTATCAAACCTCCTTGTTGTAAATGATAAACATTTCTCGACATAATAATTTTTTTAGATGTAAGTTTTCATTTTGATTCAATAAAATGCAATCATGGGATTACTCCCATTAATATTAACTAGAAAAATTTACAGTCTTGTACATAAAGGGCTTCTAAAGTTAGAGCGGGGTTTACAAAATAGTCGGTCAAAAACAAAATTTTGGCAAAAGCACTTTACCATCCTAAATACTATTGCTAGTGCCCAAAACCAAAAAGAGACTAGCTGCAATAGTTATATTGCTAGGAGAGATGAAAAGATACTATTACTTACTACTCCATATAGTCATGGGAAAAATCCATTAGCCATTCCACACCATCCATATCAACCAAACCTAACACTTTCTTTAAGAAATTGGCACCCATAGCAACCATACGACTTCATTGAAGCTCAAGGAACAAAAGGAGGAAATAAACAGGAACCAATACACCATGTCCCTATTGGCTTGTAGTTTGTGGAAGTCAACAAGAAGAACTCTCATGCCATATTGAGCCACTACCAACACCTCATTTAAGCTTCTCACGATTTGCTTTTTTTATCAACACCATAGCCATGCACTTCACTGTGTCCTTGAGTTCCTCGATATCCAAGAGAGCCACCACAAACATTGAAGAAATGTTTTACCCTAAATCTTGTTGATGAATTTATCATAGACAAAATGAAAAATAGATTGTAGAAGTGAAATTCAAAATGAAAAAGAAACAATAATACGAAGACACGAATTTATAGTGGTTCACCATAAAATGGCTACGTCCACTTTGAAGCAGGGGAATTCACTTTTATTATCTTTGTAGTTCGAATACATTTTGCAGCAACATCAATGTGTTATCAACAATAATGAATTATCAATTACATTATACATAAAGGATAAGTCTTCGAAAAAGGAGAATGTGAAAAGACAATGGAATTGGAGGGAAAAAGAGCATGATTGTTGGGCTTCAATACCCAACAATCTCTCACTTGAAGTCCAATGTCTGCTATAACACAAATAGATATTCCCCCGCTTCGCCCCTATTGCCACATCTTGACAATGTCGAGAGAAGCCCTAAAAAACTCAAACTTCTCTCGTGGTACAATCTTCATCAATGCATCTACTGGATTGACCTTTGTGTCAATTTTCTCCACTTTTAGCTTACCTTCTTCAAGAACATTTCAAATGAAATGATAGCGCAACATAATGTGTTTAGTCTGATTATGAAAGGTTGAGTTTTTGGCCAAGTGAATAGTGTTGTTGCTATCACAAAAAAGAGTAAAAACATGTTTGAAACCCAACTCTCCCAACAGTCGTTACAACCAAATAATCTCCTTTACACCTTCAATGAGTGCAATGTATTCAGCCTCAGTAGTGGAGAGTGCAACCACTACTTGTTGCAATCGTGAAACCCAACTAATTGCTACCTCGACAAATGTGAATACATATCTTGTTGTAGGTCCCTCTGTTTGTCCAAGTCTCCGACCATATCAGAGTCAACAAAACCATGTAGTTGTGCATTTGTACCTGTAACTGAGGTTAAATTTCAAGGTTAGTTCTAAATCAAATAAGAAATATAAAACCCTAGTATTACTATGAAGCACACAGGAGGAAACAAAACAAGACAAGGAACAATGTTACCAAAGCTCCTCAAACCTCCATGATTCATCTCTATAACCCTTCTCCATTTGTTGCAATATTATGTTTGCCCTCAGATTTTGATGAGCAAATTACGCCTATGACATGGCCTCGCAAGTATTGAAGGATTCCATGAAAATGCAAGTGAGAACTAAAGCCTATATGTTATAGAAAAAACTGCAAAGGACAATGTTAGACTAAAAGTATGAAGCCAAGATGTGCAAGATGCAAGATGTCAAGAGCTTGAGAGATCAAGAGATGTCAAAATGAGGGTAAAATTGCCATTTTATAGAAATATCAATTTTAGATGGAGGGACAAGATTGAAAGTTGACAAAAGCCCTAAAATCAATGGCCATAAATGCATGTGACAACCCCTAATTAGGGTTAGGGCAACATTAGGGTAAAATTTGAAATGGAGGGCCTAAAATTTAGGAAAATCAAATCAATGGTGGAGAATGCATCTGACAAGAAGAGGTGGCACAAAAAAAGAGGAAAGTGGAGGAATTAAAATAGAAATTTAAAATTAATTCCCACAAGAGGTGATGTGGCCTTCTAAATTAAAAATCAATTTAATTCAAAAGTGGTGGGACCATGTGACAGTAAATAACGATTTAAAATTATTTACTTGGAAAGAGGGAAATTTAAATAACTGATTTTATTTAAATTTGGAGGAAAAGCCAATGGGACAATTAAATTGTGGAGGAAATGGACCAATAATTAAATAAATTAAGGGGGATTTATTTAATTACGAGTAGACATTAGAGGTGTATTTAAATACATAGGGTTTATTTATTTAAGTAATCAAGAGGAAATAATGGATCAATTAAATAAATTTATTTAATTAAAGAGAACCTTAGAAATTAGAGGCGTATTTAAATAAAATAAATATAATTTATTTATTTAAATAGTCAGGAAAAATAGAAGATGTGAATTAATTAAATAATTAAAAATTATTTAATTAATAGTTGAATTTGAATATAAGGACATAATCAAATATTGTAATCATGTTTAGAAGAATTATGGAGAAAATCAAGTTCATAGGCCTAGGTCAATTTTATGTGTCTACATTTTGCCCCTCTTTCTCATAATACAGTTTATCACGTTATGGCAAAGAAAACTAGTAAAAAACATGCCCAACGAAGGTGCGAAGTGCCTATGCCCCCTCAGAAAAAATTGTGAATTTTGGTTCAGGGCCAATTTTTTTTTAAAAGTGTCTCGATAAGTCAATTTGATGACCAGAAAAATAATGGCGCGTTCAGTTTTGAAATCGGAAGACGCTAAGGTAGTTAAAAGGTTGGCCAAATTTAGTCATAGGAGCCTCTAGTATTAACCTTGAGGGTAAAACCCTAATTTTCAACCTATAAATAGGTTTGAAAAGGTAGAATACATGTCATTTTCACTTTTTGCTTTTAGAAAATTTAAGAGTTTAGAGAGAGAAGAGACTGCAACAAGATGGTGATTCCAGTCACAAAGCATTGTGGCTAACAGGTCAGGACATTCCAACGGCCAGAGGGCGCAGAGGCACTGGTAAGTACCCCTTTCCCGCTTCATCATTTTTCAATTTTATGTGCATTTATTCGGATTTTAAGCTAGGGAAATGAATGCATTACAACGCATGTGCATTCGCATAAGCTGCAATTGCAATCGCAATCATGTTGCACACATTTGATGCATCACAACGCAAATGCAAGGGATGTGTAGGGCCAAGTTATGAAATGACGCAATTGATAGGGCATAAGATGCAAACACTAACGTGCACCGCAACCGCCAAGTTTAGCGACACAATCACCAGATTGCGATGCATATGCCATACCACATGATGCAAATGTTATCAAATGACACAATTGACTTGTGAAACGATGCAAGTGTTATAAAGTGTCGCAAACGTGAGGTCAAACGACGCAATCGTCGAATCATGACACATGTGTGTGATGGAACAACGCATGTTACTTGGCGCGACGCAAGTGAAGTCAACATGACACATTTGACTTTGACTAGGGTTGACTTAGTTTAGACTCCTTTTTCTGATGTACTTCTGACTAGATAGATGATAATGATGCTTTGCAAAGATGTTCAATATGTGCTAACTCATGTTTCTGTGTGTGTAGAAATGCTTAGTGCCTATTTCTACACGTGAGTTCAGGCCAGCCACATACGCTTTCAGAGATCAGCTGGGAGACATCGAGCAACGATTATTGATGCAACTGGGACTGTACTATGTTACCTACATGCCCATTATCAGGGCAAACAAAGGACTTTTGACAACATTATGTGAGAGGTGGCACTCAGAGACCCGCTCCTTCCACATGCCGACAGGGGAGGTCACCGTGACTTTGGAGGATGTGCTCAAGATACTTCGCATCTCGATCAGTGGAGAGCGGGTAGTTTATGATCCTCACAGAGGATGCTAGATCATGATAGAGTATTATGAGGCTGTGGATGATGCGAGATTAGGGATTCAGGGCTACGAGATTAGATGGGAGTTTGTAGTCGAGCATTATGCTTGATGGGATGCCATGTTTATTTTGATCGTCGAAGTCCTTATTCCCAATCGTCACAACCACATATTTCCCATTGAATGTGGTGATGTGCTAGTCAGGATGCGTCAGGACAGGATAGTTTTTGCATGGGGTTCGTGCCTGCTTGGGATGCTTTATCACCAGCTACACAAGGTGGCTTACAGAGAGGGACATAGCATTAGTTGTGGGACCACTCTATTGATGATCTGGGCTTGGGAGCACATTTCCATCTTTCACCCACGTGTTTAGATTCAACAACTGGGTGATGGGATGCCTTATTTGTATTTGTATGCAGGATCAGTGACACAAACTCGAGTGGGGGACACAAGTTATTAGCGGCATAGGATTGATACTCTGATGAATTTTTTTTGGAGGCCTTATAGAGATTGTGCACAATGGTCGGGGGAGGATGAGCATCTGACATTTTGCTGGCAGTTTAGGTACTTAATTGGGAGGACAGTCCAGAGCCAGCACATCATTGAGATGTACCTGCCCCAGTGGGTACTTCATCAATTTGGAGAGTAGTAGGATGTGCCTGTGGGGACAACTTGATGGCACTCTCAAATTTTGCAAATTTGAAGTGCCCATTTCAAAAAATTTGCCTCTGCACTTTCAAAAGTGCACCTAACAGATCAATCTGAGTGACCCACTTTGGAGAGTCAGAATTTGAGGCCTGTTGATTTCCAAGAGAAACCCATTTGCATACATATTTAGTTGAAATATGTGAACGTGTGTGTCAATTTTCAGCTTCCCATGGTAGGTTTTGTCAGGGTTTCAAAAAGTGAAGCTGGAGGGTTTTTGCACTTTTCTATTGTTTGTAGACTGTCAGTTTTGTAAGGTGGCCTCCTGTTTGAGCTTGGATTTCAAAACCATTTGAATATCATGTCAAAAAGAGTGTTGTTATGTATTCTCCATATCTAAATCATCTTGGGTGTTATTTTTCAGAGCCTCATGATCTAATTTGTTATTTTTAACAAGTCAAAACCAAATGCAGCTTGTTCAGTTTCGCATATGCATTCCTGGCAACTTTATGTGTGGTCAACTTTGATCATTAATATCTTTTGATCAACGATGTTTCAAGGAATTGTTTTGCACACGTGCTCAGGGTACCTTAATGAACTTATGTGTTTGATGGCAGCTCGCCAGGAGTCGATTCACTATTTTTACAAATTGGCAGTTGAGTGAGTTTAATTGGTTCAGAACATCTATTGTTTTAGAGAAGTTCAACTAAGTAACTTTGCGGATTAATATCTTCCACCTCGTGATTCATTTTTCTAAGCTGTTTGTTGCACTGCATTCTCGTGTCGAACGTCTACATTTGTGTAGGCTTTTACTACTCCAGGAGGCCATTTGACTTGTTTTACAGGCTGATTCTAGAGCCAACTCGACCCATTTTGACTATTATGTAGAAGTGCTTGAAAGCATATTTTAATGACAACCCAGTTTACCATTTCACTTCAAATGCATCCGGAAGCCACCTCAGACCAATTCAAGGATAAAACTTGTTTGGAAACAATTTTTTTTAGCTAGGGCCCACATGGGGACCTGACTTGCTCTGCACAATTATTAAATTGCAATTGATAAAATGCCTCCAAGAGATGGGAAAATACCTTTTCAACATTTTCTTATAGCAAGGACAATATATACAAGTAAATGTGAAGGTTGGCATAGAGAGAGGGGTGAGATGGTTTCATTTAAGCTCCCATGGAACGAAGTCATAACACTTTCAATTTTGCTAAGTTGTTTAAACAGTTACACATGATATTAAGAAGTAAATACAGGTTGAAATTGTTAGGTTCCTTTATTATGTAGGCTTGGGGATAATATGTGATGCAGTTAAAATGGATGCTAGCTCATATATTTTATGAGTATTGGCATCATTGAATTGAATGTGAAGGCTTCTATGGGTAAAGTAAAATCCAAAGTAATGAGAGCACATGACAACCACTAATTGAAACCACCTCTCAAATAGAAGACGTTATATCAAACAAACAATTGAATGCAGTGAAATATTTTATTTTCTAAATGGATCAACCCCGTAAAGGAGTTACAAGGCACTGAGTTCTAGTCACGAAGTAGAACCAGATTTTGCAAAGCATTATGAGGGATGAGTATTTGCTTTGACTTTTCATTTAGATTGTATGAGCCTGAAAAGGCTGTGATCGAAGCTTCCCCAAAATCCAGTCATTTCTTTTGAGGTTTGTTTGTGGGTGGAGGGTTTTCTTGTCTCTGTAACAAAAACTTGTGCTTGGTAGGTTTGTTGCAGAGAAATTGAATTAAAATTATTTAAAGAAGGACATCTCTATCATGAGCAGGGGCGCAACCATAAGGAGATATTTTGTTGATAACATGGGGTGACCAAAGAAATGGTTATGAATGGTGTTTGCAATTAGCATGGGTGCGGCTAGCAACATGGCGTTGAAAGCATAGGCAGGGTGTGGGAGCTTTGTAACAAGTATGGACATCCATCAAGCCATGAATGGCATGGCTTGCATATGTTGTGGGTGGCCATGCATTGGTGAAGGGCCCGTGTGATGTTGGAAGAGGCACAAGCTAGAGGGATTTATGTGGGGTGTAGCCAGAGAATGAAGGATGCATGGCCACCATTGCAAGCATGGTGAAGCATGAGAAAACGGAGGATTAGGGCAATGAAGATGGTAGGCGGATGATCAATGGGTGAGGGAGAGAGGTCGATACAGCCAAATCCAAACCGTTGCCCGCCATTTCGCAATCCCAAAATGCTCGCGGGATATTGATTGCAAGATGGTGGGGGTGGCTTCATGATGTAAATGGTGGGCCCAAATAATTAAATTTCATGGGTGTGGTTTTGTTTGCCCGACTTTTTATTAAAATGGAATTTCATTTTAATAAAAGGTAAAATTTTAAGAATAATTTTGCTCAATGTGTGAGGCTCGAATATTTGAAAAGTGGGGCTGAGGTAATTAAAATGTTGGTGGGCCCGGTGAAAATTTTAAAGGAGGGGCCTATTTGATTTAAAATAGTAAAACATTTTAAATTGGAATAATGTAGAGTGGGTTTTCCATTTAGGCAGGGGTGAAGTATTTTTTAATATGAAAAGTGAAAAATCAAATGGTGAATACTTTGTGCAGCTGAGTAATTTCAATAGGACCCCAATATAAATGCAAATGTTGGGTAAAGTATTTAAAATACTTTGCACTGGAGGATAAGATAAGTGAAAATATTTTATTCATTGGAGGTGAATAAAATAAAATACAACCACAACAAACAATGGCAAAACAAGGGCAGAAAATGAATTTTCATAGGTAGAGGCTATTTTGGCACAACTGGTGAAATTACAGATATACACATGAGCATTTTTCTGTTGGGGAAAAACTTGGGCACATGCTATTTTGGAAACAGAATAAAGTTTGTTGCTGGGAAAAGAAAGAGATTTTGTAGATTACTGTTCAACAGTGAAGATGTTTCCAGATGGCATTTCCAGATCGGTTTTAGGGTTTCTTCTCCTCTACATATTCTTTTATTTTCTCATTGTAATAGGTTAGCAAGTCATAATTCTGGTGTGGAGATGCATAGCAAATTGTAAAATCTGTAGTGACAGAGAAAATGCAAGTTGGATTCTGAGTCTTTTTATTGTAGGATTTGAGTTTATGAAGATTTAGTGTTTCATAACAGTACTGGCATTTGAGTTTAACTGATAAATCCAGGCTCATATCTCTCCTATGTGCAAGTGTATTCGAATTTTGAATGAAATAATCAAGGGTTATTTTGTTCATCTCACTGTTGTGGTGTGTGCAATTCTGGTTTTAGCTTTAATTCAAAGAGTTAATTAAAATGCTTAAATGAGATTGTAGATTGATATGTTATGTACAAGGATTTGGTAAGTAGTATTGAGCTGAGGTACAAATTGGTGATATTGTAAGGCAATATAATCAGAGATATTATATGCTATGTGTTGAATCTGCTATGAACTATTAGGTGTTGGTGAATTTGACTCCTCCAATGGAAGTATGGCACTGGTCTGAGTTGCATTTGTTCTTTGTGATTCAGTGTTTGTTTGTGTTCACCTGGAGCTTGCTACAATTTTAAAACTAATGATTATCTTTCACTATAAATTTGTGTTGTAATTATCTCACGCTCCAAATGGTTGATATTACTGATGAACAACCAATTCGTTTCAGTTTTATCCCATTCTATTGAGCTATTAAGTGAGATTATCTATTATGGTAAATGTTGTTTATAATTTTGTTGAAGAGATTGTAAACACATTAAGGGATCACCCTCCTGGGTCTTGCAGAGCCCAAAGTGTAGGAGGTTTATTAAAGTCCTCGTTAGTCAGTCCAAGTCCTTCGAGTTGCCCCTAATTGGAATTGGCAATTCCATAGGTAGATTAGGAGATACACTTGGTTACACTAAAAAACACCAACACAATTGAGTATGCGCGGTCATCGAGAGAGACCATGTGGGGACCTCCTATAGAAGTGCTCCTAGCAGAGCAACAGATCAATGGGTTGGTAGCACAACAGTGGGGATGGAGTGGGGGGACAGAAAATGCAGGGACCTCAGTAGAGTACGATGCTTGGTGGCAGGTGCATAGGCCGATACCACTCACAGATCCAGATGGTCCAACGTCGATTGATCAACGATTAGTGATACCACGGGTGTGACAGGGAGGACGGGGAGGGATAAATGTTGGCAGGGATGGTGGTCGAGGAGATGGGGGAAGAGGCAAGGACAGAGGCTGGGGAGATGGGGGGAGAGGTGGCAGAGATGGAGGAGGTGGCGAGGGTGGAGATGATGGCGGGGATGGTAAGGGTGGTTGAAGGAGTCGAGGAGGGGATGGCTGGAGAAGACAACCGAGGAGAGTTCGGCAACAAGTGGGTGAGCGAGTTTATAGAGCTGTGTATGAGGCTCACAGGGGACATGGTTAGGGAGTTGCTTAGGATGAGCGAGAGTTAGGGCTGATACAAATTAATTTATGAGCATGCAGTACCACCTGAGAGATGGGATCCTGGGTTTTCCAGGTCACAGATCAGGACAGGTAGTGGCAGTTGAACTCATAGCAACAGTTGGAGCCACAATAGTGCAAGTGGATTGACCTCCTCAGGTCAATCTTCGAGGCATAGATCTCATCATAGCCACAACCACTCATCAGGTCACAGGTCCAACCACAGTCATAGGTCAATGTCATTAGGATACTAGTCAGAGCGAAGACAACCTCCCATCATCGACCCCTCAAGATCTCAGAACCAAGCCACCTCATTAGTACAATTTACAGTTGAACTCATGAGCGAGCATCAATCACCCCAATCCGCAGAGGGCACAACCTAGGGCTTATGTTATATTTATTGTTATGATGAGATATTTTATGTATTGATTTTCAAGCCTACGAGCTCCATTTTTGGGATTCCACTAGACTCTATCCCATTACATGATTATTTTAAGATATATATTTATTATTTTGATGCAGATTACATGCTTTATGTTATGATGTTATTATGCTTTATTTGATGTGATGTGAATTATGTGATGATATGATGATGCATTTATGATGGTTACTTTATGATTATATGCCATGATGATCCTATGTTTATATGCTGATAATAATGATATTCTATATGATGAGATGTATGATGGATGCATTAATGTATGATGAGATGTATGATGTGATTAAAGGATACCATGCTTTATGATTATCGATGCATTTATGTTTGTTTATGTATGTAGGGATTATGCGTTGGACGATGTTCTTATGGTATTGATGTATGCACTGATGATATGGATGGTTATGATTTTTATATGTTATGCAAATGATTATATGTAAATAATGTTGTGATGTATGCAATATCGATAAATGCAAATGATAAAACTATACGTCATGCAAATTCTATTATGTAGATAGATTTATGCAAATGTGAAATGTGTTAATGCAATTTCTACATGATCATGTATGCAATTATGTTTTTGTATGTCACAGGATATCATCAGGGGATGAGAGAAAAGAAAGGACCAGACGAATGTGGATGTTAGTGCAGAGAAAGAGATGCATGTTAGTGTGGAAAAAAAAACCTTCAATATTTGCCAAAGTACTAATAGGTGTTACTCTAATCATCATTGGGCAGATTGTTGTAATGACCAAAAAGCACTATGATATGACATAGATCAATAGTGTGCAAGGTCAAACCATCACAAGGACAAGTAGTCGCTAACAAGGATGATCATGAATCATGCAAGGAACTCAATTTCCCCTAGTCATTTTTTTCATAACCAACCACAAACAGACAAGACTAGTCATGAAATGTTATTGCTCCTCTAAATTCTGATGTCAAGACATCCTCGAGGAACTAGCCACATGATAGTTTGAAAAGACAAGACGGTCATCGTACTACTTCGTTGCTCCTCTAAATCCTAATGTCAGGACTTCCTTGAGGAACTAGTAGCAAGATGATACAAAAAGACAAGGACAATCATCATGATATTTCATGGCTCCTCTGACGCAAGGAACTAGTAGCATGATGAAATTCAAAAAGACAGATAGTGTTTGCCAAGTGTTTGCCAAATATTTTTCCAATGTTCAAATGTCAGGTATTTTGATGTCGAGATGCCAAGGTTGATGAGGTCTAAGTTGCCAAATTCCAAGTGATGCCAGATTCAAGAAAGACACATCCTGAATGATGTCGATGTCGAGAGGATCAAATCTCGAATGTCAGGAGAATCTCTCAGAAAGCCAGATGATGATGACGATGTTTAGGAAGGACGCATCCTAAAGCATAGATAATTGACAAGGGTTGTTCCTCAGAAGGACACATCTGAAGAAGAACAATGATTTTGATAGGTTGACTTGCTTTGATAGATTTTGACGAGAGGACAGATTTGACCACATGCCTGCACTGACATGTTATTTTGATTAAAATGCCAATTGAAGTGATTGTGTAAAGTTTGTTTTAAGATTGATGAGGAGTTTACTCATCTTGAAGAGATTTTTGTGTGTGGAAGTGCAGTGTTATGAACCCTAATGGACTGAACTAGTGTGGCCTTGAGGACTCATCAACAGATGGCCTTGCCTACGTCATGCACTCAGAGACCTCGTAGTTTGACACAACCAATGACTTTGTCTAAAGGACAGAAGATTGAGTCATGATTTAATTTTGAAAAACCTAGAGGGATGAACCTAATGTCTTAGGGGGCCATTTAAGATGTGCCTTGCCTGCGTAGCAAATGCACAGAGACAATGTAGTTTGAACTGACAGGACTTATACAAATGACATGATAGACCTTGACTCTATTTTTGACATCTGTAGGGCTATACGGATGTTTTTGTGTTTTCTTCAGGACATTGTATGATTTTTAGGTCTTTTTTCAAGACATTTTCTGATTTTTAGGTCTTTTTTCAAGACATTTTCTAATTTTTAGGTCCTTTTTCAAGACATTTTCTGATTTTTAGGTCTTTTTTTCAGGACTTTTTATATTTTTTAGGATTTTGTTCAGACTTTTTCTGATTTTTAGGATTTTTTTCAGACTTTTTATGAATGTCAAGACCATGTGCGATACCCACTACAGTTAGGTGATAAAGGTCTTGCCCCCAGATAGGTCGAGGACTATTTGAGTAGAATGACATGGAAAAGGGGCATGCACGGGATGAAAGACAAGGGATATGGAAGACTTGACGTTGACCAATGCTAGCCATGGATGAAAATGATAGGATTTTATGACAAATGTTGCGAATGTGTTGGGATGTCGTGGTTATGTATTCTGGATGAAGGTAGATGGAATGATAGTAGATGGTATAGCAAAGATTGACTATGCATGACGCCTATTTTCTAGGTTTTCACCATGGTACTTATCCAAAGTGCCTGTTTAACAAGTTTTCACCGTTGGACGAATTATTTATCTTTATTGTTTTTGTCATTTTTTAATTTTTATTTTGGTGTCACCATGCCTGTTTACCATGTTTTCATCGAGGTGATGATTTTTTATATTTTTCATTTTTTTTGTATTTATAAGGTTTTCAGCCAAACTCTCTGATGCTATGTATAAACTTGCGTAGATGCAGACTATTGATAGGCTCTATCAATTGTTCCCCATCTGGCATAGCTAGTTGATAAGCACGAAAACTAAATGCGATAGTAATGATGTAAAGACCCAGCCAATTGGGCTCAAACTTGCCAGGTTTCTCTTGATCAACTTGATTCCTTGGATTCTACATGAGAACCAAATTGCCAATTTCAAATTTTCTGACCATTATTCTTTTATTATAGCTCTTGCAAAGGCGATTATGATATGCATGTAAGTGGTTTAAGGAATTTTGTCTTTGTTCTTGTAACATCTCTATCTCATGCAAGCGAGACTGTCTATACTCTTCATCGTCAATCAATCCTTTCAAGGAGACTCAGAGAGAAGGAATTTCGAACTCAATAGGCAATATAGATTTAGATCCATAAACCAAGGAAAATGGGGTAGCTCCAATGGGTGTGCGAATGCTAGTGTGGTAGGCCCACAAGGTAGGATTGAGTTGTAGATGCCAATCACGACCAGTGTCATTGATGGTCTTCTTAAGAATTCAAAGGATTGTTTTATTAGACGCCTCAGCTTGATCGTTTCCTTGCAGATAATAGGGCGTGGAGAAATGATGTTGGATATGGAAGCGTTCATAAAGATCATGAATGTCTTGGTTTTTGAATGGACGATCGTTGTCTATGATGATGGATTTTGGAACACCATACTGATAGATGATGTAATTAAGGATGATTTTAGAAATCTTCTTATCAGTGATGTAGGTGAGGGGGACAACTTCAATCCACCTAGTGAAATACTCAGTGGCAGTAATAATGAATTTATGGTCGTTGGATGGATCTTGCCCATGAGATCAAGTCCCCACTCTACGAAGGGCCAAGGATAAGTGATTGGTTTAAGCTCCTATGTGGGTGCGTAAATTAGGTCACTGTGCACCTAATATTTCTGACATGTTTTGACAAACTGAAGAGAATCTTTTTCCATTGTTGGCAAGTAATACGCAAGTCTCATAACTTTCTTAGCTAAGGTCGGGCCACTCGAATGAGACCCGCATATACCCTCATGTACCTCGCTTAAGGTTGTTCAGGCTTCATCAATGTCGAGACAATGAAGAAGGGTGTTGTCAAAGCTACAACGGTATAAGGTGTCGTTGAGGATGGTATAACGGGTGGCCTTGCGGATGAAGGATTTTTGTTGGTTGTTGGATAGATTTGGTGGGCGAGTCTGGGACTTAAGATAGTCATAGATGTCTTGATACCAAGGTGAACTTGGACCAACAAGCTCATAGACCATTTCTGACTCTAGAATATCATATGTAGGAACCAACAGTTGCTCCACTAAAAACTCAAATTGCGGCACGTTGTTGGGAATGTTTGAGAGAGGTCCTATTGTTGACATTGCGTCGACTGCCTTGTTTTGTGCTCTAGGGATTTTTTCAAAAGTGATCAAGTTGAAATAGGTTATAAAGCTATCAACCATACGTTTGTAGGGAAAAACAAATTCATCCTTTGTCTCATAATCATCATTGACCTGGTTGATGACCAACTGAGAGTCTCCAAAAACTAGAAGTGTATTGATGTTCCATTTGATAGCTAGTCAAAGTCCTATAACAAGTGCCTCGTATTTTGCAATGTTATTGGTACAAGGGAAGGCAATTCAAAATGCCTTAGGGATGGAGTCCCCTTGCGTTGTGATGATTAGTATACCTGCTCCTGAGCCATGACTAGTATGAGACCCATCAAAGTATAGCTTCCAAGGTGATGTAGGTTTTGTGTGAAAGATAGACTCATTAGGGAAATTAGCTATCAATGGATGTGTGCCTTGTACAGGTGCATTTGCGAGTTGATTGGTTATTACTTATCCTTTTATTGCCTTGCATTCAATATATTGTATGTCATATTCACTCAAGATCATTACCCATTTTGCTAATCAACCTGTCAATGTTTCCTTACTGAGAAGATACTTTAACAGATCAATCTTTGCTATCAATTGTGTTTGGTAGTTCAACATGTAATCTCTTAATTTTTTGGGCTACAAAGACAACTGCAAGACATGCATGTTCAATAGATGTGTAGTTGAGTTCATATCCGACCAATGTGCGACTGATGTAGTATATAGCTCTTTATTTTTTCTCATAATCATTTTGTGCAAGCAGTTCCCCTAGTGCATTAGTGGTTGTAGAGACATACAGGATCAAAGGTTTTCCTTCAATTGGAGGCATTAGGACAAGTGGTGAAAATAGATAGTCTTTGATCTGTTGGAACATCGCTTGAAATTTATCTTTCCACACAAAGAGTATACTTTTGCACAACAGGTATTGAAATGGTTAGCATTTGTCTACAAGTTGTGCAATGAAGCATCAGATAGACTATAATCTGCCCTATAATTTCCTTAGCTCACTGATTCATTTTCATAGAGACATGTCTAATATTTCTTTCACTTTTGTAGGATCAACTTCAATGCCTCGTCGAGAAACTATGTAACCCAAAAGTTTTTTGGAAGTAACCCCAAAAACATATTTCTTTGAGTTCAAATGAACCTTATATTCTTCCAGCCACTTAAAGATTTTGTCCAGTACTCTGAGATGATCCTTACGTGTCAAATATTTTTCCAAGAGGTCATCCACATAATCTTCCATTAGTGTGTGCATGAGATCATGAAATATCGTTGTCATGGCTCGCTGATATGTGGCACCTGCATTCTTTAGACCAAAAGGCATGACATTCCAGCAATATGTTCCCCACGGATAGGTAAATGTTGTTTAGTGTTGATCTTCAAGGGTGATTTGGATTTGATTGTAGCCTAAGAAACCATCCATAAGGGACAACATCTCATACCCCGCTGTGAGATCAATAATGATGTCTATGTTTAGCAATGGAAAGTCATCCTTCAGGCATGCCTTGTTTAAATCTCTGAAATCTATGCAAATTTGGATCTGTCCATTTGGCTTAGTGACGGGTACAAGGTTGGAAATCCAATCAGCATAGTCGATTGATTTGATAAATTTAGCATCCAGTAACTTTTTAAGCTCGACTTTCACAAGTAATGCAATATGTGGGTGCATCTTTCACAATTTATGTTTGACTAGCTTAGCATTAGGAAATAAGGGCAGATGGTGCAACACTAGTTCCGGATCCAATCTTGGCATGTTAGCATATGACCATGCGAAGTTAGCCTTACATTATGAGAAGAATTTTTAGAATTTAGGCTTTTCTTCTTTTGTCAATAATGCGGCAAAGAGAACCATTTTGGGATCCTCTGATGTAGCAATGTTAACTTCTATGGTGTCTTCAATTAGCATTGTTTATTTTTCTTGTGTTACGGGAAGAAAGTATAATCCTCCATCCTTGGGTGCCTCAGGGAGGTTTTCACCCTCGGATACGTCCTTTATTTTTACTTTTGTATTGTCAAAAGGCACCTTGTGGTTTTCACCTAAAGACATGTCTTTTTTAATTTTATTTTTAATATTTTTGTGACTGGAGGATTGCACAATCTCCTCGAAGTATGCTACACAATCTAGGTCTATAGAAAATCTTGCTTTGTGATTGTTACTTGGTATGCCCCCATAGAGTCCCATGAATTCTACAATAGCTTCATCATTCTAAAATATGTCCATAGTGGGTGGGCCATGTTGGTCCCAGTCAATAAGCTACGAGTAGAAAAGGGAGATACCATCATCGGTGTTGTTAAAGGGTGGGGATGATACAGAAAGCATGAAAATGGAAGCCTCTAGTGTGAAGACAAAATTTTCATCCTCAATTTCCTAATCGGATTATATCCAAGGACCATCTTTAGATTTAGATGAGTTATATTCATGGTCATAGTAAGGGAAAAATGGATCAAAATCATAATCAGTATGTGCAGATGGAAAATCAGAGGCATGGGTAGTAGGCTCAAGCATGTCAGGCTTATGGAGGGGTTCAAGAATGGGGTAGGACAAGTCAGATGTTGTCGACGACTGTTTAGGTTTATTATCATTTGGTTCCCAAAAAATACTTACCCATTCCTTTTTTGTTTAGAATGGCGATCTAGAGGATCAATGTTATACATTTGTCTGAATATTTCCTCGAAAGAGGGTTCATTGGGTTCTAGGAATAGTTCATCAATGTCATAGTCACTGATGGTTTTATCAGATCCTCATTCCCATTCATGTGAATCGGTTTCGATAAAGGAATCTTCACTTGTCTTGACACTTACAGGAGCCATTACATCCTCACTTGAAAGTACATTGGTACATCGATTGTTAGTTCCGAGTTGCTCAAACCCTAGCCCTAGATACTTTGGTCTCTTAGAAGGAATGATAGGCTCCCTCCTTCCAATGTTGTCTGGTCCCAGTCCACTAGTTCCATCAAAACCACAGGCTTTGCATATATCATAGCCTTTGCCATATATATGTACTGGTAGGGGGTAGGTCGTCTGCATCTTTGTAGATCCAAGTAGATAAGTCTTAAATGTCTTCATCATTCATGTCTCCCCATAGTGTCAAGATCATCATTGGAAGGACCTTGAAATTCATCTTAAGATCCACTCTGAAACAAGGTCGACCATAAACTTTGGGTGGCTTGGGTATTGTTGTGATACAATAGGTTGTGTTAAGTTTGTATTCTCTGCAACCGATGTCTTGGATCTTAAGGTTAGTACCTAGTGTGGTGGCAGTGGATGGTGTGGTGGAGGTTGATGGAGTGGATGTGGATGTCTTGGTGAGTATGGATGGATCAATGAATTTGGATGGTGTGGATGTTGAATCCTTGCGGTTGATGGGCACTTGGTGTTCAGAGGTAGCTCTCAAATTGGTATAGTATTGAAAAGGGTCAAGATCTCCTGGTATGGTGATTTTAGTGCCTTCAAAAGGGAACTTCAGACATTGATGGTAAGTGGAGGGTATTTCCTTTAAGGCATGGATCTAAGGTCAACTAAGCAATACATTGTAAGGTAGTTCATGATCTAGGACTTGACATGTTGTATCTATGATTATCAGACCCACACAGATTGGAAGGGTGATAATACCCTTAGAGGCTTGTTCCTTGTCATCATACGCCTTTATTACAATGTTGTTTGTAACATCCACTCAAGCATCAGAGAAGCCAAGAGCTTTAACCAGTTTTAGAGAGCAAATATTCAATCCTGCTTTGCCATCTACTATGATTCGTCTAACCTTATGCTTATGGATGAAGACCTCAATATGTAATGCATCATTATGAAATGGCTTCTGTGAGACGTAAACAAGCTCCAAAAAGGTGATATGATGAGGGGAAGTCGAGTATTTTACCATGGTTTTGAAGTGGTTGACATCAATATCGATTGGGATGGAAGACTCATGCAAGACTTTGTCCAATATGGCTGTGTGCATGAGCGAAATACGAAGCAAATCAAGGATGGAGATTTGGGCGAACGTTTTGTTCAGTTTCTCAATAAGATTAAATTCTAGATTGGATTGTGGCGGTTTGGCAGAAGGACCAGGTATGGTGATTTTGGGCCATCTGGTAGAAGGACCTAGGATTGTGACCTTGCCTTTATGGGTAGTTACATTGCATTTTGGGGTTTTCTTGATAGTGATGGTATTGGCACATTTGTCTTCGTCAGTAGCTCGAAGGTGATTAATGATAGTGCCACTAGAATACTTAAAGGCGACATGAGTGTAATTGGATTGATTGCCAGTATTCTTTGTGTCAGACGATAAGGGGTTACCTGGACCATGATCTTGCAGTGGGTTTTTATGAATTGTATGATCGAAATTAGACGCAAATGGTTGGCCACCAAGTTCAATGGTAGAATTTTCAATAATATCTTGTACAATATTTCTTAATTGTCAACAAGAGGAATTTTTATGCCCTTTTATGCAGTGGTAATCACATAATGCATTATCATCTTGTAGACACATAAAATTGACCTAGGCCTGCGAACTCAATTTTCTCATCAATTCCTCTAAACATAATTTGATCATGTCCCTCTAACCAAATTCAACTATTAATTAAATAATGACCAATTATTTAATTAATTCATCTCTTTTATTCTTCTTGACTATTTAAATAAATCACATTTATTTAAATACAACACTAATGTCTAAAGTCCTCATTAAATTAAATAAATTATTAAATTTATTTAATCCACTATTCCCTCTTAATTATTTAAACAAATTAATTTTATTTAAATATGTCTCTAATATTAAAGTCTTGTCATAATTAAATAAATCCCCCACAATTTATTTAATTATTAATCCACTTCTTCCACAATTAAATAATTTAAAATTAATTATTTAACAATATCATTCTAATTCATTTCCAAATTTAAATAAAAATCATTTATTTAAATTTTTCTCTCTTCAATTAAATAATTAATTATTATTTACTTCCACATGACTTCACCATTTTGAGTTAAATTAAAATATTAAATTCAAAATAGCATTTCCCTCCACAAATTAACTAATTTCTAAAACGACTTGATTTTCTAACTCATTCTTTTTCTACTTACTAAATCTTATCTCATTGTCACACATATTCTCATTCCTTGATTTAATTTCTTAAATTAAATCTTGTCCTTTCATTTCAAATTTCACTCTAATATTTCCCTAACCCTAATTGTGGGTTGTCACATGCTTTTATGGCTGTTGATCTTAGGGATTTTTGGCAACTTTCAATCTTGTCCCTCCATCTAAAATTGACATTTCTATAAAATGGAAATTTTACTCTCATTTTGACGTCTACAGTCTACATCTCATCTACTTCTTCCTCATCTTTCAATCTTGTCTTCAAGTTTTTAATCTAACATTGTCATTTTGCAGGTTTTTACATCACATGTAGAACTTAGTTTTCCACTTGCATTATCATTTCAAAATCCTTCAACATTTGCATAGTCTTGTCATAATCATAGTAGCTCACATACAATTTGAGGGCACATTTTACATTACAACAAATAAAGAAGGTACAATGAAGGTGAATCATGGAGATTTGAAGACTGGGTAAGATTTTTCCTTGTTTTCATTTATGTTTCCTTTGTTCTTCATTGCATACTTAGGTTTGATTTTGTTTATGCACTAATCCTACTAACCTAAAAATTACCCTATGTTACATTGGTGAACCCGACATTTTAAAAACATGTTTTTGCATATTTTTGTACAGTTTTTTGTCATTTTTTGTAGAAACAAGTACAAAATGCCACAATAGCAACCTTCTGCGACATCACTCTGTCGCACCGCTTTCATTTTTGGGAATGATGCAACCGCTCTGTCACACCGCATTTGTTTTCGGGAATGATGCAATCACTCTGTTGCAACGCATTTGACAATTTTAGAGCCACATTTTATTTTTTGAGACATAATTGATCACTAAAATGACACATTTGATCTTTCAATCTACATTCACTCTATCGCGACACATTTGTCTAGTAAATTTTTCCTTTTGGATTTTTACATTTTTTCCAGATTTTACCTTTTTTGCTTCATAGTTTAAAGATTTTTGGGTCACTGATATTTTATTTGCAGCATGTGGCAAGGAGTCTAACCCCTTTGTTGTTTGGATTCTTGTTCATTCGCATAATTTTAATCAAACAAACAAACAAATTTGCATTACAATTCATGAGTTAAAATGAACATACATACATATTCATTGAGTTAAAAAGAACAAAATCATGCATGTTCACTCATTGGATTAAAATAAACTTGCACTCTTCATAGCATTGGGTTAAAATGAGCACTTGGATGCCTCACAGTACAAATGGTTAAAATGAACACTTACTTGCCTCACACTACAAATGGTTAAAATGAACACTTGTTTGCCTCACACTACAAACGATTAAAATGAACAACTGTTCGATGTGTTTTGTGGTTTAGTGACAAGCTCCTAAGTGTGTATGCAATTCTCTTGCGCCTTGTGTGATCTGGAGAAACAAAAACACTAATGAGTTGGTTACTTTATCACCCTTCATATTTAAGTTTGGGCTTAAAAATGAACAAATCTTGTTAGTGTAAGCTAAGTACATTGTGTGTGTTCTCTCTATGTTTATGCAAACAAAGATTGATTGAACTATGGATGTACTAACTTTCTATTGTTTATCCTAGAGGGCCTACCAGGTGGGAAAAAGTAATCACTCTAGGGAATGACCCAACCGGTAACACGCTAAAGCCAAGCGACTTCTAACCGATATATAAGTGTGGGTACTCGGGGAAAGTTTGAGTATCACGAGGATCATTCTGACAAGAAGGGAAAAAATGGTCTCTTGCTACATGGATGGTCCCCCACGAATGGAATTCTCGCATTAAAACCCTTTTTATAGAGAGGCCAAAATCCTTCATCTATTATTTGGTGTAGCAACAGTCGTTGTGAAGGCATCCACATTCTCACAGTTTTTAGTAGAGATGATCAACCTACCATGGGAAATTCATGGGGGTTGGAAGCTTGGTTTCCCTAAGAAGTGAGTGCACTGTAAGGGGTAGCCTGTGGGGCCAAGCTTCTGAATTCATCTGCTAAGAGCAAGTGCAGTTGGAGTAAAATCTGCATGGAATCCAAAAGAAGATAGTCTTTCAAACCATAGGGTTGTACATATTTTATATGTGTTTGTTTTCACAATTTTTCTAAGATAATATGTTTTCCAAGTGTTTTCAGACAAATGAAAAATTAAACATCCTTTTCAAATCTGAAACAACACTTTAAACTTGAAACAAATTTCACAATCAACCAAATTTTTTGCCAAAAACCAGACTTTGCAATGCATTTATGAAAACTGCAATGCATCTGCCATCTTGGACTGCATTTTCTACTTCTTGAACTGCAATCACTTTGTTGCACTACATATCTGACCCAAAACACCGCATTTGCTAAACCTATGATGCATTTGTCATTCTGCACAACACCTACTAAATCCTGCAACACATCTGCCATATTGCAATGCATTTACCATAATCTGAGATGCATCTAACTGCTCTGCAATGTATTTTCCTTCCTATAATGTAGTTGCTTCCTTAAAACACCATATTTGAAACTGAAACACATTTGACACCTGAAATGATGCATTTTCCTGTGACCTGAAAATACACAATGTCAAAAATCTGAGGCTTAGCTTTTTCCAAACAGATTGCAAACATATTTTTCTACAGTTTCTGTCCACAACCAAACTAGGAAATTGCTCAAATTTCCCCATCCTTACATTTTAGGTTGCATTTTTAGTTTTCCATTGCACTTCCTTAATTGCATCCTTAGAATTTACCACCATTTTAGGTGCTCATTTTGAAGACTTTCGAATAGGAAAACTTGCCATACTTTGTCAAATATTTGCCTTCATATATTGTAATTGGACTTAATCAAAATCAATCCTTTAGTCATTGTCCTTTTGTGAGCCATTTCCAACTCATAAGTCTAGTGTGGAAACCTCACTTTGTCATTTTGTCACCTTGTCACTTAGTCCTACAAACAAGTCCCTTGACAATCAAAATTGAGACATGGACCAAACATTGAATGGTTAGCAAACCTTCCCTAAAAGTCTATCAAAATTGTTTAAACCTTAAAGTTTCCTCATACCCTGCATTGTCATAGCATACTTTGGTCCCGCATCTTTTGACATTAGACATTCCTTTTTTTCCTCATTATCACTTTGCATAGTTTTAGTCTCATTCCATCCACCATCATGTCTTCAAGTCACTATGGCATGCTTGCTAGTCGAATTGAATGAAAATTTATCTGTAATGGTCAAACCCAACTAGCCATGGAATTTAAAGGACTATACCTCCAATCTAAACACAAATTCACCACAACCCATAGCCAACCACCCACATATCCATCTTACCAACAATTCATAAGTCCTATTCCTCTATCCATCTACTATCAAGAGTCCCCTAACACCATCCATGGCACTAAGTCACAAAAAATTTATATTAGTCATACCCACCCTAATATTGAAAAGGGAAATCAACCATCCATCAATCCAATCCAAGCATCCATGTCCTATCCTAGTCCTTTATCCATGTCATATCCTAGTCCTTCATCCTATCCTAGTCCTTTATCCATGTCCTATCCTAGCCCTTCATCTCATCCTAGTCCTTCATACACGTCCTATCCTAGTCCTTTATCCACATAAAATCCTAGTCCTTCATACACTAACCCTTTCCAAGTATCCACATCCTATCCTAATCCATCATACACCAATCCGTTCCAAGGCACTCCATCTCAAAATACATTTAGTCATGAAAACACATCTAGTCATGGTCTCCAAAGTCCCATCCCATTTCATAAACTTGAAGATGCATGTCAAAAGGAAATTCCATAACATGACACCATAACTCCCCCTTCATGTCAAGATCAAATTTGTCCATCCCATGACTCCATCCTTAAGTCCATTCAAGAAGTCCCCCTAGACAATGATGACATACAAAATACACCTATTCTTGGTCAAAATTCCATTCACAACCATGTTATCCAAGATGAACTTATCCTTGGTCAAGATCCTATTTCCAATCATGTTTTCCAAGACAACCCCATCTTTGACCAAGACACTACTATTGAGCAAGAAGTCCAAAATGATCCACTCCTTGACCTTTATACCATTCGTGATCAAACACTTGAAGACAACCCCATCCAAAATCCAAATATTGACACTTTCCAAAATGAGACACTTGCCTCCATGGGACACATAAATGATCTTCCTTTAGAACAAGAGACTCCTACTATGAACATATTTGTAAATGATCAAGCTATAACTGAATTCAATGGAATATATGACACTAACCATCAAGACGGTTTTGACATTGACCAAAGATGTTAGTTAGGAATCTGTCCAACATGTCAATAAAGTGACAACATCCTATCAGCTTGGATCATCCATCTTTGTCAGAGCAGGCTTCCTTACAGACAAGAAAATTTAGAGTAAAGGCTTCCAACTAAATAATGATGGGTTAGCATCTTGCTTCCAAAATAACAAGTACACCATTGCAAACATAATTTGTCATAACATGCATTATCAAGGAAAAGGATTAGGCATACATGAGCAAGGAATTTTGGAACTTGTGCAACTTCAGGAAAATTATGGACATCAAGGTCTTGGTTAATCTTCAGTCAGAAAATGTAATGATGTTGGTGGTCCCTCCTCGATATTGGGGGAAACTTTATCTCATACAAACATAAAAATGGGTGTCATGAATAGTCCTTGTCATAAGATTGTTGTCAACACCTCATCCATCCACACCATAAACCGTCACTTCAACATCAATAAACCTTCCCTTTGGAACCAACAATAAGAAAATTATTACAAATCAAAATTTCAAAATCAAATTTCAAAGGCCATTGAATCAATCAAACATCAAAGTGAACAAACAAAGCTAAAATGGATCCCAAAGCAAAATGAATCAAGTCAAGAAAAGAATGACTCAAGAAAAGAAAATCAAAATGTGGAGCCACAAGCAAAGAAGAATCCTACATATTATCAATGTCCACCTTCAAAAAAATGGTCATTAAGTAAGACATATAAAAGTGTTGGTTCCAAGCACTATCCCAATCCAAAATCCAATCTCCATCATCCATCACCCCAAATTTGGCGAATAAAAATTGCTACGTCCAAACATCGAAAAAATCCCTCCACATCTACCATCATCCGTCATAATCCTACATCTTGCTTAAAGTCCAAAAGCACCATGTCAAAAATCCGTCACATCTTGGCAGAAACTCTTTATCATAAGGACTCTCATGGCACTCTATCATAATGTGTTTATTTTGATAAGGCCAACTCTAATATCAAAAATGATCAAAATGACATCCAACAGTTGTATGCAAGTGTTATGATCCTGACAAGGAAAATACTTCATAAAGGTCATTATTGGCATGTCATGGAACCAGTCTCTACATCAGCACTGTTAAGGGATCCAACACAGTCAGTAATCATCTAAAGCATCAAGGCCATCCGAAAAATTCCAAAAATCCAAAAAATAAAAAAATCATCACCTTGATGAAAACCCGACAAACAAGCATCCTGGTGACATCAGAAAAAATCAAAAAATCAAGAAAATAGTAAAGAGAAAAATTTCGTTCAATAGTAAAAACTATTCTTATGGTGCTTTGGATAAGTACCATGATGAAAACCTAGCAAACATGCGTCATGTGTAGAATAAATAATCTATGTGAATCATTACACTTGGGGCTAAGTTGTCTCATCTCCCATGCCTTTCTTATGAAATTTCCATCTATCCATCCCTATCATTCCCATCCATTTTCCCACCTACCTTGATCTTGACAAGAAATGGGGCACAAACATAAATCATACTTCGGGAAAACTCTCGACATGTCTACCCTTTGGTCATACATTGCTTTCATAAAATATTATGACATTACTTTCATAGCCTCATTATCCTTATACAACATAGCCCTTGAAGATCGCATGATAATTCCCCCAATCTCATGTCTCCCATATCCATCCATCTTCCTTTTATACCTATCACCTATCTTGATTTCCCTCGTCAATGGTCTAACTATCCTCCATCATCCCATCTAGTCCTAACAAAGTCATTCCAAATGCAATGAGCCTAATCCTAACAATCTTGCTATGCAACCTGGCACATCATCCAAAACATTCCTTGGCTTTGTCCCTAGACCTGCTGCAAACCTTGATCCTTTAGTCACAAAATCATCATCTTCACGTTGTTTCGGGATGTGTCCTTCCCATGACAAACAACGTTGTCATCGTCATCGTCACCTGTCAATTGGTATTCAACTTGACTAGAGGCAAGATCATGGTTGTCTTGGGATTCTTGTGCATGAGTGTCCGCTTGCTTGTAGGAATCATTCACATGCATTTGTCATGATCATCATAAAACATCAAAAAGTCATAAAAATTATAAAAAGTCCTAAAAAAATCCTAAAAATTGTAAAAAGTCCTGAAAAAGGTCATAAAAATCCTATAAAGTCCTAAAAAGGAACCTAAAAATTAAAAAAATGTCCTGAAGAAAATACAAAAACATCTAGATAACCTCAAAAATCTCAAAAACAAAGTGAAGTTCATCATGTGATTTGAATTAGTCATGTCCTTCAGTCTTTGTCACAGTTTGAACTACGTTTTCTCTGTGCATTTGCTACATAGGAAAGATTCATCTTTGAATCCTCAAGACATTAGGTTTGTATTTTTAGGTTTGTTAAAATAAAATCATGACTCAATCTTCTATCCTTCTGACAAAGTCATTGGTCATGTCAAACTATGAGGTCTCTGAGTGCATGACATAAGCAAGACCATCAATCAATGAGCCCCCGAGGCTGCACTAGGTTAATCCATTAGGGTTCATTGCAATGAACTTTCACACACATCAAATATCTTCAAGTCAATCAATTTGTCCCTCAATTCTAAATGGGAAATCCATCGACAAACTTTAAACAATGTTTTTAATCAACATCTCATGTCTGCACTGACATGTCATCAAATCTATCATCTATTCAAATTCTATCAAGGCCAGTCAACCTGTCAATTACGGTTCTCCTTTAGATGGGTCCTTCTAAAGAATAAATTTCATGTTTTTAGATGTGTCCTTCCTAAGCATTGTCACCATCATTTGGCACTTTCATGGATTCTCTTGACTCTAAGAATCAATCCTTCTCCATCAACATCATTCAGGATGTGTCCTTCCTGAATCTAACATCACTTGACATTTGTGAACCTAGACCTCGTCAACCTTGGCAGTTCAACATTAAAACACTTGTAAAACATCATCTATCTTTTTTATGGTTATCATGATATTAGTTCCTTACGTGAGAGGAGCCATGACATACCATGATAATCATCCTTGTCCTTTTGATCATCCTACTACTAGTTTCTCGAGGATGTCCTGACTTTAGGATTTAGAGGAGTGATGATGTAGTACGATGGTCGTCTTGTCTTTTATTGGTTGTCATGTGGCTAGTTTCTCGAGGATGTCCTGGCATTAGGATTTAGAGAAGCAATGACATTTTGTTTGTTTGTGGTTGGTTATGACAAAATACCTAGGAACAATTACGTTCCTTGTACGAGTCATGATCATCCTTGTCTGCGACTTTTTGTCCTATGTGATGGTTCGACCTTGCACACTATTGACCTATGTCATATCATAGTGTTTGTTGGCCATTACGACATTCCACCCAATGATGATCAAGAGCAACAAATATTATAGTACTATAGCAATTGTTGAAAGATTCTTGTTTTCGCACTAACATGCATATCTTTCTCCACACTAACATCCACCTTCATCTTCTCTTCTCCCATCCTCTAATGATATTCTGTGACATACAAAAACATAGTTGCATACATGATCATACCAGCGTTTCATTATCACATTTCACATTTGCATAAATCAAATCCCATAATAATATCAATATTCATCATACATTAATCATATCGTCATACATGAACATATCCATAATTGCATTCATAACCATAAAGCACGATATCCATACATCTCAAAATACATAAATGAATTCATCTCATCATATAGAATATCATTATCATCAGCATATAAAATAGGACAATCATGACATATAGGGATAAAATCATCATAATTAATACATAACATCATATCACATCAACTAAAGCATACAACATCATAACACATAACATCATAAAAACAAAGCATGTAGTCCCCATCAAGATCATCTCATATATATCTCAAAAAGAATAAATGTCACAAGATAGAATCTAGAGGAATTCCAAAAATGGAGCTCACGGGCTCAAAAGTCAACATATACAATGTCTCATAGCAATAAAGAAATATGAACCCTAAGTTGTGTCCTCTCCATCTCATGGAGGTGAATCATGGGGTGACCAATGTTGACTCATCAACTCAACTGTAACCTGAATGGGCGAGGTGACTGGAGGCTAACTCTGAGATCCTGAGGGGTCGATGAGGGGAGGTTGGCTCTACTCTGTCTGGTGACCTAAAGATACTGATCTATGGCTATGGCTCGATCTGTGGATGTGACCTAAAGAATTCATGTGAGAGTGATGTGATATCTGACCTAATGACTACCCGGATGAGGTGGACCCTCCAGCACTAGTGTGACTATTGCTATGTGATTTGTTCTTGTTATGAGTCTGGGTACCACTGCATGTTTTGCTATATGATCTAGATGATCTAGGGTCCTATCTCTCAGATGGCATGACCTACCCGTACAATAGCCTATACCTACCTTTGTTCTCGCTCATCTGGGCTAGCTCTCTAGCCATATCCCCTATCGGCCCTGTGCATAACTATGCAAACTCTGTAACCCACCTCTCAGCCTCCTACTAGTGGATGACGGCTTGGTCTCTCTCAACCCACACCACCTCTAACTTTGTTGATAATGCCTTGTTCTGGGACAAGGTTGTATCCAATTTTCTCTAAAGGTCGGCCACCCTCTGGTCTATGGTGGCATCTGCGAGCCAAATCGATGGCCTATCCCCCTGCTCCTCCCCATCAATCATCTACTCTCTCAACCTCCTCTCAGCCTCATCCTCCCCCTCCTCCTCCTCCTCATCCCTCTCCTCCTCTCCTCTAATCTCCTCCACATTAATGTCCAGTGGGTGATGCTCTACAAAAGGATCCTCCTCTATCGACATCTCTCCCTTTGCTCTAACCTCCATCTTTCCCTCTGCCCTGACCTTTGTCTCTCCCTCCTAACGCTCTCCCTCCTATCTGTCACCCTCCTCCTCACCCTCCTCCCTGATGGGTGAAAATGGTGCTCCACCCACCCGTTGCCTCACTCTCCTAGGCTGCCTCCTCCCTTTGTCACCCCTCCTCCTCCTCCCACCCCTACCATCACTGCCACCATCTCCACCCCCGCCACCTCTATCATTCGCTCCACCTCTCCCACTACCTCTCCCACCTCCATCATCTCCCCCACCTCTCCCACCATCCCCTCAACTCCATCCCTCCCCCTGCCACCATCTCTCCCTCCCCTTCGCACCTGTGGAATGACTGATCGCCAATCAATCAGTGCAAGACCATCTAGATCTGTCAATGGAATAGGCATGTGAATATGCCACCAGGCACCATACTTGACCAATGTTCCAACATCTATTGGCCCCCCTCTCCATCCCCACTACTGCACAACCAGCCCATCAATATGTTACTTTTCTAAGGGCATTGCTATAGGTGGCCCCCACATGGTCTCTCTCGATGATCGCGCATACTTGGTCATCCCCACAGGCACGCCTTGCTACTCTCCAAATTGTCATAGTACCCATTGGGGTAGGTACATCTCAATGATCCTCTAACTCTTCACAATTCAACCAATCAAATATCTAAATTCTCAGCACAAGGAAAGGTGTCCATCCTCATCTAGCCACTAGGAAAAATCTCTAAAAGGCCTCTAGACAAAAATCATCAAGGTATCAATCCTCTGGCACCAGTACCTTATATCTCCTGCTTGGGTTTGTATAACGAAACCTACATACAGATATACATAGGGCATACCCTCGCCCAACTGTTGGATTTGAACTTATGGACAAAAAATGGGAATGTGCTCCCAAGCCCAGATCATCAGTAAAGTAGTACCATAGCTAATACTTTGGCCCTCCTGATAAACCACCTCATGCAACTGGTGATATAGCATGCCTAAAAAACACGGCCCCCAAGAAAACACTGTCTTGTCCTTGTGCATCTGCACCAGTACATGTCCCCATCCGATAGAGAATTTGTGCTCATGACGATCTAGTATAACGACTCTGGTGATCAATGTCATCAACATGGAATCCCACCGAGGATAGTGCTCAACCACAAACTCCCAGCCAATCTTATACCCATGTATCCCGAAACCGAAATCATCCACTGCCTCATACATCTCTCCCAAGGCCTGATGCCCTATGTGTGGATCATAAACCACTTGCTCCCCACTAATCGAGATGCAGAGTATCCTGTATACATCCTCTAGGGTAACAATGGCCTATTCTGTGGGTAGGTGGAAGGAACATGTCTCTGAGTGCCACCTCTCGCACAATGCTGTCAACAATCCCCTATTTGCCCAAATAATGGGCATGTAGGTGACATAATAGAGACCTAATTGCATCAACTGTCTCTGCTCATGTTCTCGTAGCTAATCTTTGAATGCATATGTAGCAGGTCTGAACTCATGCGTGCAAATGGGCACTAGCCATCTTTGCACACACAAAAATGAGGGTTAGTACACATAGATTAACATTGCAAAGAATTATTACTCTTCGTAATTAAAAATGCATCTGAAAAATGATTCTACACTAAATCAACTCAGATCAACCCTGGTCAACGTTAATTGTATCGTGCTAAGTCATATGCATTGCTGCATTTCGCACATGAGTCACATTACAACGATTGTGTCATTCTAGCTTGAATTTTTGAGGCTCTATATCAATTGTGTAATTCTACATGCCAATTGTGTCATTTCATAATAGTTGTGTTGTTTTGCATTGCACATGCATCACAAAGTTGCACTTGCATCGTGTGGTTGCTTGGTTGCATTGCATTTTAGTAGTTGTGTCTTATTACCTAGCATATGCGTCATTTTAAACTTGAACCTTTCCCATCCCTTGCACTTGAATTACGACGTAACAAATGCGTCGAACACAATAGCACTTGTGATTTACGCGAACGCATTTGCATCGCAATGCATTCATTTTTTATCCTAAACCCTAATTAATGCATGAAAAATGAGAAAATGAAAGTTGGGAAGGGGTACTTACCGATGGCTCTATGCCCTCGGGTCGTCAAAAGGTCCTCACTTGGTAATCGCGGTGCTCTATCACTGGGATCACCATCTTCTCCTCATGCTCTGCTCTCCAAAATTTCTAAATAGAAAAAGTGAAAATGACACATAGATTGTCTTTTCAAACCTATTTATAGGTTGAAAATTAGGGTTTTTCCTTTTGGGTTTGTACTAGAGGCTCATTTGACTTCTTTCGACCGAAATTTTTGCTATCTTAACGTCCTCCATTTTAAAAATCAATCTTGTCATTTCTTTTCTGGGCATCCATTTAGCTTATTGAGACACTTTCCAAAATTTTCTGACCTCAGGCCAAAATTCAAAAAAATTCCTGAGGGGGCATAAACACTCTGCACCTTCATTGGGGCATATCTTTGATTTATTTTCTTTTCCATAATGCGATAAACTTCATTATGACAAAGAGGGGCAAAATGTAGACACAAAAAATTGACCTAGGCCTACGAACTCAATTTTCTCATCAATTCCTCTAAACATAATTTGAGCATGTCCCTCTACCAAATTCAACTATTAATTAAATAATGACCAATTATTTAATTAATTCATCTCTCTTATTCTTCTTGACTATTTAAATAAATCACATTTATTTAAATACGACACTAATGTCTAAAGTCCTCTTTAAATTTAATCCACTATTCCCTCTTGATTATTTAAATAAATTAAATTTATTTAAATATGTCTCTAATATTAAAATCTTCTCATAATTAAATAAATCCCCCACAATTAAATAATTTAAAATTAATTATTTAATCGTCTTATTCTAATTCATTTCCAAATTTAAATAAAAATCATTTATTTAAATTTCTCTCTCTTCAAGTAAATAATTTAATTATTATTTACTGCCATATGACTTCACCATTTTGAATTAAATTAAAATATTAAATTCAAAATGGCACTTCCCTCCACAAATTAAGTAATTTCTAAAATGACTTGATTTTCTAACTCATTCTTTTTCTACTTACTAAATCTTATCTCATTGTCACACATATTCTCATTCCTTGATTTAATTTCTTAGATTAAATCATGTCCTTTCATTTCAAATTTCACTCTAATATTTCCCTAACCCTAATTGTGGGTTGTCACATGCTTTTATGGCCATTGATCTTAGGGCTTTTGACAACTTTCAATCTTGTCCCTCCATCTAAAATTGACATTTCTATAAAATGGAAATTTTACTCTCATTTTGACATCTACACTCTACATCTCATCTACTTCTTCTTCATCTTTCAATCTTGTCTTCAAGTTTTTACTCTAACATTGTCATTTTGCAAGTTTTTACATCGCATGTAGAACTTAGTTTTCCACTTACATTATCATTTCAAAATCCTTCAACATTTGCATAGTCTTGTCATAATCATAGTAGCTCACATACAGTTTGAGGGCACATTTTACATTACAAAAAATAGAGAAGGTACAATGAAGGTGAATCATGGAGATTTGAAGACTAGGTGAGATCTTTCCTTGTTTTCATTTATTTTTCCTTTGTTCTTCATTGCATACTTAGGTTTAATTTTGTTCATGCACTAATCCTGCTAAACTAAAAATTACCCTATGTTATACATCCCACCATGATGGCTTGAACTAACCAGGGTCATATGGTGTAGGGTCCTCCAATGTGATGACACCATTTTGGATAATTTTCTTAAGGACAACTTCGATTGGTTCACCCAAGGGGGTGTATGTGTGTTTTTGAAATTGTCTTGTTTGGCATGGTTTCCTTTGGTTTGATTGGATGGAATTGTTTTGGATGCCATTGGCAGTGGGTGTTGGTGTGGTCGCTGGTGCATTTTGGGATTGAACTCTTTTAAGGATAAGTGCAGGACCTATTGCATTTGTTTTTTTTGCATCAACAATTCCATCATTAGTGATATGTTTAGTCTTGACCCAATATTTTATTTTTTCTATAGGAGCATTTGGGTTTGTGTTTGTGGTGATGTGGGTATTTTTGTTGCCATATTTGAGTTCACCTTTGGCAATTAGGGCTTTTTCAGGCTGAACCCCTTTTTCAACAAGGCCGGTGAAAGTGGTGTACCAATGGACTTGTAAACCATATTTCAATGGTACAAGGAGATTTTGCACAAACACATGGTGACTTTTTCATTTTCTGGTATTTCCACTGGACGTCGGCTTGCTAAAGTTCTCCATCTTTGAAAGAATGGAATAAATATCTTTCCCGTGTCTTCTTGAGTGAGTCTACATAATGATGGGATGTCAATGTTTGAATCAATGTTATAGGCATAATTTTTGCAAACTTGTTGGCTAATTCATCCCATGATTTGATTCCTTTAGGCAACTGTGCGAACCATTCAAGTGTGTGACTAGTGAGACTCCTAGAAAAGAGTCACATTAGATAACTATGTTCATAGGCAACGTCCATGCAATTGGTGGTGAATTCTCTAATGTGTTCGATGGGATTAGTTTTGACTTTGTATTTAGAAAATTTGGCACCACATATCCTGGTGGGAATGGTGGCATGTGCAATTTTTTGTCGAAAGGATACAAACATAAGTCATATGACGTGTGAGTCTTTTTGTTGGACATTTGTAGGTTTTCCACTTGTGTTTTAAGGGTAGCAAGTATAAGTGTGAGTGCCTCCACTATGGAGTTTTTTGTAGCATCACACATGTTGGCAATAAGTATGGCTTGAGTTCCCACTTGTTGTGATAACATGTTTTGATTTGGGATGTGTTGGTGATGAGAAAATTATGTGTTTTGGTTTGGTGTGTGTTGGTAATGAATGTTTTGATTGGGGATATGTTGATGGGTGTGGACCTGTGATGCATAAGTGGGAATGTGGATTCCAGCCGTGTTGGATTGGATCTATGGAATTTGTTGTCCTTGAGAATTTTGGTGGCCAAATGGAGCCATGTGTTGTGTCACTTGATTGCCTTGTCCAAATTGGTATATGTAGCCCTATGGAATGTTCATATTTTGTCTTAGGCGGATATTGGTGTTGGTATTGATTTGTGATGAGCTAGGGACATTGGATTTAGGTCCTTGAATGACAACTCATCTTTTGTTCCTCCCAAAGGGATTTAATGAGTTTATTGCCATGGCATTAATTGAGGATCCAATCAAAGTGTTTGATGATGTTATCCCTATAGCATTAGACGAGACTCCCCATAATAGGTTTGATGAATTGGTTCCTATTGTGTTTGTTGAGGCCCTAAATGTTGCTCTAGTAATTTGAGATGGGATTGTGGATGTGTGGTGTGAAATTGAATGTGATATGGAATTTGTTAATGTTCCCCCACTAGATGTTGTATTGACCACATTGGTTGTGTTTATTGTGGTTTGAGTGGTAGCACTAATGGAGGTATCATTAATGGTATGCGTAGCATTTTGTGTTGTAGCTCCCATAGAGGTATTATTTACATCATGTGATGGTGTTGACTATGATTGAATTGTTTGAATGGCGGGATTGGGAGATGTTGCTCTTAAGGTGTTAATATAAAATCCTTTTGGAAACCTAGCCCCTTGGTCAAGGAGCATAGCTAGATATCTATCTAAATTTTGTAGGACTAATTCTTCCACAAAGGAAGCCACTTTAATATTCTGGTTAACAACTTGTATATCTTCCTCAAATACTTGTCCATTTTCATCTTTGCGGATAAATGGTTCAAAAGGATTGCGGGAGGATGATGGAATGTTCATGTCACTGAATGGATTTATAAAAGAGTTTCCCATGTCGTTATTTGCATTCATGTCATTAGGAAGATTATTAAATTTGTTGCCTTGTCCAAAGGAATCCATTCTTCTTTTTCTTTGTAATCTTGTTTCAACCATATAAGTCTTGCTCAAATGGGGGAGGATGAAGGATAACCAAATGGTATGACCCTATGTTTTTGGATTTTTTGAAATGAGGAATGCTATAATGACAATTATGTCTAAAGGGAAATGAAAATGCAATGAGATTAATCAGGGCTATGATGAGGGAGACTAAAGGTGTGCAAATGCAAATGCAAGAAGTTCTATGAGGCACTCACTATGGAGGGACTTAAGGAAAGGTATACTCAACCACACAAAGTTTGTCCAATGTCTCAATTTTGGAGTGTCAAGGGACTTGTTTGAAGGACTAAATGACAAGGTGACAAATTGAGGTATCCACACTAGACTAATGAGTTGGAATTGGCTCACAAAATGACAAAGACTAAAAGAAATGATTGTGATTAAGTCCAATGACAACCTATTCTTGAAGGAAAAGATTTGGAAAAGTATGGCAAAAGTTCCTATTCTAAAGTCTACAAAACGAGAACCGAAAGTGATAGTGAAGCCTAAGGATGCAAAGAAAGTGTAATGGTAGACCTATGGCCAACTAAAAATGCAAGCTAAAATGCAAGGATGGAGGATTTGAGCAATTCTTGTTCTGGTTTTTGATAGATACTATAGAAAAAGGTGTCTGGAAATTGTTTGAAAATGTTTGGTCTTGGGTTTTTGGTAGTAATAATGTTTTTTTAGTTGATAGGAAATTGCATCGTTGCAGGTTTCAAATGCGTTGCAAAGTATCAAATGTGTCACTGAATGAGAAAATGCAGCATTTCAGATAGCAGATGCGTTGCAATAGAGCAATTGCGGTTTTTAGGAAAGCAAATGCGTTGCAGAAAAGGAAAATATGGCGTTTCGGATAGAAAATGTGGTTTATTAGAGAAATTGCATTGCAGGAAGTTGTGAATGGAGTCTAGGATGTCAAATGCGTTGCAATTTAAACAAATGCATTGTAGAGTCTAGTTTCTTGGCAATTTTGGCAGATTTTGGAGAGTGTTTATGTTTGAAGGTGTTTTTCCATATCTGAAAAAGGTGTTTATTTGTTTATTTGTTCTAGAAAACACTTGGAAAACAAGCACATAGAAGACAAGCACAATCCTAGGGTTTGCAAGAACTATATTCTCTAGATTCCACGTGGATTTTACTCCAGTCGCACTTATTCTTAGTGGGTGACTTAGAAGCTTGGCCATGCTGGCTCTCCCAACATGACACTCACTTCTCGGGTCAACCAAGCTTCAAGCTCCCATTACTCTCCCATGAAAATGTTTTCACCTCTACTAAGAACTACGTGAATGTGGATGCCTTGGCAATGACCATTGTTGCAGCAAAGAATAGATAAAGGTTTTTGACTTACTATAACAAAAGGTTCTAGTATGGGAATTTCGTTCATGGGGGATCATCCATACCGCAAGAGACCATTGCTACCTTTTTTATCAAAAAAATCCTCGTGCTACATGAACTTTCCTCAAGTACCCACACTTATATACTAGTTGTAAGTCACTTGGCTTTAGCATGTTGCTAGTTGGGTCATTCCCTTGGGTGATTACTTTTTCCCACCAGTAGGCCCTCTAAAGATTTAAAAAAAGTGAATTGAAAGTTTTGTTTTTGGTCATCTAAGATCTCACTAAGGTGCTAGGAAATCACATACATAAATCTTTCAACCCACACTCACAAGTTTGTTCATTTTTAAAACCTAAATTGAAATGTGTGGGGAGTAAAGTAACAATCCTCTTAGGTTTTTTGTTTCTCAAGATCACACAAATCGCAAGAAAATTGCATACACACTTAAGAGAATATTACTACACCACAAGAAATACAAGACACTTGTTCATTTTAAAACCCATTTTAATGTGAGACAAACAATGTTCATTTTAAGCCAGTGTCATGAGAATGCATGTTCATTTTAAGCCCATGAGTGAATATGCATGCTCATTTTATCCTCATGAAATGTAAATGCAAGTTCTTGTTTTTTTTTTATTAAAATTGTAAAATAAAAACACAAACAAACAAGGTTTAGCCTCCTTTTACAGCTTGCCACATGCTGTAACCAACCGATTAGTAACCAAAAACCTCTAATCTATAAAGCAAAAAAGTAAAATCTAGAAAATACAACAAAAATCAAAAGCAAATGTTTTACTAGGTGAATGCATCGCAATAGAGAAGATGCATCTTGGGACCGAAGGATGAAATAACTAGGAAGATGCATCGCTATGTAGAGAAAATGTGTCTTAGAAGTCAAATGCATTACCCAGGCATGCAAATGCTGCTAAACAAAGTATATGCGTCGTTCGACCTAGCAAATGCAGCTTGACAGATCAGATGCGTCGTTCTCGAAAGTGAATGCATCGTGATAGAGTGTTTGGGTCTCAGAAAGGTGTGATTGCAACGTTCCATACCTGTACCTACAAAAAAGTTGAAACAAATCCGTAAGAAAACTGCAAAAAATGATTGTCGAGTTCACCAATGTAACTGAGGTTAAATTTCAAGGTTAGTTCTAAATCAAATGAGAAAATATAAAACCCTAGTATTACTATGAAGCACAAAGGAGGAAATAAAACAAGACAAGGAACAAAGTTACCAAAGCTCCTCAAACCTCCATGATTCACCTCCATAGCCCTGGGTGATCCCACAATACCAATTTACAAGTTTTGGGTAAACTGGACACTAAATTAATTTTTTTAACTAAATATTCACTTTCAGGCTCCTATAGCAGCTAAACCGTGATGAATTTGAAGATGATGCAAACTAGTGATTTGTGACGTTTTGTCTATAGATTCTAAATATATGTTTTCAAAAAAATTGGAATCAGATTGCACTTCTTTTTCCATCTCCTTTGAAAACTAGCTTTTTTTTAAAAACAACATTTTTAAGGAGTGACGCTCATCATATAAAACATAACTTTTTTTTTATGAAGGATAAAATTCTAATTTTTTCAAATTTAGATTTGTAACTACAATATCTTGCACTTTCATTTGGTTTCATAGTGTTTTATTAAATATTGTTTCCTTAATCAAGTTTCGAAGTCAAACCAATTACAATTCAGACATAGGCAGACCGTATACAACATAACTTTTTTTGTATGTATCAAAATTCATTTATTATTTTTAATGGATCAAGGGCATCAATACCCAGCCTGAACATATTTTTCAAATTTTTATTTTGATAATTTGCTATTTTTCCACATGTGCAAAACAAAGAGCTTGATTTTCGGTGAAAACCCTATGTTTAATAAAACTAAAAAAACACATACATAATAAAACCAAAACATATTAAAATTATATTCATTGGATAGCTCATTCTAAGGACTACCTGATTCCAGTTGGGTTTGTGAAATCTTTGCCATTTTCATCCTCAACCTGAGCTTCAAAGGGGAAAAATCTGGAGTTTTTTTGTGTCGGAGGGTGGAAAGGTGGGAAAAGGGGGGTTTGAGTGAACCCCCCTTCCACAATGGAAAACGCGGGTTCCCATATTCAAAGGGGTTTTCTCGAACCTGGAGTTTGTTCGAAGCCCCCAAAATGATTTTTTGAGTGGGGGCATTTTTTTGGAAGTTCTCCTTCCTCACTTGAATTGTAAACCACTTTTGTGGGTTCACCCCCCTTCTCCATTTGCTCCAATATTATGTTTTCTCTCAAATTTTGATGAGAAAATTATGCCTCTAAAATGACCTCGCAAGTATTGAAGGATTCCATGAAAATGCAAGTGAAAACTAAAGCCTATATGCTATAGAAAAATCTGCAAAAGACAAATTTAGACTAAAAGTATGGAGCCAAGATGTGCAAGATGCAAGATGGCAAGAGCTCGAGTGATCAAGAGATGTCAAAATAAGGGTAAAATTTCCATTTTATAGAAATTTCAATTTTAGATGGAGGGACAAGATTGAAAGTTGAAAAAATCCCTAAGATCAGTGGCCATAAATGCATGTGGCAACCCCTAATTAGGGTTAAGGCAACACTAGGGTAAAATTTAAAATGGAGGGCTGAGAAATCAAATCAATGGTGGAGAATGCATGTGACAAGAAGAGGTGGCACAAAAAAGTGGAAAGTGAGGGAATTAAAATAGAAATTTAAAATTAATTCTCACAAGAGGTGATGTGGCCTTCTAAGTTAAAAATTAATTTAATTCAAAAGTGGTGGGACCATGTGACAGTAAATAATGATTTAGGATTATTTACTTGGAAAGAGGGAAATTTAAATAACTGATTTTATTTCAATTTGGAGGAAAATCCAATGGGACAATTAAATAATTAATTTTAATTATTTAATTGTGGAGGAAATGGACAAATAATTAAATAAATTAAGGAGGGTTTATTTAACTATGAGTAGACATTAGAGGCGTATTTAAATAAATAGGGTTTATTTATCTAAATAATCAAGAGGAAATAATGGATCAATTAAATAAAATTTAATTAATTAAAGAGGACCTTAGAAATTAGAGGCTTATTTAAATCAAATAATCAGGAAGAATAGAAGATGCAAATTAATTAAATAATTAAGAATTATTTTATTAATAGTTGAATTTGAACATAAGGACATAATCAAATACTTTAATCATGTTTAGAAGAATTATGGAGAAAATCGAGTTCATAGGCCTGGGTCAATTTTATGCGTCTACAGTACTTCCAAAACATAAAACATAGTTTGAAGTGCCTTTTAAATATTTCAGTATCCACTTCACTCCTTTCCAATGAGTTTTGCCTAGATTGCTCATAAATCTGCTCACTACTCTCACTGCATGGGAAATGTCAGGATGAGTACACACCATCACATACATGAGACTCCCAACCATTGAAGAATAGGTAATACCTTTCATGTTTTCCTAATCCTGAGGTGTTTTGGGGCACATTTCGGATGACAAACAAAAGTGATCAGCAAGAGGTGTGCTCACGAGTTTAGCACCCTTCATATTAAATCTGTCCAACACCTTGTCAATGCATTTTTCTTGTGATAATCTGATTTCCCTCTTATGTCTATCATGAATTATAGTCATGCTAAGTATCCTCTTTACTACCCCTAAGTCTTTCATTTCAAACTTTTGAGCTAAAGGTTGTTTCAAATCACAAACAACTCTCATACTAGAACTAGTAACAAGCATGACATCAACATAGAGTAGCAATAAAACTCACCATTATCCAAAAACTTATAATACACACAAAGATCATATTCATAGCATGTGAAGTGTTGCTCAGCCATAAATGAGTCAAGCTTAAGGTACCATTATTGTGGGGCTTGCTTGAGAACATACAAGCTCCTCCTTAATCTGCAATATAAGTCTTCTTTGCCATTTTTCTCAAAGCCTTCTGGTTGATGAATATATAACTCCTCATTTATTTCACCATGTAGAAATGTTGTCTTCACATCAAGTTGCTCCAACTCAAGATCGTATACTACTGCCAAGCCCGAAACCGCTCTAATGATAGTCATCTTGACAATTGGTGAGAAGATCTCATTAAAATCAATACCTTTTTTTATCATACCCTTTGATAACCAATTGTGCTTGATATCTTTTCATGCCTCCTTCCTCTTTCAATCTGTACACCCATCAATTCTTCAATGCTCTTCAATTGGGTGGAAGATTCACCAAATACCAAGTATGATTGGCCATCAATGAATCCATTTCCTCTTAACATCCAACCATTTCTTATGATGAGCATCATTGCAATCCTCTTTAAATGTTTCTAGTTCTAATTGATCTTATATTAGTAACTGGTAATCATCAAACCTTGCTAGAGGTTGACACTCCTGGGTAGACCTCCGCACTTGTGGAATCACAGTTTGTAAATTGCCCCGTTTTGATAAGTTATTTCCAGTATTTTGGCTTTGCAATGGTTGAATAAAAGTTATGTAATCCACATATTGTGTTCTATTTTCACTTTGAAAGTTTTGCACATCTTTATTAACCTTTGGATACACAGCCCTCATATTATGCATATTATTTGAAACAGGCTGAGGTAATTGTTGATGGTGTTTTCATGCACTTCTCAACACAGGTAATGCACAGGTGCATCACCTCTCTTGAAAGAAAATCTTCCACAATCAAATTGCAAAACACTATCCCAAGGTCTTTTAGATGTTAGGTCTTGACGATGCTTGGAATATATCAGTTGATTTATGTGATTTGCTAGAATCACAAGGTGGAATTACGTGGTTAGAGCTATAGGAGAATTGGGTCGATGAATGGAGTTTGTGGATATGGCATTATTGTACCTTCCTACAGGTTCAGGCAGCAGTCCCAAACTCCATTGTCTTGTCGGATTTGGCTTTGCAATGTGGAATGAACCTTAGCACAAGTTGTTTCTAAAAAAAAGGGAAAAAGGGTGAGGAAGAAGGATGGTTCCTGGACCTGCAACTACCGATGAACAGTGATCATGGAGGTCTCTGCTGTGGATAGTTTCTTTAAACATAATTTCACTTAATCTGAATTCTCACAATATCATGAAATCTATGCTATCTTCTAAGGACTGTAGATATTCATCATTCATTCACCATGGAAATGTGAATAAAGATAAAGTTTAATGAGAAGAAATGAAATTAAAGTCCAGGCTAACTTTACATAGTCATCTATGCACAACAAATGACCAAAAGTATGGACAAGGAAAGCATACACACAACAACAATCTTCACAACCAAAGACACCATATCAAATCTACCAAAGCTAACTAAGGAAACTAAAGCAACAAAGTAACTTGAAGAAAAGTTTTAACTAAAGGGAGAAGAATCATGAAACATGTGGAGAAACCTAGAAATACACTAGAAAATGACTGTATTTTCTATTATAATTTATGCAGCATGCCTTTACAACAACTTAACTCCCTTTAAAATGAGAGGAGGAGAGCCCTATTTATAGCATTCAAAAAGAACAATGGGTGGCCAAGATTCGATTCTATTGTGTGGCCAAGATTCACTTTACACTAGCATTTCACCTACCCCCAAATACATTTCATTTATAAGAAATATTCTTGTATTTTCCCTATTTCATCATCTAGTGACAGCACTGTAGAAATTTAGCCCTTTAGCAATCTGCCCCCTGCTGTAGCTATTCTTTAAGGAATTCTTCATCGATGACTGGATTTCCTTCGTGCTTCTTCAACGCTGCATACTCCATAAAGTTCAAGATTAGTAGCTAGAACTTGTCCAGCTCCATGATGTCGGACCGCAAAATCTGATAACTCCATTCCTGGGAATTGCTGCCGAGATTTTTCTAGTCATCATCATATTTAGCAGCATTATCTCTGAAGAGTTTCGACTATGCGAAGGCTCGGGCAGCAAAGCTCATGAATTCAGTGGTGACCTCAGGTGACATCCCATCTTCCATGATCCTCAAAAAGTGGGGATTTATGTTCTCAGGATTGATCTTGACCGCGGGTGGCTCATACCCCGTCATCAGTTTGAGGTACCAAGAGCGCTCGTCCCTGGTCTCCCTAGCCCAGTCGATATCCATAACTATACACTCCAGGATCTGCTCTAGCGTCCTCTTCCAGTGATCAAAATCTTGCCTCCATGTATCCACTAGCCAGTGATCATCATCCTTGAAAGCAAGGTCCCTCTCCTAGACCTCGCTCAACAATGTGAGTATGGCTTCAATCTTTGGGTAGGCTGCTCTGTATTTCCTTGGGAACTCCTCACAAATCCGCCTTGTGTCTTCAAGGGTTCTTTTTACCTCCAAGAACTTATTTTTTGTTTGAACAACCAAGCTGATACCTATGTTCCCCATGTCCAAGACCTGCCAGAACCAGTTTTCCATAGTCCTGTCCAGGTTCCTTCTTTTCTCCAATTTTCTGATTTGCTCATGGGACAAGAGTTGAGGAGGGGTCGATGACATGGCAGGGTGCTCATCCGAGGATGAGCACTGTTGAATATAGGTTTTCAAATCAATCACTTATGTTTTGAGTTCTTCCTTGGAGACCTTATCCTGCTGGATAAGGTGCATCACTGTAGCGACAGACTCCTGGAGGTGATCAACCTTTTGCTCCCTTGTGGCCACTCCCAAGTTGATGGTGGAGATGTTATAAGTTATCCCCTGCTCTCCAACCATCGACGTCACTATTTGTACTGCCCTAGATCCTGAGGAATCCATGGTCACCTTTGATCTGATCTTTGGTTTCTTCTCTTTCCTAGTGCTTACTTGGGCTCTAGCCAAGATGGCTTCCAGCCTTGCCTTAGGATCTTTCAAGGTGGGAGTCTTTTGTTCCAACTACCTTTCTAGCCATTCAGGCATTTGAGGCTCTTCCCGAGGTGGTTCACCTTGACTTCTGCTATCCTCCCTCTCAAGTTCAATGGCTCAGTCAACAAGAGCCTTCTTTTCAGTTTTTGTATCTCCCTTCTCCTCATCGGAGTCCTGCTCAAGTGAGATATACTTAGGGGGAGAATCGGTGTGTAGTTGCTCGTTAGAGGGATCTTTCCTATCAATATCCCTTTCCCTTTCATCCTGGCCCTATTCGTGTTCCTTGGGCTTCCCTTCCTGCTCAGCTCCATGGCGGGATTCCTCCTCATCGTGCTCTAGGGTTTGACCATGCCCCTCGATTGGAGATTTGTTGCCCCCAGTCTCTTCTTCATGCGCAAGCCTATCCTTGGCCTCCTTATCTTCATCTCTTTGAGCTATTTGCTCCACTCCTCATTGAGTTCGGGATCATTTGTTTCTTTTATCAGTTCAGTGTCCAACTCCTTGCTGCTCTCACTGGAGGACTCATAGGCTACCTCGTCAATCTCCCTGCGTTCGAACAGGGGGTGTTTGTGGTACTCAAATTCCTCATCCTCTGGCCTCGTTGTAGCCTCTAGCTATTGTCATTCAAGTTCATCAGATATTTGCATTGTTTCCTCCATTCTTAGTGGGTCAGAAGGTGGAGGGAGAGCAGGAGCATGGGCCATAGCCTAAGCTATTGCAGCTTGCACCACGCAATTTGTGAGCATCCCCAAAAGCTTGGATGGGACATTCTGCATGTATTTTACAAAAGACTCCGGGAGGCTGAGGGCGGGCATTATAGCAGTGGAAACAGAGGGAAGGGAATGAGACATAGACTAAGAGGAGATTGGAAAAGTCGTGGTAGAGGAAGAATCCATAGGAATGATTTGCATGATCGGAGAGGTGGAAGCAAGGTGAAAAAAGATGTCCACCGCAGGTGGGGAAAAAGCGAAGCATGTGAGATGGGGGCAGCAGTAGCAGTGGTAGTAACTATAGTAGATGGGGACCCTGGTGAGTTAGCCTCTTCTTCCCTACTCCTGAGGGGTGGATTTTTAGCTATCACTAGCATCTTGATGACTCCTGTCACTTTCCTTTTCTTTCAAAAAGGTTCGCCCTCCGATGCCTTGCAGGCATAAACCTTTCGTTTGGGAAACTGCTTGCTGGCCTCCTTTCTCTTCTTAGTTCTGATAGATGGTGGGGATTTGGAGGTTTCCCCAGTTGTTGCGGTGGGCATACCACCACTATGCCATAGTTTCACTTTACTATTCACAAGTGCCATCGTTGCTCCCACTTTAGCAAGACTATCTATCACATATAATATGGTCAATTTTTTTCCTCTTGCAACCATTAATGCTCCTTTGGTCACCTTCCATTTGTTTGATTCAAAGGTGACTACACCCTTGAGCATGTAGTTGTCCCACAAAATAAAATTTCTTCTTAGCTCTAGAACATTCTTACATTGCACAACAACCACTTGTTTCCATTTTTCAACTTTAAAATTACATCACCTTTGCCAATAATTGTACATGCCTTATTATCACCAAGATACACTTTACCAAATTTACCTTCTTGATAGTTTTGGGAAGCATCTTGACATGAGGTTGCATGAAAAGAAGCACCAAAATCCAATACCCACGAATCCACCATAGTTTCACCCATTGAAAAAACTAGAACACCGTCTTCTTTTTCATATGTGGTGTTTACTTTGCTACCCTTTGATTGGTTTTGAACCTTTTGTATGACCAATTTTTTTCTTTGTATGGACTTCTTTCTTGCAAAACCAAAAACCTCCATTTTTTCCCCTTGACATTGATCTCCATGTTGATTTTGATCTCCTTCTATTTTTATTTATGCCCCTTTCTTGGTTTCTACCTCTATTGCTGAAAATCAAGGCATCACTAGATGCGGTTCCTTGATTTTTCCTTCACATATCTTTGTTGAGAATATTTGCAATCAAATCATCAAACTTAAGTTTTGCTTTCCTAGATACGCAGGTGTTGATTGCCATGACAACACCTTCCCAACTATTCAGAAGAGAATACAATAGTAAGATGGCTTGAATTTCATCATCCAAAATAATGTTTATCGAAACCAAGTGGGTGATTAGTGTGTTGAATTCGTTCAAGTGGTTTGGTACAATTTCGCCTTCCTTCATTTTCAAATTGTATAATTTTTTCATGAGATAAACTTTATTCAAAGTTGGAGCCATCTCGTACATATCTATTAATTTGTCCCACAATTCTTTCAAAGTATTCTCTGTCGTGACATTGAAAACAACATTGTTGGACTATGATAAGACAATTTTCACTCTTTCTTTCTTATTTGATTTTTCCTAGTATTCATTTGAAATCACAGTTGGATTCTATGCTTTTCCTTCCAACATGAGTGAAAGATCTCCTCTAATTAGTAAAGACTCCATTTGCACTTTCCACAATCTGAACTTCTACCCGACAAAATTCTCTATCTTCCATTTATTTGCTTCCTCCATTCCTAGAAATTATCACAATTCCCAAATAGAAATTATGCTTTGCTATGATACCAATTCTTGATGAATTTATCATAGAAAAAATGAAAAATAGATTGTAGAAATTAAATTTAGAACAAAAAAGAAACAATAAAGTGAAGACAAATTTATAGTGGTTCACCATAAAATGGCTATGCCCAATTTGAAGTAGGGGAATTCACTTTTATTATCTCTATAGTTCGAATACATTTTATAGAAACATCAATGTGTTATCAGCAATAATGAATTATCAATTACATTATCCATAAAGGATAAGTCTTTGAAAAAGGAGAATGCAAAAAGACAATGCAATTGGAGGGAAAAAGAGCATGACCATTGGGCTTCAATACCCAAAAAATCTATGCTATGTCCTTATAAATTCATCTCCCAAGACCCATTAAATAACAAACAAAATTAGTGCATGTCATGTCTTGAAGATGCATTACAACCTCTTTTCCTATACCAGCCTCAAAAACCATTTATTGTTGAGATCATACCAAACAAATGATGGTATCCATGAAACAATAATAGAGAGGAGAATGGAGAAAAAAGTAGACATAGAAGCATTTTTTACCCCTTTGAGATATTCGAGACACATGAATTGATGTAGTGAGAAGTAATAGTCACATGTTTCATTATGATCCACCACACAAACTAACACATAAGTTGGTTAATGGCCCATTTCCAAGATAATCCAATAATTAATTTTTAGGTCCTTGCCTATGATACTTGATTGTATCACTCACTTCAAGATTGTGAATGTTCCCACAACTAGCTCCACATCCCTTTCAATAGCTGAGTTGGAAATTTTGTTAGCTTCAATGTTGGCTTCCTTATAAACATGATTTATGAAAAAGTCTTCAAGTTTGGGAGTTGGGAGAGAGAAAATTTAAGAAAAGAATTAATCTTCCAACCGTATAATCTCTTATAGATAATTTCATTGAAAACGATGGCAGAGTCACCTTCAATCTCAACCTTGCCCAGATTGAACTTGAGGCATAGTTGCAAGCCTAGAAGGAGAGCTTGAAACTCTACCTCATTATTTATAATAGGTTTGAGATGTTTGGAAGCCACACACCAACTCCCCATTCCAATCTTAGACTAAACATCTAGCTCTTGACTTTCAAAGGTTTCTTTTGGAAGCCCCGTCAAAATTCACTTTATACTATTCCTCCTAAGACAACTACAATTTCGCCTATAAGCATTTTTTTCAAGAATATACTCCCCTAGCTCCATTGGCAAGGGTTTTTGGGTGTAAGTTTTTGATAAATATTAAAAATTGGGTTTAAAGGAAGGGTTCAAACCCATTCACAACAAAAAGATAAATATGTTTTATAAGATGTTTATGAATTTTTTTTCTTGTTGAATTGCAACTAGGGCTGCTCCTTGTGTTGATCAAAGAAAAAGTTTATACATTAGTTTCTTTACAAAATCTAGGTTTCAACTACTCTCACATACTATTTTAATTTGACCTATTTGAGCTACCTATACTATAGTATCTTTCTTATGCTCTAGGGTTCATAAACTCGAGCTACTATGTAGCTATACAAAAACTTTTCATATTACCCATTTTGCTATCTAGTCCTCAACCTCCTCCTCTTGGTTGATGAATTGATACATCCATTCGATCCCGAAATTAGGCTCCAGGTTAGTAATATTCTTCTAGAAAGAGAAACAATTTGTCACCTTGTTCATGTGGCTCATGACAGTAAACAAGAGGAAATTTCCCAAGAAAATCCACCATTGGACCACAATATTCCCCTCTAACAGTTGTTGATGTCATGTAGAAGAAGGATACCCAAACCAGGATGGGCTGCAAGTAGGACCTCCTCTAGATCTCCTAGAAATTATTTCTTCACTAACTCCATGGCCAATGCTTTGACCATATCCTTAGGTTCCCCCAAATCTAGTAGGGAGGCAACAAACGTAGAGGAGATATTTGTATTATCCTGATGCCTATTGTCTATGGCTAGAAAATTGTCACCTAGAACCCATTGAACCACCATCATTACAAATCGTGATGTGATTTGAATATCATATTTATCTTATGCTCAATTATTTCACTGAGAAAGGCCATTTTCCTCTTCTTGGATACCAGGCACACTAGAGTATCCATATCGAAGGATTCAACAGAAGAACAAGACATTTGAGAATGCTTTGTTTCTAGCTGCTTTGTTGTATTTATAGGCTTTCTTGTTTTGATTCACATGATTATGGTAGATGATATTTATTTTGGCATGAACCTTGACATCACTTCTAGCTTGCTTCTATTACTAAGACTCCTTCCAATGATAGCCTTTCCTCCTTATAATTTTGAATGTGATTTTACATGTGGCTATCTGTTAACCATATTTTCTAGTTGTCTTTTCCATAATTGCAAGGCAAATGGATTACTACTTTTGATGCTTAATTATTACCTTTGTTCTTAGTTATTTTTTCACAAAAGGAACAATTGTGATCTCCATCAGCCACAAAATTCACTAGATGATTTGCTTCCACATTCGCTTCTCTATATATGTGATCAGCTATCGCAATACTAAAGTTAGATATGAGATCCAATGCCACTTCTAGTTGTGCCTTTAGTTTTCAATTTTGGATCAAGAAATTTCTCACAATGTTTATGATAATTGTGGAATCATCTTTGATTTCCAAATTTTTGATTTTGAGTTTTTTTCTCATCCTTAAACCCCGACTTTGAGCATGAATCTCTTCCTCATTATTTATTCCCTCTATAAGAAAAAGTTTGGCTCTACATAATGTTTTTCCTTTTGAATCCCTTATGATGCATCTAGGCCCAAAAATAACATGGTTGCCTCTCGAGGCCATGCCAAAGTTCATCTTGTACCAACCAAAAGGTAGAGCATTCCAAATTTTTATTGCCTTGGCTTTTTGACTTGCATCGCCCCCACTGCCTTCAACTTGAGGTGGTTTTATACCAAACAAATTCTTCAACATCCTATTGTCCCATTATGTGAACACTTTGATTTTAATTTGGTTTTCCACCTTTCTATTCACAATATCCATTATAGTTGTCTCCTATTTAATTAGAAAATATGGCAATTTTGTTCCTTTTTCTTGAAATATCCTTTGATTTCTTTCCTTCCAAACTTCCTAGATAAGAATAGATGGTTTAATTGTCCATAGGCACGCAAAGGAATTATTTAATTTCAGAATTGGCCAAGATTTGAATAGTCCAAGAACATCCCTGGGAGGGCCCCATACCAATGTAATTTTGTGCACAACCATCTCCAACACTCTTGTGGAAATGAGTACTCAACCAACAAATAATATGTTGTCTCTTCCTCTATAACATACCCATTGTTCTACACAGTAAATTTCCTATGTTTTAACCTCAAGTAAATAGTTAAAGCATCTAACCTTTATGAGTAATAAAAAAATTATTTTCAAATAAAAGATAACATGCACATTTGAAATAAAAATCATTCCAAACTTTCCCATTGCATTATATCAAGGCATTACATCTTTCCAAAGTATTGATTTTATTTCTCATATCACATGATAACATTTCTCTTTTACATATTTTCCAAAGTAAAGAAAACACCTAATTACATTCAATGCCCTATTGATCTTACTAGAAATAGATATACTAATGGACCAAGTTCCCTCCATAAAATATTGGTCACCAACTAATGAGGAGAAGCATCACTCAAGTGCTTTTCTGCCAACCATGGACTAACTGCAGCCCCTGCACAACTACTAAACTTGGTAAGATGTCCCTACACTTTGACGAAGAGATTTCTTTGGTAACATCATAATAATGACCTTTCCTAAGCTTGGTGTTGTGTCCTACATATCTATAACTATCACATAATGGCTACAACCTGTCATATGATATTACTTACCTAGTATGTAAACCTGGATCACGGTGATCTGACAATGTAAATAGTGACAACTTACACTACTTTGGGCAAAGTATTCATCACCCCTAATTCAGAATGGACATCACATGCTCACCCACTTTCCTAGCTTGATTTTCATTTGACCATTCATATTATATAAATAGGATATCCCCTTTCACCATGGATTAATCTATCCCCAATAATAGCCTATTATCTCTTATGTTTACTATGACACTTCTTCTAAGTAATTCCAAGTAATTCTATGAATCAACTAAGTTAATCTTTTGTTATATAAGCTCTATCTATAACATAGTGTTTAATGCTACTATGAATGCCCATTCCTTAATATGGAATACATACATACACTCAAACAATAAAGATCCTTAGACTAGGTACATCAAGGAATCTTTCACTTTCACATAAATACTAGAATAAATTTTCCAAAGAAAACAATTAAACAAATTTCCCTAATAAGGAAAATAATGACACACAATCTTTTCAAATACATATAAAGCATAAAAGAGTATAAATCAACATGACTATTTATGCAATGCTCCAATTGATCAAATTGGACTCCTAGCTCAACCTTCCCAAAATCAGAAAGTAAATACCCACTATCTCTCTTCCACTCACCAAAATCTTACACTCGAAAACCTCTCACAAACTCTCAAACTCAGAAAATTAGAATAGCTTCTACTCAGAAAATAAACACCAAGTGTGCATAATGTGTTCCAAATGAAGGAGAAAGCACCTCTATTTATACACAAATGTGAGCAACTATAGGCTAAAAACAAGTTATCAAAGATGACACTTCTCAATCCAAAACATTTGACTCAGCTTAAAGAAGAAAAGGTGGCAGCTAAAATCATTGCACAGTAAACACATGCACAACCAGATTTCACTATGAAGAATGAGTCACCCATTCAAATGAACAACAAGAATGACAATAAAAAATGCAAGGTTAATTTATTCTATAGGTCAACTTATTTTTCTAGCTTCTCATTTGACCATTTCCCATATTTTTATTTGCTTAATATGTTGGAATTCATATTGCAATTTAGATTTCTAAATGGTTCTAACTATTCATAAGTTGGCGCCACCAAAACATCATGTGTCCTATCTTTTGGGTTTCTATTTGCTTAAGACCAAATCTATATTTCCTGTACATTGCATATCCTCTTTATCTTTATGATTTGACTTAGTCTTGGATGTTATGTATTTCACATTGGTTTGTATTTGATAGCAAGCACTATACTCCAACACTGCCAATGTTTCAAACAACTCAACACTTTATATACATAATGCATTGAAAAATGTTTATGTGCAACCTCTAAGCGCTAGTCCTTTATTTCTACGTAATATATTTTATGTATATGATGTGCATTATACTTAGAGTGTGTTGTGTTTGATATGATATGCGCTTAATAAATAAATCGGCGCTAATTGAAATCATTAACACATATATTTAATATAATATATATACATAACAAAATATGTATATATATATCTCAACTTATAATTTTATAAATTTCTTTATTCGATATACGAATACACATTCACATATTCTCACATTTCACATATAGATGCATACGTATATATACATATATATATATATATATTAGTATACTAGTATGGATGGATGTTTCCTTTTCATCAATACATACACGTATGTTAATATATATATATATATATATACTCATATACTATATATATATCATGCCTTAATATTTAAACACATATAATCATAGTCATATCAATTGACATATATATACACAAAGTGTATATATATGTCACTTTGTTTGATCGATATTCCCATGCATATGGGTAATCCATCCATGAGCATGTGTAGATGTGTCTATCTACGTATACTCATGTACATATTTATTCATGTGTATGAGTTTATCGTTGACACATACATATCCTGTCAATTAAATATAGACACATAAAGGACTCACATCTAACAAGGAGATTCAACACACCACCCAAATCAAAACATTCAAAGATAAAATTGTAACGTCTTCTAACATTACTCAAACAATACCAAAGGAAACTTACTATTTCCAAAACAATTGAACCGACCAAACTAGAAGTGAGTGTGTGAAAGATCAGTTTAGGTAATATTAAGGGTTACCAGACCAAGTTCTTCTCCTGAGTGATACTTCCCCTCTCTTCTGGAAGCTTAATTCTATTCTTGTATCCAAGTTAGTACATTGAAATAGTACTTAGTCGAAAATAAACATTCATTTGCATCATATATTTCACAATTGGAATCATCACATAACATGAAATTGAATCAGACATTTATTCTTCAGATTTCCAAAGTACATAAAGCATAAATACACTCAATTAAAGAATTTTCACCCAACTAGGTAGAAAAAAATAAGTAGTAACACAATAGGGTGTAACATCCTCATTTAGGCATAAATCACAATGAGAAGGCCCATGGAAGCCCATTTTGGAAAATCTATCCGCAATTGAAATTCTTCCTTGCATCATTGCCCATGCAAAGGCTCCTCCCTTGGGAAGGAAAAGTTTATTCCAAGATAAATGGATTGGGAGTTCTGTTTGAGGGTCATACTTTTCCATTAAATAATAACCATATTTTGGATTATATTGGCTATTACTTCCATTTTACTTCATCTTTCCCCAAAATTACTACTATTCTTCTTCCCTCAAGGATGCTCTTTAGAGATTTTTCTTCTTCTCTTTGGATTCTTGTATTATCTAAGCACTTCCAATACCAAAGAGACTCCTTTTCAACTACTTCCTTCATATAGTTCTCAACACTTGTTCCCCAATGCTAGATTTAAATATGTTTTGATTGAGCTAGAGTTGCCAAGCTATCTATTGATAGATGGCTATCCCATGAGTCTTTACAAAACAAGGCTAAGTGACCATTATAGATGTCCCATGTTAGGTAATATTCTATGACTAGTCTACATGAGTTCATGAAGTTCCAAACCCTTAACCAAGGAAGATCCGCTTCATGAAGAATCATGCTATACCAAGGAATTGTCAGAATGGGAGCTTAGGGAGATCTTTTGGAATCAAAATTCTAGTATTGATTAGTTAAAGGAAGGTGAGGGGAATTTTTTTTTTTTCATAGTTCCGACAAGGATCACATCAATGGAAATACTTTAGTTTCTCTCACTTCAGCTCAAGGATCCCAATTATCTTCATTTCAAAACATTTTTGGAGAAGATGTCAATCATTTTTCTTCATTACTCTCTAATCCAAGTCTTTAGGATGGTGTCAATGAGAGATTCAGTCTAGACTATATCCCTTCCATGGTTACTACTGAGATTAATAAACAACTCAGTGCCCCTATCTCTATGAAGGAGCTTCAAGCCACGGTTTTCTAGATGTAAAAGGTAAGGATCCTAGCCTGGATGGTTTTTCAATTGAGTTTTTTCAAGAATTTTGAGAAATATGAAGTGGCTCTATTAGTTGTGGTTAGGGAATCCCAAAATAGTAAGAAAATTTTGAAAGCCATTAATGCTACCTTTTTTCCTTTAATCCTTAAAAAATGCTCGCATCTTCCTTGGACCCATTTCATCCCATATCTTTGTCTAGTGACATAATATTATCACTAATATTATTGTTGAAAGGTTGAAGAGGTGCTTAACTTTGATTATTTCCCCATAGCAAGGTGTTTTTATGAAAGGTCAATTTTTTTAGATCACATAATTATTGTGATGGAAGCCATCCATTTCATGTCTTCTTCTAAGATAAAGGTTGTGTTCATTAAATTAGATATGTCAAAAGCTTATGACATGTTTAGTTGGTATTTCTGTCATTTCATGCTAAGATCCTTTGGATATTTCTTTGAATGGATTGATTGGTTTATGACTTGTGTTTCTACACCTTCCTTTTTTGTGTTAACCAATGGAATTCCTTCAACAATATTCTCTACCTCGATGGGTCTTATACAAGGAGATTCTCTTCCTCATTTATTTCTCTTGGTGGTTGAAGGTTTAGGTAGGTTATTGAAGCAACTTCAAGGTTGTGGTATTCTTCAGGTTTGGTCTTGGGCATGGTTCTCAAACTCATCTCCAATTTGTTGATGATACTTTTGTTTTTTAGCATTAGCCAAGTTTGAAAAAGAATTAAACTTCAAAAAGGCACAATACATTTATCTCTTTGCATCAAGACAAGAAATCAATGAAGATAAGTCTAACATTTTCTTCTTCAACACACCTTCGACCTATAGAGGAGGGGGACCGACCACTCAACGGCTCTAGGTCATGAAGACGCGAGAGTTTAAGGCCAGCCTAATCTATTTCAAGTTGCACAAGTGTTTGATGCTATGGATAGAGAATGAAGAGCAATCTTATGCTTCTACCACTCTACTAACCTGAGAGTTTTAATGGGGCTAAATGAATAGGTTTCTAGAATCCTAGTTGTAACTTTGTCAACTCTTTGCTAGAGAACAACAATATGCAATAGGGATGATAGTGTGGCATGCTGGCATCTCATAGATGCACTGTCTATGTACAGACAGATAGTGTGAAAGTACAAACAAGGACCTCTAGAAGCCTACTGTCAGTCTAGCAATTGAGGTTTAAAGTGATGACTAAAATAATAAATATTAGAATAATAGAATAACAAGAGAAACGTTATAAGAAGTCACAAGAGTGAAATGTGATAGAAATGAACTCACGAAGGGTCTATTTCACCAGCAAGCTCCACACGTACAAGTACCTAGACACAATAAAATAGAGAAAAAATTGTTGGGGTTGATTAGGGTTTTATTGTAGCTAAACCTTAATTTTTTAGTGTTTCCATCTCCACGGACATCCAGATAGATAGAAAACTAGAAATATGATAAAGAAATTATGTTGGAAAGGAAAATATCAAACACTACAAGGAACACTATGCTACTCAAATCCAACAACAACGTAATAGTAAGCAAATAATACCACCCTTGACCAAATTCACTCAAGGTCAATGAGAGAGGATGCAACTATACAACCATGGTAAATTCAACGTGACCGCAACGACACAGAAGGAGGCCTCACAAGACACTAAGTTATAGCTTTTGTGGTAGATGTGAATAATTTTTTGATGTTGGAATGGTTGCTAGTGCAACAAGTAGCCCAAGATCATGAGAAGATGTGAGAATTGCCTTCAAGAATGTTCAAAGTTTGTAGAGAGTGTAGATAGATCAATGAGAATGAAGAATAGTCATTTGAAGGTGACTTTGAGAGGGAAAGGGTCGTTCAAAGGTCAACTGAAAGGAATAGGGGTGTTATGCTTTGTTGCTAATGGAGAACATAACACTTTTGTAGATTCTGGAGGCAGGAATCTTGTCAAAATGGCAGCACGCCATGTAGATATCCATGTGTCGCATGCATGTCCCTAATAGAAATTCCCTCATTGACACTAAAAACAAGTGCCAAGTGGATAGAGTACGGATGGGTGATGTGGAATTACATGGTTGGGTTTGATTTTTCTAAGGTGAAGGATGTAAAAGGGGAACTTGCAAGGGGGGTTCAAATTCACTCTTACACATTTTTCCCCCACTTTAGCGAACATTAGTGTCAATGAGTGTTTGGTAAATTAGATCGAAAGAGTTCCAAGAAAGCATACCTGAACCGTTGAGGAAGTAGACCATAATCTGGTATGCTTCAAAGTGTAGGGTAGGCAAATGGATCCACAAGTACTCTCTCTTGAAGAGGATTGAACAAAGTGCACCAGAGGCCCGCAAACCAATGGTGGATAGATCCCATAGGATGAAAGTGCTTCAAAGGTCCTCGAACTTGCAAAGAAGGCACCCCCTAGGTACTCTCTCCTAAGGGAAGCTCGATGTTAGGGACTTCACAAAGTCAGATTGGAGGGTAGCTTCACAGGTGCACTTGCAAAGCAACATTTCAATCCACATACAAAACATGTTAGAAAACAAAAAGCCACATAGGAAAGCAATCGCACAGTCATTTAGATAGTCAAAAATTCAAGGAGGAGATTTCAAAGGGGTCCCTCAGGAACCCTTCAAAAGGAAAGGGGTCCACTCAAGGGGCACTTTGTTTGAAAGTGCAACAGTATATTCCACAAATTAATTCAACACCAAGGAATCGTTTTGAAATATTTATCTTCATCAAGGAATTTCAAAGGAAGAAATCCCCCTCACAAGGGGAAATTAAAGACCTTACCCATAGGAAAAGGTTTTCCCTCCTTAGAGGAAATTTTTTTAAGTCCTTTATTTATGAACCCATAATGAAGGAAAAGTATTTCACTAGGGGTCCTTGTTGAGGAATGCGATTTTTTGAAAAATAGATATTTTTGAGAAGGGATTTGTTCGCTACTGAATGAAAATTCTGAATATCAAAGTAGTATGAGAGCCCCCCCTTAGGATGGTGTGTGCCGAACGAAAAGGCATGTGAAATTCTGAGAGAAAAGCAAAAATGAAAAAGTGATGTTGTGGCCTACAAAACATAACAAGATGTAATTGTGGTAATGTTTTCACATACACGAGGGACAACACATAAGCACCACAACATCATGAAGCAATCAAAGAAGAGAGAAACAATAATATAACGAACAAGAGATAGGGGAATCTGATATTTCTGGGTCAAAGCTTCTCATAAATATAGATAAATAAATATAATAGTATATAAATGAACTGTCATAAATCCCTACTATATTAGACCATGTGAAGAAGGCACATGAAGACAAAATGAATAAAAAAATTGGTCAACATGGAAGGGAAGCCTAAATGCCTCCAACACTTTGCATCATCCCCAATTGTTGAAAATCAATACACAACAAAGAGAAGAATGATGCAACAAATCAAAAAAAAATTATGACTCAAAAACACTCTTGTATCCAAGAACCTACAAGGGTGACAAGGGTCATCCAGGAACACATAACACAAGTACGAGAAAACAAAATACACACACACAATCTAATCTGTAGGTAAAGAAGAGGTGCCCCCTAGTCCTCATGAACCAAGAAGTCATCGTTCTCCCAATCTAGATCACTATAAGGGGAGGGTGAACGAGACTACAATGGGTGGAATATCAAGGGGGGAACCCTCTAACCCTCCTCCAACAAGAGCCAAGGAAGAAGGAACCTTGAGTTCTTCTCCACTTAGTTCTTGTGAGGTGTATGTCATTAATTTCACAAAGATTTCTAATAGGGCCAGGACCTCATCCATAGAGTTGAACATGCACTTTATAGGAGTGTCATGCTTCAACTCAATGGATGAGGGAGGCAATTCCCAAGATCTACTTCTAGCCTCACCGAACGATTTGGGAGTGGTGATAAATTTAGGTGATGATGGGGCTTCCTCCATCACAAGGGTAGAACAAGCCAACGCAAAACCACCCTCTGAAGAAGGTGAACCCTTCTTCGACCCCCATTGCAAGTGGGTTTTTCCTCCATATTTTACTTCATTGGGGGATGTGAGATCCCCACAGAAAAAGTAGAGGGCACAGAGGAAGAGGAGAAAACCACAATAGACACCATCAAGGTATTCGTCATGTCTGTGGGTTTTGAGAATGGAGGGATGTCTAGAAGGGACATCAGAAGGGGAGGCTCAACTGAAGGAGCAATGAATACTTGCACCCTCTTTGGATGAGGATCATTCATGCTCATAGGAGGAGCTATAAGCAAGACTAAGTTTGAAGGAACTGAAGTAGAAAGAGCAGAAGAAGAGGTCACAACAGAAGGTGCTAAAGTGAGAGCTACTGGCTCCTCTTCCTTCTTCTGTAAGGTGGCCTAATCAATGGCCAAAGCCTTTCTTTGATGCTTGTACTCACGCGCAAGGTGTTTTCTATGACTCCAAGAGCTAGAGTTTTTAATCTAAGAGGGGGAAAAATACTCTTGTTCAACCATCGAAGTATCCATCATTGCCATTTCCAGCCGAGGGAGAGACTCCTAGATAGTAACAAGAGGAGGAGATGGAGAGGATGATAAAACAACAATGAGGAGAGTAGGCTTGAGTGCCTATGCAATGAACCTCTTCCCATTCACTACCTTATAGGTAGGATTAGAATTAGGTCGCAAAGGCTGAGACATAGAGGACGTACCATGGGGACCCCTCCCCTTGCCATGCAAAATGAGTTGAGGCATCGTGGGTAACACATGAAGTTTGACCATTGGACTCTTGGGCTTTCACTGAGTGGTCACCATTGGACTCCCCATCAAACGCATAAGAGAAAAAGTCAATGGAACCACAACAAGGTGAGAGGAAATGAAAAGCGAGATAGTAGGAGAGGAAGAGGAAGAACCCTAAGCGGACTTTTCCTCTTTCCTTTTTTGAGCCAAGACAACCTCACATTTCACCGTCATGCAAGATTTATGTGAAATAGAATAGGGAGAAGGAGGGTATCTCACCTTTGGTATTATTCTCTGAATCTTGTACTTCACATAAGTCTAGTACAAGAGGTCTATCCAAGGAGGAAGTGGACCAACAAGGGTAGGCCAAAAGTGATCAAGTGAGTAGCCCCCATGCACAATCATCGATTTATAACCTATGGCAGGACTATATGAACTGAACCCTCATGGGAAAACTTCAAACACTTATGAGCCACCAAGGGAACTATGTTCATAGAAAATAACTAGGGGATGCCTAGTTTCACACTAAATAGTTCAGACCCCAGGATGATGTCAAAGAGTGCATTCATAGTTCTAAGCCCAACTAGGACTGACAAGGTGATACAACCGATGGGAAGAACAAAAATCCCATTGTGTGTATGGATAGTGCTCCTAGACTTTCCATACCCATCCTTATGTAAAAATTCAATCAGTGTGATCTCCTCTGTAATGACATTCACCTGACATGCAGGGTCAACGAGAACACCAGTTATAGTACTCCCATTGATACGTGTGGTGATATACAAAGGGGATGGCTCTTTATTAGAGTTCATCAAAAAATCCTATGAGATGAATTTTATGGCAAGAGATCCACTCGTAGGTTGCATAGATGGGATGGGTAGATGTAAGAAGAAGCCATCTTTACATAGACTAGATAAAACCTTCAAAGTTTTTACAATTAGATAGTGATCCAATCATGGTTTTGTTCCGCAATGCTTAGGGAATCTCCCAGTTATGCTACTAGAGGTCATAGGTTGGGTTGCAAGGCTAGGCAGTCTATAACACTCACACGCACAACACTCCTATTATATGAGGGAAGGGTCTCTCAACACTACCAAACATAACCAAAATGGTTCACGCCAAGTTCACCAAAATGTAGAGGATGGGGACTGACCACTTAGTGGCTCTAGGTCATGAAGAGTCAAGAGTTAAAGGTTTCCATAATCTACCTTAAGTTGGACAATGTTTGATGTTATGGATAGAGAATGAAGAGCACTCTCAGTGCTTCTACCACTCTGCGAACCCGAGATTTTTAATGGATCTAAATGAATAGGTTTCTAGAGTCCTAGTCATAACTCTATTAACTCTCTTCTAGAGGACATCAATGCACAACAGGGACCTCTGGAAGCCTACTGAAATTCTAGAGATTGAGGTTTAAAGTGATGACTAAATTAATAAATAATAGAATAACATAATAACGAGAGAAACATTATAAGAAGTGACAAGATTGAAAGGTGATAGAAATGAACTCACAAAGGGTCCAATTCATCAGCAAGCTCCATGTGCACAAGTACCTAGACATACAATAAAGAGGGGGAAAAAATTGGGGCTGTTTAGGGGTTTTCCACAGTCAAACCCCCATTTTGTTGTTTCCACCTCCACAAATAGCCATATAGATAGGTAGAAATACGATAAAGAAAGTATGGTGAAAAGGAAAATATTGAATACTACAAGGAACACTATGCTACTCAAATCCAACAACAACATAATAGTAAGAAAACAATACCACCCTCAACCAAAGGCACTCAAGTCCAATGAGAGAGGAATGCAAGTCTACAACTGTGGCAAAGTTGATGTGGCCACAACGATGCCGAAGGAGGTCTTGCAAGACACCAAGTTGTAGATTTTGTGGTAGATGTGAAGAATTTTGTGATGTTGGAATGGTTTCTAATGCAACAAGTAGCCCAAGAGTGTGAGAATATGTGAGAATAGCCTTCAATAATTTTCAAAGTGTGTAGAGAGTGTAGGGAGATCAATGAGAATGAAGAATATCCATTTGAAGATGAGTTTGGGAGGGAAAGAGTCATGCAAAGTTCTATTGAAAGGTGCAGGGGTGTTACATTTCATCGCCAATGGAGAACATAATGCTTATGTATATTCCAGAGGTAGGAATCCTGTCAGGATGGTAGTGTGTCATGTAGATGTTCGTGCATTGCATGCACATCCTTGACAGAAATTCCCCCACTGACACTAAAAATAAGTGTCAAGTGGATGGAGTATGGATGGGTGATGTGGAGTTACATGGTCGGGTTTGCTTTTTCTAAGGTGAAGGATGTAAAAGGGGAACTTGTAAGGGGGTGCAAATTCACTCATATACATGACCATTCAACATATAATTGTTGACATTCTTTACTTTCAAATTGGGATCTTACCAATAAATTATCTAGGTGTTCCTCTTTCCACTGGTAGTTTAAATAGAATCCATTGGAATAAAATATTGGATAGATTTCTCTTGAGAGTTAGCCACTAGACTCTTTTTTGGATTTCTTTTGTAGGGCTACTAACTCTTTTCAAATATGTCTTTCATTCTCTTCCCATTTACCATTTTTCAATCTTAATGACCCCAAGTGATTTCTAAAATAATTTGATGCTCTATCAGAAGTTCTTATGGGCTAGCAATCTTGAAAATAAAAAAAATGGAGCTTAACTAATTGGGATTTAGCGTGTACTCCCAGGGAGATGGGAGGCCTTTACATCCACAATTCAAACCTTGACTACTAAACTATATTGAAGATGGTGTAAACACTCAAAATAACCTTGGGTACAAATTTTGAATTATAAGTATTTGAGGGGGGGTGTGGCTATTAAAATTTCTCAAATGGTGCTCCTAAGGGCTAGTACTCTTAAAAACGGATCCTTGCTTATTAAGCAAGGTCTCTTCTAGATAATTAACAATGGCAATAATTTCGTGTTTTGGGAGGACTTGTGGGATAACCATCCCTCCATAATTTCTTCGCATCCTCATCTTCAACATCTATACAATATTTTTTAGGAGGCTGGATGGTCCAAAGTGGTGGATTATAAATATTATGTTCCTCTTAAGAATTACTCTTTTCACCATTAGAAAGAATCCTACAAATGGTTGGAGGGAGGATCTATGGAAGATCGTGAAGCTTTAGCTTCCATCTTGGAAAATCGCCCCTATAATTTCTCAAGGATTCCTGACAACCTTGATTGGGGTTTTGATTCAAAAGGAAAATACTTTGTTTCTATAGGTTATCAATATCTTGAATTTTAGACTTTGGGATTGAGATATTTCCCCTAAGGGTAGAGAATCTAGAATAAAGTAGGATGGCCCAAATGTAATTTCTTCCTTTGGCTTTTATATCACAAAAAATGCTTTTTGGAAAATATTAGGAAGAGGGGATTTTATGGACCATCCCTATGCTCTTTGTGCAATAGTAGTGAGTAAAGCACCAACCATTTGTTCTTCTTTTGTCCCTTTTCTAGAGAAATATGGAATTTATGATGGAATATCTAAAATAGACCAATCATTCAATTGACTTCTTTGATTGATCTTTGGAATAGCCTAGGACATCCTCCTACCTCTGATTCCTTCCTTCGTATTGTGTGGGAGATTGGTCCCTATTTCATTCTCTAGAAAATATGGTTGGAGAAAACTCATCACATCTTCTAGGAGTGTCAAAGTAGAGTTCCAAAAAATTGGTTGAAAATCAAGAGAATCCTCAAGGAGACCATTGAGGCCAAATTCCCTTTTGAAGGTTGGATCTCCTCTTCTGATCTTTGAATGTTCAAGATCTTTAACTTTTCCCTATCTTCTCCTCCCCTGGCTGGATTTAATTCTAGAAACCAATTGTCTCTAAAGTTCAATAGATTTTAAAAATGGTGTCCTCCTCCAAGTGGGTATCTTAAAAATAACTTTGATGGTTCTTATAGAGGTAATCTAGGTTTAGATGTTATTGGAGATGTTGTTAGGGACAACAATGTTTTGGTTTAGTTCTTTTTTGTTCATATGGGTGTTCATTCCAACAATTTCATATAAGCTTGGATGATTTTAATATCCCTAGAAAGGGCTTATATCAAGGGTTGAAGATGGGTTATTTGTGAAACTAAATCCATGATTCTTGGTTCACTATTGAATAAAAGGAATTTCCAAGAGGTATCTAGGAGATTGACCAAGGTGGCACAAAAAAATATTGGCTTAGTGACTAACTTTGACTCAATTTTTTGTTTATATCCCTAGAGAGTGGAATAGGGTTGCAAACTGCCTAGACAAATGGGCTTCTAATGGATATTGGGATTGGTGTATCATTGGATGGAAAGAGTTGGATTATAGGAAATTGTAGCACATCTTTAAATCTATTCATGATGACCAAATGGAGGATGGGTAGAGATTCAAATCGAATTCGGGAAGGAGTTTTCTAGACCCTCTATCTTTTTAATGGATGTCTTCTATTTGTAGGATTCTCAAGTGTCTCCTACTTTTATTGTATATTGTGATGAAATTTTTCATCTAGAAGACATGTTGTAATCCTAGTTTTCAGATAGTTTGATTAAATTGATATTTTTATCCAAAAAGACTGTAGCAAATTATTACAACCTATTTGGTGTAACATGCTCATTGTTCTACATAGTAACTTTCCTATGTTTTACCTTTAAGTGAATAGTTTATGCATCTAACCTATAAGAGCAATAAAAAAATATTTTCTTTTAAATAATAAATGCACATTTGAAACATATTTCAAACTTTTCCATTGCATACAAAATAATTCCTTTCATTAATTCAAGTAATGTTGATACATAATTTCTATATGACATTTCATGTTTACAATTCCCATAAATATGGATACAAGTTTACATACATATCTTAAACAAGCTTACTGGATATATAAAGTACAAATGGTCCAAGTAGTCCCCCTCAAATCTTGGCCTCCAACTGATGGGGAGAAGCATCACTCAAGTGATTTTCCGCCAATCACAAACTTACTGCGGTCCCCCACACATCTATCTACCTAATAAGATGGCCCTACCCTTCGATGAAGAGATTGTTTTGGTAACCTCATAATACTATCCTTTCTTGAGCATGGTGTTGTTTCCTACATATCTAAAACTAACATACAATGGCTACAACCTACATGTATGAATATCCCAGTCTAGTATGTAAACCCGGATCACAGTGAACTGATAGTATAAATAGTGGCTACTTACACTACTTTGGCCAAATAATTCATCACCTAGTACGTTGAGCAATATTCATCTACTTCACCCACCTTCCTAGCTCGATTTGGTTTTATGACCATTTGTACTCTATATCTAGGTTACCCCTTTTCAATGGATCAAACAAATCCCAAGAATAACCCACTTAACATCTCATAATCAAAATGACTATACTACCAAAGTGATTCTAGCAACCTCTTACTTTATGCTACATAGGTTTAGTATAGGCATCCTACATATAGCGATGACAACTATGTATAGTATAAATAAAATGCAATCATACAAACTCCCATATATAGGGTACATTCAAATATAACTAATAAGATAGGTTCTGCAACATAATGCACAACCAAGAAACACACAATCATATAGAAATATCAAAACATATTTAAAATCATTCTTTTCCAACATAGTAACAAAACTATTTAACCTTTCAAACATAAATGACAAAGGTATAGAAACTAGCATGCCTATATAATGCTCCAATTGATTAAACTCCCATCCTAGCTCTATTCCTCAAGCTTTCTTGATACTTCCTTCAAGATCAACTTGATTTCCCTCTTCTAACTTCTCACTAATTCTCTCAACAATCACAAAAATGAAATAGAAAAACAACTCTCAACTCACAAGCTCTCAACTCACTAACTCAAAAATCACAACAAAATAACATCAAGATAGTTAGATTGATAAGTGTAACAATTGGTAGAATGAGCATCTCTATTTATACTAAATTGTGAGCAATTGAAGGCTACAAAAAAGTTAATTTTTCTTCCACCTTTCTATCCTCATGCAACAACTCATCAAAATAACTTACAGGTTTGCAACACATAACAGTCCTCTCCATTTTAATGGTTGATTTGACTTGTTATAAGGGACAAAAAGACTCTAATACTAAGTCAAATGAAAAAAAAGCTAAAAAGAAAGTTTCCTAAATTAAATCTCTTCACATAATGCTACCAAGTTTACTCTTGACTAAGTCTCAAGGCTATTACCAGACTTATGTGCAGTTTACAAACTTCTTTTGCATTCCATACACTTCCACATTGGTGCCACATTCATATATTGGAACCCCATAAAATAACGCAGGTTTGATTGTTTCATATGGCTTTTTAAATTGTATTAACTTCTTATTCAAATGTATACACAACAACATATAAAACTCGTATGTGCCTCTTATACTGGTTGACTTGGTCTAATATTACTTAATGTGTGGGTTTCACTTGCTATGCCTCTATAAGGTAGTGCTTTATGAATTGGCTACTATGTTTCTAAAGGTTGTGCTATGCATTATTATATGCACCTCTTTCCTTCAAGTGCTATACATTGCGCTTAAAAATTATCACAAATGAATTTCATTTATATATTAAATATATCATATATATATATATGTATGTATGTATGTATGTATGTATGTATGTATGTATGTATATCAATATATATAGCTATCAATATATATATATATATACCTATATATATCAATATATACATACATATATATTAATATATATTCATTTCATAAATTTTATTAAATACATTTAATTGTCGAACAATAAACATATGTATAAATATATAAATAATAATATTATGTATATATATGATTATATATTAATATATATTTAACTATATTAATTTATACATATATTTTAATATATATATCTATATAATATATATACATATACATAATACCATTTCAATATCTTTATAAAAACACTCATACTCATAGCCATCGATCGACATATTCATGAAATATATATATATATATATATACATGTCACCTTAGTCCAATTGGTATTCCCATTCATATGGGTAATCTTTCCATGAGCATGCATAGGTACATCTACCTATGTATACTCATGTACGTATTCGCTCACATATATGAGTCTACCGTAGACACATACATATATACATATATATACATTTGATGCATATATCTCATCGATACCACAATAAACACACAAGGAAGGACTTTCACATGACATTAAGACTTAATCAGATTCCTTTATCCAAACATGCATTAAACAAGATCACAAACCAAATTAAACATTTACAACCAAAATTGAAGATCACTTACCTTCTACCCAAACTGGCTTGACTCAACTAAGACCAACTAGGGTGTGAGCATGTGAATGCTAAGTTAGGTTCATTAATGGTTACCAAACCAATCTCTTCTCCTAAGTGATACTTGCCCTCTCTTTTGGAGATTCGAACCTTTTCCTGCACTTAACTTAGCACATCATAACAGTAGTTAGCCGATCACAACATAATCATATGTATCATACATTTCATAGTTAGAATTTTTATAAAATATCAAATTCAATCAATCATTCATTCATCATATTTCCATTCAATATTTATTAAACACGTTCATATAAAGATTCATAAAACACATTCATATATTCAAGCACTTTAACCATACAAGGTAATAGTAAATAGGTATTATCACTCAGGGTGTAACACTTGAATTACCTTTATGTTCAAGGAAGATAAACAAAAACTTTTGAAACACAATAATTGGGAGAATTCATTGAAAAATACTTGGTTAAAATGAGAATTTATTAAGCTTAGCAGGTAAATTTCAAATCTTAAAAGCTTCCGTATAACAATCCCCATTTTCTTCTTTTTATTTTCAAAATCCCTAAATTATTAATAAAAGAAATGAGTAGATTTAGAAACTTTTCTTATGGTCAAGTGTAGAAGAGAAGAATAGGTGTAGACATGTAAAAAATCCTAACACATATCGCACATCTCGAAACTACATTTTTCCATTATTAGCATCATTTGCAAAATTAATCCCCTTTTAACATTATTTCCATCATTTAACCCTATTTCTCTCTATTAATTAAATAATCTTGAATTGTTTAATTAATTCACTATTTTATCACTAATTTAACCCCATTCCTCCTAATTAATTAAATAAACATTAATTATTTAATTATGTCACTAACTTAACTTATTCTTCTAGCTCAATTAAATGGTCATCAATTAATTGTTTAATTAAATATCAAACCCCCTTCTAATATTAAATAATTATTTAATTAAATCACTTATCATCATGCATGAATTAAATAATTATCTTTAATTATTTAATTTTTCCTAATTTTCCTCAAAAATATCTTGACTTAAATTATCTCAAACATCATCCATTAATAAATAAATATTTTATTTATTAATCAATCTTATCTTTCATGTTCCTCTAATAATTAATTAATTATATCATGCATTATTCCCTCAAATCTTAACTAACATTCTCTCTCAGTCAACTAATATTGATTGACCACTCTTCTGATCAATCAATTATCTTAACTTGCACTCACTCGGAGACTTCTGATTAATAAATTGACTTAACACTTCAATCAATATCTTATGCAACCAGTTAACTGGAATCCTACAACTAGTTGTAGTCAGTTAACTAGGCAATCATTTCCTCTCATTTATTCTCATCCTTTGATCTCAAATCAGCACCTCTTAATCCAGATCGTTGATCTAATTTCCTCAAATCTATAAAAGAACCTTCAATCCTTCACATTTATGACCTAGAATTTTCATAGCTAAGTCATGTCCATTTGAGCATTCATCATAGTATCTAGGTCATCATATATCACAATTTTATAAGCTATCATGGAGGCCTTGTTTTGAAGCAATCCAACATTTCGAACAACACAAGTTACTCCACAATGGGATTAAGGTTTGTATTTCCTAGTTAGAATTCAATTTGATTTACTTTGAATATTTCATGTTTTTGAATTCTAATTTGGTTTTGTGAACAATTTCATTGGATTGTATGATTAGTTGATCAATTGATTAGCTATTTTGGTTTAATTCATGTCATTTGATTAACCAATTTTATTTCACTGGTCATCTTTATACGAGCTTCTTTGAATCCAATAAAAGTGAACTACAATGTCTCTGCGTGTATAACGTAGGAAAGGCCATCAATTGATGAGCCCCCGAGGCACTAGGTAAATGACCTTAGGTCCCCCTCTAGGTCTCTAAATCATTCAAAAACCATCAAAATACTTAAAACATTCAAAAAACTATCAAAATGCAAAAAAAATGATAAAACAACAAAAAATAACAAAAATATTGTTGGTCATCTTCGTACGAGGCACTAAGTCTAATAAAGCGAGTTACGATGTCTTTGCATGTATAATCTAGGCAAGGCCATCAATCGATGATCCCCTGAGGCACTAGGTTAGTCCCCTTAGGTCCCCCTCTTGGTCTCTAAATCTTTCAAAAACACCAAAAAAATCCAAATATTTAGAAAACATCAAAAATAGTCTCAAATAACTTCTAAAAAACACAAAAACATTCAAAAGACCTCAAAATCCTATTTCAACCATCATCTATCTACAATAAACTATTCATCCATAATAAACAAATCATCACCCTCACCCTTTGACAAAGCAATCAACAAGTAAAGAAAACATTGAAATCCAAAAAACCCAAGAAAAAAATTATAAAGACTTAATCACTATCTGTAAGATAGGAAAAATCAAGTAGGATAGATTAAGTGACAACCACAACACTATCTAAGCCAAAATCTAATCTAAAACAAAAGAGAACAAACAAGCATGAGGAATAAAATGAAACCATTCAAACAAAAGTACTCCCCATATTGAATTTGAGTCACCTCCCTTGTCTCTCCTTAAATAGTCTTTGCACGTTTTCCCTCAGATCGTTGTATGTGTGTGCGAATACCTGCAAACAATAAACATGAAAGTCAGAGATAAGTGGTTGTTAAATTGAAAATGGAGGAGAAGAGATTCTTTTATAGACAACCATTCAAATGGGTGAACAAGATCGAGCTTCTAGAAATATTCCAAGATCAACGGTTGAGGATACATGCATTGTAGAGCAGTGGGCTAGGGACGGCTATGACATGCACAATTAAGATTGAAAGGAGCCCAAAAGCAATCAATGGTTGAGATTCGAAAATGAGATAGTGGAAGGAGATAATGGAGGAAATAAATAATAATTAATTTCATGAGAAAGAAATCTTTGACCATGTGGAGGATAAATAATTTTATTTAAATTATTTATTTGTGAAAAAAGGAAGTGGGCATTTAATTAAAATGATTTATGTAACCAATTTAATTAAATAAGAGGAAATACAAAAGAGGAATTAAATAATTAATTTAGATTAATTATTTAATAGGGGAGAAGTGACAAGAGATAATTAAATAATTTTTGATAATTATTTAACTATAGAAGAATTGAAAGATTAATGAATAGATAAATAATTAATAATTATTATTTAACTATAGACAAATGATGAAAGGTAAACAATTAAATAAATGCTAATTTATTTAATTATTGAAGAAAAGGGTGTTAGCGTCGCAATTAAAATTATTTAATTGATCATAGAAAAATAAAGGCCAGGGGATGAATTAATTAAATAATTAAAATTATTTAATTAATAGAAGAACGTGATCAAAGACAATAATAAATAATTAAAATTATTTAATTACATAAGGAAAAAGACCAAGAAAAATGACACTCGTAGACCAAGAAATTTTTTTAGTGTCTACATTTTTTCCCTCTTTGACATAATGTAGCTCATCGTGTTGTTTCAAAGAAATTTAGTCAAAATATGCCCTGATGAAAGTAGGGTGGATGCATGGCCCCTCGGGAGAATTTTGCAAATTTTCAAAAAAAAAAAAAAAAAATTGGAAAATTGTTTCGATAGGTCAATTTGGTAGTCAGAAGTTGATGGAAATGATTTTTGAGGTCAGTAAGGGGGTCAAATTTACTTCAAATTGATCAAAAAGTGCACCCAATACATTTTTCAAGTACAAACCCTAATTTTTAGCCTATAAATAGGACCTTGATTAAGAAAATTACTCATTTGTGCATTCCAAAATTAGAAATTTTAGGAGCTCTAGGAGAGAGAAGATGAGGAGATTTCATTGGTTCAAGACTCCGCACAGCGAGGCTATTGCATCCAGACTTTTTGCCAACTTGAGGGAGCGCCCGCCCCGATAAGTACTCCAAACCCGCATTGTCATTTTTTATTTTCGTGCATTTTAGGTAAGAAAAATTTAGCAAGAAATTATGTCACACACCGTGCAACGCAATTACATGCATGAATGATGCAAGTGATGTTCTTCACTGCAATCGCCTCATCATGATGTAATTGCATAGGTCTATAGCAGGTTGGTTGTGGTGTGACACATCTAAAATGGTGTGTTGCATGTGATTTCTGAGTCGCAAATGTGACCATAAATAACGTAATTGAGATTAAGTGATACTAGCATGAGAGGAAATGACACATGTGCCAAGAAATGATGTAATTTCATTTGCGTGATGCATGTGCAAGAACAATGATGCCAAGAAATTTTGTGATGCAATTGATTGATGAAAAAATTTCCCCAGTTTAGGATAAAATAACTTGTTCAATTTAGGTCCAATAGGTCAAATGAAGACTTTAAATTGACATGATGACTTTTTCAATGGCTATAGGTTGTACTTCCCCTTATATATAGGTGGGAGTCACAACTAGAGACATTTCGACTACGAGATCAGCTAGATGATGTCGAGAGTCAAGCACTTTTAGATCTTGAATTATTCTATGTGACATATATGCCCGTGATCAGGGCAAATAGGGGCATGTTGATAGCACTTGCAGAGTGATGGAAATTTGAGACATGTACATTTCATCTACTGACTAGGGAGGCTATTGTTACCTTGGAGGACATGTACCAGATATTATGGTTTCCCATTCATGGAGAGTGGGTGTGATATGATCTTGTTTGAGGACTATAGGTGATCTATGACTTATACGATTATAAGGATGAGTCAGAGATTGGTACACAGGGCTATGAGATCAAATGGGAGACCCTAGCAGAGAGATGTAATAGGTTCAAATGTGTTCTAAACACATTCATTGTTGGCATCTTGATTCCAGACTGTAGGGGCCATGGGTTTCCAATGGGTTGGGGAGAGGCATTGGTCGACATAGTACAAGATGAGACAGTGTATGCTTTATTTCCAGCTTCATGACATTGCATACCGAGGGGGTCAGAGCATGATTTGTGGTGTGACATTGCCTATGATATGGGTGTGGGAGCATATAACAATGTTCTAACCACTAGTGGGACAACACTTGGGAGTTGGTGCTTCGTATGTATATATGTATTGAGGTTCCATAACACAAACACATGTAAGAGATACTGGATACTAGAGACACAGTATCAATACATTAGTGAGCTTCATCTAGAGACCCTTCAAATATTGTGATGTGTGGGTAGATGAGGATGAGCATTTTCCATGGTGTCGATAGCCTAGGTATCTAATTGGGCATACAATGTAGTTGCAACACATCATTGAGATGTACCTTCTAGAGCATGTCAGATGGCAGTTTAGAGAGAGGTAGGGTATACCTATTGGTATAGTAGAGTTTGCATGTTCCTCACAGGATGTACATCCATGGGGAAAGAAGATACTAGTTACTATTGTTGAGCAGGGAATTGATGCTCTAAAACCAGTATAGTGGGGATGGAGAGGAAGTGGAGAAGATTCTAGGATGACACCAAAGTATGATGCATGGTGGTTGGTGCATAGGTCAATTCCATATACTGATCCAAAGTAGCCAGTGCTTGTAGAGCATTGAGGGAGGGGCCTGCCAGTCTAGAGGGTTGACAAGGGATGGAGGGGTGGAGGGCAAGGAGATGGAGGATGGGGAGACAATGGAGATGATGAAGGGGATGGTTGGGGAGGCCAAGGAGGAGAGATGGGAGGCAGCAAGTGGTGAGACATTTATCACTGATTCATGAGGAGGACCAACCAAAGGTGAGGGTAATAGGGGAGATGGTGATGGAGGAGGGAGGAGGGAGGGTAGCATGTAGAGATACCAGCTCTGGAGGTGGGACATTAGGAGGTTGAGATGATGGAGGTAGAGGTAGAGGAGCATGCAGAGGAGAGGCAAGAGGAGGATCATGCAGAGGATCCAAAGATGGGAGAGGCAGAGAGAGTCCTCTAAGAGAGGATTGTTATGGGGTGGATGTTGAGGAGGGGTTAGAGGAGGTTAGGGTCAGAATTGAGGATGGTACAACAAATTAGAGGATAGCCACCCTATAGGCCCAAGTACAAGCCCTAGAGACAAAGTTGAGGACTCTCTAAGTAGAGTGAGATGACTTGAAGGTTGAGAGAGATGCCTTTTAAACAAAGAGGGACCTAGAAATCATTAGTCGGTATTAGACCGATTAGCGGATGCTATATTTTTTGGCTACATGTATTGGTTCAGTGGTTGATGTTGTGTAGGAGTTAACCAAATCTAGCATGGGATTGTAGTATTATAGAGATTTGTATGATAGAGCAATGCTGCTTGAGAGGAGAGAGCTGACCTTTTCCTAGGTTCAGAGCCAATCATAGGGTAGGTCATATAGCAAATCACATACTAGGAACTCCCATAGAAAATCATAGAATGGCGATGCATCAGGTTTCATACAATCCACTCTGTATTAGAAGCCACCCACTTCAAAGCACAGGTCTCTAGGCTTTCCACGATGAGAGTACATGGTTGCATTAGGGTCGGGGGAGTAGGGAAGTTGAAGCTAGGACTCTTTTTGACATTTTGTATCATAAAATTGTATTTTGACCATCGAGCCTATGAGCTCCATTTTGTTAGATATGAGACATCTTGACATTGTATTATGACATACTTTGAGCGATATATGATATGACTTTTGGTGGAGATTTATGATATGCAGTTCTATGTGGTTATGCTTTATGGTTATGATTATGTTATGGATTTTCATGCTTTATGATGTTTATTTATGAAACCTATATGATCATGTGATGGTTTGATATGATTGATGATTATGAATTTATAATATTGTGTATGCATCTAATATGATTATGCAATGATGTTATATATTAATGTAGTATGATTGACCTAATTTTATGATGTGATGTGATATGTCAATGTAATTAATTTTGATATAATATGATTCCCATAGAATATGTATGCAATGATCTAATGTGAATGCAACATATAATGTATGATATGATATACAATAATGTTATCAATGTTATGCAATGTCTGTGAGATTTTGATGCAATGTAAATGGGAATGAACTATGATCATAATGTAAAATTCAATGGCATGGTTGATTATGTTATGATGTTATGAAATGATAATGGTATTGTTGTGACAAGGATTGCACCCTATATTCTAAGCTCAAAACTTAGGAATCTCATGAAACATGGAAACACCTTTGAGCCAGTGGGTATGCTCATAGCGAAGGTGAATCTCCATATTGTGGGTTGGTTCCCTTTTTATTTTCTATGAAATTAATGCTTTATGCAAGTAAAAGGATAGAAGGATCCTAAAATGAAATGTAAAAAAACCAAAACTTAAATGATGGTGATAAACCTAACTATTGATAAAACTCACAATCTAATTCACAAGAACCCTTCAATGTTTCTATTTGCACAACTAAATCTAAACAACTCAATCACATAAATATTTCATACAAAGGCTTTGACAAAATTATCCTTTTCAAAGGAAAAACAATGTTTTCACAACAAAAATGATAATTCTAAATCATATGCACAACGTATAACCTATGAAACTAAAACTTAATTGCATTCATACACTTATGAGTGAGACAGAAAAATAAAGGTTTCAAGATTGAAACATAGTGAATTTCTTATCAAATCAAACATAAAGACAACACCAGAAATATGGAAGGAAAATACTTGACACTATTGAAAGGTGAAAGGAAGAAATCTACAATTGACAACATATGAGAACCTGTAAAAGTTGTTGTATATATTAAACTGTAAAAGTGAATTACAAGATAATCTCTTTGCAAAATGCAAAGGCAGAAAACAAGAACTCAGGAAAAAAGACTAAGCCTTTTCCAATTTATACAATGGATGATCACTCCAAGATGCCAAGAGGTGGAACTCAAAGCAAACTGGAAGTGAAAAATATCTCCAAAACCCTTCTCACGAGCAAAGAATAAAAGCCATGAAAAGAGGGCCCACAACTAAATCAAACTAAACTCAAAATGTTGCAAAATCCTCCCCTCAATTTGAATGATCAAAAGAACTCCAAAACTGATGTAAAACTGAGGTTATGTCTCAAAACCTCCATGAATAATGACCTCAATCAATGAGATCTCTAACTAAAATCATAACTCAAAACTCCACCATTTGCTCTATTTTGACTTTGCATGATTTCAAGCTTCAGTAGCACTTCAGTTATCTATTTTTGCATGTGTTTTTGGAAAAAATAATTTATTTAATAACTATTAAAATCAATCAATAAGATTTTTTTAATAATGTTAAAGGGATTTTTTTTAAGTTTAATTTTTTTTTTCACAAAATCCCTTATAACTCCCAAACTCCATCATGAAAGTCTCGGGCCCCCCTTGATTATTAGGTCGATTGACTTTGAAGTCAAGACCATGGGCATCATGAAATGAAATAATTTTATTTTAAAACATAGTCAAAAATACCCACATTACGGCATCGAGACTTTGACTCTCGAACGTTAATGATCTCCATCATTCTTCACTTGGCATCTTTTGGAGAAACCAAACTATTGTGCTGCCATGGTGGATAGGGTTTAAGCTTGAACCTATGAATCTTATGTTGTTTCTGATGGTTTTCTTGGATATTTTCACAAAGAATGCATGGTAAGTCCCTTTTTTTCACAAATCTTAGCATGGTCATCCATTTTTTAAAGATTTTCGAGCCTTCTTGGCTGTGACCTACCACATTTCTGATGCATTTTCTTTGGTGTCTTCACTACTGATGCCTTCTCCATTTTGAGGCTGCCATTATTGACTTTGGTTAAGCTTTTGCACTATGAGAGAGCCATAGACTTGGGTGCATTTTCACCAATAAACAATGGGTAAGATTCTCACAATTTGAGCTCTATAGCAATCTTTCTTTTCTATAAATTGTATACTCGATTCGAGCTCAAAGTTACAAAGTGAGAGTATATTTTGTCTCCTTCATTCTTCACTTGTTTTTGAAACCCTTCAATATTTTACAGCCATGGATTCATGAGACAATTCTAGGTTACCAAACTTTGAAAAACCTGAGGGTTTCTTCATTTTTTCCTATGTGTAACAATAAGGGAAGTAAATGTTTCTCATTATTTTTGAAGAAATAAAGAAACTCTTCCCATTAAAGGCCACAGACTTGGGCTTCTAGTTATCTTTAAAATCTATACATGTTTAAACTTCTTCATTTCTTGCAAAAAAATGTAAAGCTCTTTCATTTTATAAGGTTTTATATGAAACCCATGGTTGCGACCTGTCCTTAGCTTTTACTTGGTAAAAAATGATTTGTAGAAGAATAAAAGTCTCATTATTTGCTTTCATTCAAGGCTTGGCTACTCTATTTGCTTGTTTCATGTTGCGACCACTCTTGTATTCTTGTTATCTGAAGCAAAAAAGGATAATTATTTTCTTTTCACTCACACATAGATGCATTGCATGAGTCATAGTGGGTTTAATATCAATACTCCACTCTTTATTTTGTATGATTTGTTTCTTTAGAATACTATTCTCTTAAATCTGAGATCACATGAATTTCACTACTTTTGATATTTGTAAGTATTATTTGCTGATCCATAACATTGTATTGTTGTTCACTATTTCTTCTTTATTTGCACATGAATACTTGTCTCAATGGTGAAACAATATTACTGTTATTCTTCCACAATACCAGTGTGCCCCTTCAGCTCTGTTATGGAAAGGATCATCTAATAGATGATGTGCATTATTTTTCTTACTCCTGTGATCATGATGACTATATTTTTTCATAAATCCTTAAATGATTTTTTTTGTATAAATAAGGAATGTTGCCCCTATTCTTGCAAATATTCACTAGTGCTCTGGAAAGATGCTTAATGATCCTATATCTTTTCTTTCTTTCCTTGATAGAGGTTTCCTTATTTTTCATGCCATTGGCATACTAAAAGAGTATCTCCTTGGTAACATACAATTGCTAGAGTAGGAGCAAGTGTTTGTCTTGTTAATTGATACAAGACCTCCTATTATTATGAATCTTCATTGTTGATTCACTTTTCTAACTTTGATGAACACTTGCACTACTCAAGTAACTATATGTTATCATAGCATACATCCTTTACCCATTGACATGTGAAGACCGTATTACCCTTATTCCTCTCTTGTAAATGAGAGGATGTAGTAAGCTAGGCTCAACCCTTGTGGGTGCCCATTCTCCTCCACATACTAAAATTTTGAACATGATAAACCAACAATGAAACATGTACCTATACCTACACAGTGAACAAACATGTTAGATAAAAATAATACATCTCTTGATGACTTGCTTTGGATATCTACATATATCTAATAATGGTTGAATTGAATTGATGCATCATAGTTTTAGGTTCTATGTCTGTTGATAAAAACATATGATGAGTTTTTATATCTCGAGCTCTAACAAATATTTCAATCAATTGTAGGTGTATTTGAAGACCGGGTATGAGAAGAGTTGAAGATAAGAAGACCAAGGTGAAGATAGGAGGATCAACACCATTACTAGGCAATGATGGATATGAATTCTCCTTATGTATTTTTTCCTTATTTCATCTTTAGATATATAGCTTACTCCTTATTTTGTATCAATTCAATTTAGTCATTCCCACGATTTGTGTGGGACTTTTGAGCACTTTTTTGATCTTCAATGAACAAGACAACAACATTGTATACATTTGCATCTCGAAATGAATAGAATATAGCATATTATCATGCAACTTATGTAATCTCTTTCTGTTATAAAATATTGCATAATAAGAACTAAACTTCATATGAAAATGATAATAATTAGTAGAATTGTATGTAGTGTCTTTCACCTTAAAATTAGTTAGCTATTCTAGCTCTGCCAAAATGAGCTAAGGTGAAATTTTTGGTAATAGGTATATGGATGCACTCTTTGTTTTTTGTATTTTCTCATGCAAATATTAGTGTGGCTTATTATGATGATGTCTACAATGCTAATTATTTTCTACAATGTTTCCTAACATGATCATGTATGTAGGGTATTTTTGTGTGTCATGGGACATTTTCAAGATGCAGATAGAAGAAATGTTAGCGTGGAGGAGATGAGTGTTAGCATGGAGGATGGAAAAGAAGGAGTGAATTTAGTCAGGGAATGATAAAGGATATACTTTCATGCTTGTTATATGTATCATAATCAAGCATCAAAACTATTGCAAATGGAGCACAAACACCAAGGTATGGCATAGACCAAGGTGCGCAAGGTGACCATTTGTGAGAGAAAAGTAGTCAAAATATAATTCCAAAAGACAAGGAATGCCTTGGATCATACTAAGGACCCAATTGTCCCAATATTTTTGCCAAGACATACCACAAACAAAAAGAAAAGAAAAGAGATCATGATCCATCATCACCCCTCTAAATCCATGATAGGACATCCTCGAGGTAGCTAATAACATGACCAAAAACCTATCAAAAAGATAAGACAAACTTAGAATAGAAAAGTGTTTGCCAAAGAGATAATGTTTACTTGATAGAATTGACAAGATTGTTTGATTAGGTTGATTAGGTTTAGTTTCAAGAAAGACACATCTTGATGAAGATAGATGACCAAGATGATCGATTTGATTGATAGGTTGACAAAGGTTTATTAATTGATTTGATTGCTTATGCCAAGTTTCATGAAAGACAAATCTTGATGAGGCAAGATTAATTTACCAAGAGGACAAGATTGATTGCCCAAGTAACAAACCTAAGTTGTTTGGATAAATTTTAAATGATATGATTGATTGATGTGATGATGCCTAATTTTAGGAAAAAAATATCATGTCAAGGAAAGGAACACATCTAATAAAGTTAACTGATTGACCATTTTGACGAACACTTAGCTGCAAAAAAGGCATATCCTACTTAAGGTGAATGGCAAGGTTGACCAACGAAAAATTCTAATCTCAGGTTGGAAACATCCTAATAGAAGACAAGTGACAAGACCAAATGAGACAAATGACGTAGTGCCCCATTCCAATATAAGACTAATGACCAATGAGGATGATTAGGGAATTGATCAATCAAAGATTATGAATTTGTTGGATATGTTAATCTATTGATTCATGATTTGGTTTGAATGGTGATTTTTTGTGGACAAAGAACAAAACTAGACTTGACAAACCCTAAAGGACTGACCTAGGGCCTCAGAAGCTCATCAATTGATGGCCTTTTCTATGTTATACATGTAGAGACCTCGCAGTTTGACATGATTTGACCTTTATTTGACAAAAACCAAAAAGGACGAGTGTAATGTCTTGGGGGGTCATTGAATGAGGGCCTTGCCTATGTAGAAAATGCACAGAGACAACATAGTTTGAACAAAATAACATAGATTGACTCTGACTCCGACTCTGTTCTTGGAATTTTTGATGTTTTTGGATTTTGAAAGTTTTCTAATTTTTTTGGATTTTGATGTTTTATGATTTTTTTGGATTTTGATGTTTTATGATGTTGATATCATGTGTCAAATCCCATGAAGACATAAGTATAGTAATTTCCCCCAATCAGGTATAGGACCAACTTATTATACTCAATGGGGGAAGCAGTGGATGAACATAAAGGATGGTCATAAAGGTGAAGGAAACAAAATGTCAGTGGTTCTTAGGCCATGAGAAGGATGACAAAGCTTTATTATGGATGGATGATATGTGTGAATGGATGAGTGAAGGATGGAAGACCATGTAGAGTGATAGTAGATAGAGGAGCATAGACTGACTACTCATGGCACCTATTTGCTAGGTTTTCACCATGGTACTTATCCAAAGCACCACTAAAGTGGTTTTTACATTTGGATGAATTATTTCTCTTTACTATCTTTTTGAATTTTTTTATTTTTTTTATTTTTTTGTTGTCACCCAGACGCTTGTTTGCTAGGTTTTCATCAAGGTGACTTTTTTTTGAATTTTTTGTTTTTTTGTATTTGTTGACCTTTTAATGGGATATTCTGAGTATTAGGTGTAGTACTTGTGAAGGTGCATGTTGTTGATTAGTTCAAACAACGGTTCACCTTCAGTAGTAGAGAGCTAATAGGAACTGGATCCATATGTTGTTGTGATGATATAAGGGCCCAACCAATTGGGTTCAAAATTTCCAAGCTTTTCTTGATTTGTCTGATCCTTCAAATTCTCTTTCAAGACTAGGTCACCAATATCAGAGCTTCTAGGCCAGACCTTCTTATTGTAGCTATGTCGAAGGTAGTTCTGATATGACTGCAAATGTGTTAAGGAATTCTATATCTTTTCATCCAATAACTCTAGCTCATGAGGACGGGATACATGGTATTCTTCTTGATCAATCAATCCTTGCATAGATACCCTCAAGGATGGTAACTCAACCTCAATAGGAAGTATGGCCTTAGATCCAAAGATAAGGGAATATGGAGTGGCCCTAGGAGGAGAGTGAACACTGGTATAGTAGGCTCATAAAGTAGGATTGAGTTGGAGATGTCAATCACATCCAACGTAATCGACAGTATTTTTTAAAATTTTAAGGATAGTATTATTAGATGCCTCAGCTTGAGCATTACCCTTTGGGGGTAATATGGGGTGGAAAAATGGTGTTGGATATGAAAGTTCTCAAAAATTTCACAGAGATCCTGATTCTTGAAAGGGAAACCATTGTCTATAATGATGGATTGTGGAATATTATAGTAGCATATAATATAGTTCAGAATGAATTTGGATATCTTCTTACCAGTAATGTAGCTCATCGGGATGGCTTCGATCCATTTGGTAAAGTATTTTATAGAAACAAGGATAAACATATTCCCATTTGCGGAAGTGGGATGGATTTTTCCTACGAGGTTGAGTCCAAATTGAGAGAATGGACATGGTGATGTAATCGGTTTCAATTCATGAGTTGGTGCATGTATAATATCTCCATGAATTTGACACTGGTGACATCGCTTCACAAAATGGTAGGAATCATGTTTCATTGTAGGCCAATAATATCTCATCCTCATAAGCTTTTTAGCTAAGGTAGGACCAACAGAGTGAGCTTCACATATACCATGGTGAACCTCTTATAAGTTCATTTGTGCTTAATGTGGTTCAAGACATTAGAGGAGGGTACTATCTAGGCTATGATGGTAAAGGGTATATCTGATGGAAGCATATTTAGAGGCTTTTCAGATAAAGGTTTTGCACTGGTTAGGGGATAAGTTGGGAAGGATAATTTGGTCATGCAGGTAGTTGTAAATGTCTTTTTACCGAGGAGATTCAAGACCAACAATTTCACACACAAGTTCAATTTTGGGGACATCGAATGCAAGGACCAACAGTTGTTCCACCAAGAACTCATATTGTGATGCATTATTAGGGATTTCCAAGAGAGATCCAATTGTTTTCATTGCATTAGCTACCTTGTTATAGATTCTTGGTACTTTTTCAAATGTAATGACTTCAAAGTATAGTCTAAAACTATCAACCATGTTGTTGTAGGGCATTAGCTTCTCATCCTTGGTATCATAATCATCGTTGATGTGCTTTATTGCTAGTTGGGAATCACCATAAACTTGAAGATCCTTGATTTTCTATTTTATTGTCATTCGAAGTCCTTTTAATAATGCTTCATATTTAGCTATATTATTGGTGCATGAAAATGATATTCAAAATGACTTAGGAATGGAATCCCCTTGAACTATGATAAATAAATTTCCAGCTCTAGAACCATGACTCATGTAGGATTCATCGAAGTACAATTTCCATGTTGTCGACATTTCTATGACGAAGATTGATTCATTTAGGAAGTCAAATATTAGAGGATTTTATGCTTTCACCGGTGCATCTGTGAGTTGATAAGCTATCACTTGTCCTTTTATTTCTTTTCGGTCAACATATTTAATGTCATATTCACTTAAGATCATAACCCACTTTGCTAATCGTCCTGTCAAAGCTACTTTATTGAGGAGATACTTCAAAGGATCAATTTTGGCTCTCAAGTTGATTTTGTGGTTTAGTATGTAATGTCTCAATTTATGGGCTAAAAACACAACTTCTAGGCATGCTCATTCAATAGGGCTATATTTTAACTCATATCCAACCAAGGTACAATTGATGTAGTAGATTGCTTATTTTTTTCCATCATTATCATTTTGTGCCAATAATGCCCCCAATGTTGATGTAGTTGTTGTTATGTACAATATCAAATGTCTTCCATCAACTAGAGCCATAAGAACTAGTGGATTCAATAGATAATGCTTGATTTGATCAAATTCTTCTTGACATTTTTTTGTCCAAATAAAGGGAATTCCTTTTCGTAACAAATATTGAAATGGGTGAATCTTATTTGCTAATTGAGCAATGAATCTATGGATTAATTGCAGTCCTCCTTGTAAATTCCTTAGTTGACCAATGTTGGTTGGTGGTGGCATGTCCAAAATAGCTTTTACTTTAGTAGGATCAACCTCTATTCCTCAGCGGGAGATTAAGTATCCTAAAAGTTTGCCTGATTGGACCCTGAAAACACATTTCTTTGGATTTAACTTGATTTTGTACTTTTCAAGTTGTGTTAAAATCTTATCCAAGAATTTTAGGTGACCAATTCTTTCTAGAGATTTTGAGAGAAGATCATCAACATAATCCTCCATAAGTACATGCGCATAATCATGAAAAATGGTAGTCGTGGCTCTTTGATAGGTAGCCCCAACATTCTTAAGTCCAAATGGCATAACGTTCCAACAGAAAGTTCCCCTAGCACATGTAAAGGCTATCTTTGATTGATCTTCAGGAGCAATCCTTATCTAATATAGCCTAATATTTTGTCCATAAGTGATAGCATTTCATATCCAATAGTGAGGTCCACTATGATATCAATATTTGGTAAGGGGAAATCATCTTTAGGATAATCCTTGTTGAGATGCTTAAAATTTGTGCATACTCTAATTTGATCATTTAATTTTGTGATAGGATCAAGATTGGATATACAATCTATGTAATCAATAGAGTGTATGAATCCAACATCCAAGAGTTTCTTTAGTTCAACCTTGACCAAGAGTGCAATCTATGGGTGCATTTTTCTTAGCTTTTGTGTGTATGGTTTAGCATTTGGTATCAATGGCAAGTGATGTAAAACAAGCTCGGGGTCCAACCTGGGCATATCAGCATATGACCATGTGAAATTAACTTTTCTTTCTAAAAATAATGTTGTGAACTCGGGTTTTTCCTTGATGGCCAAATATGTTGTAAGTTGTATGATTCTAGAATTATCTTGTGTCCCAATTTTCACTCCTTCTATCTCTTCTATGAGAAATGGCGATCTCTCGGTCTATAGGGAGACTGTCCAATCCTCCATCCTCAGGCACCTCAGAGAGGTTTTCAACTTTGGATACGTCCTTTATTTTTACTTTTTCATGATTAACAGACATCTTTCAATTTTCACCTGAAGACCTATTCTTTTTATTTTTACTTTTTTTATTTTCACTTTTGCGACTAAAGGAAAGGACGGCCTCACTAAAGTATGTTGCACTATTGAGTTTTATGAAAAATCCAACCTTATGATCCCCACTTGGTATTCCTCCATGAAGTCCCATAAACTCAGCAATTGCTTCATCATTCTCGAATGTATCTAAACTAAGTGGTCCTTATTGATACTAATCTATTAGTTGTGGGTAAACAAGGGGCAAGCCATAATCGGTGTTGGAAAAGGTCATGGTATAGATAGATAAAGTAAAGATAGAGGTAGAGTCATCAGGTTCCCAGAAGGTTTGGGTACAAGCTTCCTGCTGCAAGGTGGGATCATCGGGTTCCCAAAAATGTTTGATCCAAGCTTCCCTTTTCAACGGGACCTTTTGGTGGGGATTTGATGGGTTTTGTGGGGGATCAATTTTGAACATTAGTTGAATATTTCCTCAAAATTAGGCTCACCAAGTTCTCTAAATGTTTCCTTGGGGTTATAATTATTGATGGATCTATTGGATTCCAAATCCCATTCCCATTCATTAGAATCAGAGTCGATATAATAGTCCTCAGATGTCTTGATTTCATTTGAAGCATTAACAGTCTCACTCGAGGGCAACCCGATACCTTGGATGGTCACTTTTACTGATACAAACCCTAACCCACTATACTTTGGTAATTTAGGAGGTATTAAGGGTTCTAAAATCCCATGTTTGTTTAAACCAAAGCCAATGTGTCCATCTTATCCTTTTTGCTTCATCAAGAGGAACCCTTTTGAATATTTCTCAACCGGAAATTGCTTAGGTTCTATGTCCTCCTCTTCTTTAGTGAAATTGGTAGGGATATTGTGGATGATAACCTTATTATGTATGATATGCGGCTTTCAATAAGACTTTAATGATTTAGGTAACTTCCCAATGCAAAAGAGACTCTTCATGTTGTACTCTTTGCATCCTTTATCTTGAATTTGGATTTTAGGTTTGGAAGGTGGGGTGAATGGAGTGGATGATTTGAAAATTTTGGATGGATCAATGTAGTGGGAGGAGGTGGAAGATGGGGCCTCTTGATTTATGGTCACTTGGTGTTCAATGGTTCCTTTTAGGTTTGTGCAATACTGAAAAGGATCAAGATCACTAGGAATAGTAATTTCAATGCCATTATGTGGAAACTTGAGGCATTGATGGTATATGGATGGTATGGGCTTCATGGCATAAATACAAGGGTGACCAAGGAGGAGGTTGTAGTGTAAATCCAGATTCAAGACATGAAAATTTGTATTTTGCATAGCTAGACCAACCTGTATGGGAAGTGAAATTATCCCTTTAGACGAACGTTCAGCATCATCATAGGATTTGATAACAATTTTCTTGGTTTGATCTATTCAATTCTCAAAGTATCCCAATGCTTTTACCAATTTTAGGGAGAAATTTTTTAGACCTACTCCATTGTCTACCAGGACTTGTCTGAACTTAATTTTATTTAGATAGACTTCAAGATGTAAGGTATCATTATGATCAGACTTTCATGTAGAAAAGTCTTGTTTAGAGAAGGTGACATGATGTAGCATAGCTAGGTATCCAACAATGGATTCAAATTCATTGACATATAGATCAGTGGGTATGGAAAATTCTTGCAAGGATTTGTCAAGGATAGCTCTGTTTTGAGGTAATATTCGAAGGAGTTCTAGGATAGAAATTTATGTAGGAATCTTCCCAAGTTGTTCTAGGAGATTGTACTAGCTTTTTGGTTGTAGATTGGGAGGTCCTAGAAGAGTTACCTTAGCTCGACGAGTGGTGAAAGCACACTCTAAACTTTTATTATTTATGGTAATGGTGGCAACATGATCATCAAAGGTTTGTATATTGTGAATTATGGTGCTATAATCATGCGTGACATAGGTATAATTGGCATTATTGTTATTCCTTGAGTTGGAGGCTTTTCCTTTGTCATGATATTGAAAAGGAGTTTTAAATATGGTGTGATCAAAATTTCTCTTACCTTGTGAATTTTCTACTAAAATGATGCCTTGTTCAATGAGATCTTGAATGAATTTTTTGAGTGTCTAGTATGAAGATGTCTTATGTCCCTTTCCACAGTGATATTCACAATATTCATAATATTCATTTTCTTTTCACCAGTCGGGTTTGATCAATGAGGGTTCATAGTTTCTGATGTCTAGCAACTGGATGACATTGGATTGTAAGAGTGTCTTTAGGACTAATTCAATGGGTTCACCCAATGGGGTGTATGTTCTCTTAGCACGTGGAGGACCTATGTATTATTGGTTATTTTGTATTGCATTCAATGTTTGACCTTGTGTTTGGGTACTTGATGTGTTTGGTGTGTTTGATGTGGATGGACCTTTTAGATGAATGGTAGGACCTTTGTCTATCACTTTAGCATCAACAACTCCATCATTAGTGATATTCTTGTTTCAGGACCAAAATTTTATTTTTTCATTATTAGGCTTTGGGGTCTCTTTGTGTACTTTGATTAGTCCCTTTGTGATAAGACCCTTTTCAATAAGGACACATTTCTCAAGGATCTCATCAAAAGTCATGCAACAATATTGGATTTGAATACCAGTCATCATTTTTGCATTAAGGTTTTCCACAAACATGGTGACTAGTTGTTTTTCAGGATGTGACAAGGAAACTTTTTGGCTATACTTCCCCATATTTTATAAAGTGTGGAAAATGACTCCCCTTCTTCTTTTTTAGAGATGCATAATGTTGCAAGGGTTACATCACTTTCAATGTTCAATGATAAATGATAAATGAATTTATCAGCCAATTCCCCTCATGTTCTAATCCCTAGAGGAAGGTGAGTGAACCAATCTAGAGCTAGTCCTATGAGACTTCGTGGGAATAGTCTGATCAAATAGGTAGGATCATATGCAATTTCCATACATATATTAAATTCTCATATGTGTTCCACTAGATCTCCTTTCCCTTTATACTTGGGTAAAGTTGTGTAGACATGTAAAGTTTACTTGAAACCTATCACACAACCTCGAATGGCATCAAACAACCTCAAACAGAATCAAAAAACACTGAATGGCATCAAAAAAACTCGAACAACATTGAACGACATCAAACAACTTTGAACAGCATCGAACAACATCAAACAACATCGAACAGCCTCAAATAGCATCAAACGATATGGAACATCATCTTCGATCATCCTATAACATCTCAGAATGACTCATAATCATCCTGTAACATCTCGAAATGACACGAAATCATCGCGTAACATCTTGGAATGACTCAAAATCATCCTATAACATCTCGGAATGACTCAGAATCATCCTGTAACATATCAAAATGACTCAGAATCATCCTGTAACATCTTGGAATGACTCAGAATTGTCCCATAACATCTCATAATAGCTCAAAATCATCTTGTAATGTCTCAAATCATCTTAGACCATCTGGGAACCATACCAAAATTTTCCCACATCGTACCACATCAAAATGACATCAAAAAACCTAATTCCTCTATTAATTGAATAATACAACATTATTTAAGTAATTAAATTTTTCATCATTTCAAACAAATTAAACAAATTTCATTTATTTAGTAAAGTCTTAAAAACCCTAATTCTTTTATTAATTAAATAAAAAAACATTATTCGATTAATTCACGTTTCATCATTTCAACAAATTAAATAAATCATATTTATTCAATAAAGTCCTCATCCCACTTTATTTTGTCCCAGTTGATTAAATAACACCAATTATTTAATTGCGTCACTAAATCATCATATTCCCCTAAGTGGATTAAATTATAAAATAATAATTTAATTACGACACTTTCCCTCCAAAATTTGAATAATTAAATCAAACTATTCAAATCAATTATCAAAAATCAAATCCAACTAATTCAACTTTGTTTGCAAAAGTCAAACTTGATTTGCACATTCAACTCCAAAAAGGAATTAATTAATTAAATCAATTAATTCATATACGTCACCCACTTTTTGATTGATCAAATTATGATTGTTGACTAAGCAATCTAATTTGTTAACTAATCAATCTATTATGTTAACTAATCAATCTATTTTGTTAGCTAAGAAATCACATTCCTAACTAAGCCATCACAAACTTGACTAATCAATCTATTTTATTAATTGGTCAATCACATCCCTGATTGGCCAATCTATTTCCCAAACACAAATTGTACACTCAAATTTGCACAATTCTATCATGTCTAATCCTCTCAACGCACTCCAACCGTTGATCTGGATTTTCTTCAAAATAATCTTGATCATCCATTTCAAATCTCATTTTCTATATAACAAACCTCTCTCCTCAAAAAAAAGGATCGAAGAATTAACATACATTGAGCAACGAAGTGTTGTCGAGAACACCATTGAAAAAGCTTCACCATTGTCTTCGATCAACCAAACACAACAAGCATTCATCCACACTTTACACACAAACTTTGGAGGCTTCGTTGTGATAAGAGCAATCCAACATCAAGCGAATACACTCTGCTATGGGATGGTAAAAGCTATCTTTTGTTTTGAATTTGGTAATCATTAGGTTCCTCATCATATTTGCAATAGAATAGTTCAATTTCGTATGTGTAAGAGTTTTTAGATTTTTAAATTTAAGCATTTTGGTTGTAGATTAGATTTTTTTGTCAAATTGCTTTCATGTCCTTCTTGGATATGAATCTAATGCCCTTTCTCACCCTCACACAAGTTGATTTTGTGAAGTGAGGGGAAAGGGTGGCATGCATAGATTTATGTCGAATGGATAGGGGCACAATTTATCCATGGAATAAGTTTTCTTGTTGGTTTCCAATTGTATTTTTGTCATTTTCTATTGTATGTATTGTATTTGTTGCATCAAAGTGTCTACAAGAGATGGTGTTGTGTTCGTTTGATTTGATTTGGTGTTATGACATTGGTGTTGAGGTCATATGTTGGAGTTGGATTTGGATTGGCATTTTGTGGAATGGGACCTTGGTTACCTTGTTGATAGTGATGTGTAAATGTTGCATTGGTGTTGGTTTGTATTGGAGGGGAATTGGCATTTAGATTGGTCCCAAAGGTCATGTTTTTATTTGGTATGGTGTTTTGAAATTGCGGTGTGGGCCCTTGATTTGTTCCTTGGATTTGAAAGGTTGGTCCTTGATTAATGTTTTGGAAGGATGGTGTGAGTCCTTGATTAGCATTTTCAAATGTAGGTCCTTGATTAGAATTTGAGAATGATGGGATAGGTCCTTGATTGATTTTTGAAAATGTAGGTCCTTGATTAGTGTTCCGGAATAAGGGAGTGGCTCCTTGATTGGTGTTTTGATTTGGCATTTTTCATGGGACAATATGAATTCTCCAAGATTTTTTTGGTTGATTTTGATTTGATGGGGTAGTGTTTTGTATTTGGAATGTAGGACCTTGATTTATGGTTTGAAATATGGGTGTGGGACTTTGATATGTAGGACCTTGGTTCATGTTTCAAAATATAGGTGTAGGACCTTGAGACATAGGACCTTGGTTGGTATTTTGAAAAAGAGGATTTGTGAAGGTCTTAGCATAGAATTTGATGAGCTATAAAATGTATAACTTTTCCCTTTTGTTGTTGCATGAGTTATCTTGTTTCCAAATGTGGGGATATTATGTATATGTGTGGTAGTGGTTTCCATGTGTGTTGTTGTCCCAAGTGGTAATGTAGTAGACATTGTTGTGAAGATGGAATCCCTAATACGAATGGGTTTTGAGTAGCTCCTTCCATAATTGTGGAGACATCAAAGCCTTGAGGAAGTTTAGAACCCTTTTTAGCTAGTGCATAAAATTATCTATTAGTATCGGTACTAACAAGCTCATCAATAAGGTGTAAAATCCTTGGATCTTGGTAAGCTCTTTCAATCTCTTTAGGATTCATTTTCTTGTTGAATTCATTTAAGCCTAGATTTTCAAGTGTGTCGATTGGGTCTCTTTGTGGTCTAGATTGACTTGAATTGGTGTTATGATGTGGACTAGAAAAGGGGTCATTTGAAGAATCCATGTCCTTTCTTTTAGTTCGTGACCTTGCTTCAACCATGTAAGACTTGCAAGTTTGGAAGGTAATGCAAGGTGATATGTAACTACACTATGTTTTTAAAGATTTTTTTGGGTATAAGGATGCAAGATGATCATGCAAGTATAATGATTTTAAGATTGATAGATGCTAAATGGTACTAAAGGGAGTCCAATTAATGATCAAATATAATTATATGGAGGCTTGGTAATGCTAAAGGTTATGATGCAACTAAGTCTAAGGTGAGGTTAAGCTATGTTTTTGTAATTTTTGGGACATATAAGGATGATAATGCAATCTAAGTTTAAGGCTAAGGAATGATATGATGATAATGATATGACCAAAGGATATGGTGTGAGACTAAAAGATTCTAGTAAGATGACACTAAGGACATGAACCTTTAAAGTTAAGAAAATGGATGATAATCAAGCTATTGTAGGCCCAAGATAACAAACCCAAATGTCATTGACCTTTGTGATGACCAAGATGATGGATTTGACAAGGTGATTCTAAACTAGGACACAAGTTTGAGACCCAAATTTTGACCAAGATGAGAATGATGAAGGTGGATAAATTAAAAGATAAATGTCAATGACAAGTTGGATAGGTAACCATGGACTATCTAATGGCTTGATAGGTCCCCTAGGTCTAAAATCTAAAAGGTATGTGCAACCTAAGGTCTAAGACTAATTATGCAAGGCGAAGGATGAGGAGGGAAACCTAGAATATAATGCAATCCTAATGAAAGTGATGAAATGGACTAGTAAAACCCTACAAGTATTTGGTCTAGAAGTCAAGATCACTGTCAAGATGAATTGATTCAGTTTTGGACAAGGATTTTGTGAATTTTTGATAATTAGGCAATTTTGTGGCACTATTTTTCTCAAATGCATCATTTTAGTTGCAAGTTCCTAATGATCAGTTGTGATTCACTATAGTAGTTGCAGCTCTATTTTAAGCATTTGCATTGCAAGATATCAATTGTGGTTCTCTGGTTAATAGTTATGACATAGAATTATAGTTGCAGGCCTATTTTGATCAATTATGATTCACATAGAGTTATTCTACAAATTTGATGTTTTGGACTATTTTTTGAATGGTTTTGATGAGATTTTGTGAGGTTTCCTTTGGAAAACATGGAAAACAATTAGAAAACACTTGTTTTGGTCTTATTTTTAGTGTGAAAATGTTTGATTTCAATGTGAATAAGACACTCATAAACAATGCACAACCTAGGCTAGAAAAGATACTACCTATTGGATCCCTACTTGGATTGCTCCAAACACCTAAACAAAGCTAACAACTAGAGATCTTGATGGTGTTGGCTACCCCTTACATGACACGGGATCACCAAAATCTCTTACCCCCTAAGATCTAAAAACCTTGAGGGATTTCTTGTCTCTACAATAGATAGCAGAAAATAGGGTAGCTTTAGAATGATCGTTCCTATGCCAACAATTAAAAGGGTTTTTTGCCACTAAAACAAAGGTTCATAGTCAATACTCAAGGACATGGCACCTTGCGAGCATCCAAAAATCCACTTAAGGCTTTAATCACTCCTACTAGGGGCACTTATACCTTTTATGATAGTACCTCATTTTTGAATGACATTGTACAGCTAAGGGATACATACCATGAGGACTTGACAATTTAGTCTTATCCATTTATATACTATCCTAAGCAAAAAATTGGTTGGATTCATTCCCTCTTATGAGGTAGGCCCCTCTAAAGGTGAACAAAAGTGAGACAAGTACATTGTTTTTGATCTCCCAAATCACACGAAGCGCAAGGAGAGAGCATACATAATTCCTTTTTATCACACTCGAATGGGGTTCATTTTAATTCAAAAATCAAATGTGTGGGTGGTTGTACAAAATTCCAAAGAAATTATTTTGATTCTCAAGATCACCAAGTGGCGTGAGACAAGAGCATACACATCCAATGGTGAAATGCAAACCACAAGACATAGTAGACACACATTAATTTTAACCTTGCTTATGATGACAAACAAACACTTGTGTTCTTTTTAAACTGATGGCATGTGATGCAAGTTCATTTTAGATCCCATGAGTGAAATATGCATTTTGTTCATTTTAACCCTTTATGAATGAAAATGCATGTTCATTTTGACCTTATGAGTGTGATGCAAATTTCTAGTTGTTGTAAGCAAACAAAACAAAATTAAAATCTTAAATGAAGATAGGATGAGCTTGATTTTTTTTAAATAAATAGTTTGTAAACTCCTTAAAACTAATACCACACGCTGAAAAGAGATAATTAGCACACCAAAAACCCTATTCTAATGAAAACCAAAAAGAAGAAAATCAAATAAAATTGAAAACAGAAAAATTATACCTTGATAGACAAATGTGTCATTTGGGTTCACAGTTGCAGCATTGTACTACTAGTGCTCAGACCCGTGGTAGCAAGAAAAAAAAATTAAAGAGGAAAAGAATGATCTAATGATCCTAGTTAATCAACACTATAACCAGGAATTAAAGATGGTTTACCCCTTAAAGAACATGAAGTAATCTATTTTCTTATTCTAGTTTCATTTTGTTCCCTTTTGTGTGGTTTTCATTTGGTTGTGTTTTTCTCTATTTGAATAGTATTTTTTTGTATAGGGTTATAGGTCCATTCAAAACCTTTTTTCTTGCTAATAAAAAAAAAATCTATGAAAGGTCTTGACCTAAGGAAAATCAATTGTGTGACTAAATATTTGATGGGGAAATTCAATTGAAATTTGATAAAGGGATCCAATTGGGATAAAATAATGAGCTAAGTGTGTGAGGGGGAATGAGGATGTTAGATTAATGATCCAAGAGGGACATTAGAGCAATCTGACGAAGAAATCCAATCTACAACCAAAAAGCTTAAATCTAAGATCTAAAAACTCCTACACATATGAAATTGAACTATACTATTGCAAACATGATAAGGAATCTACTAATTACCAAAATGAGAACAAAAGATAGCTTTTACCATCTTGTAGTGGAGTGTATTCACTTGATGTTGGATTGTTCTTATCACAACGAAGCCTCCAAAGTTCGTGTGGAAAGTGTGTATGAATGCTTGTTGTGTTTGGTTGATTGAAGACAATGGATGAAGCTCTCTCAAGGATGATCTTGACAGCACTTTGTTGCTCAATGTATGTTGATTCTTCGATCCTTATTTGTGAGGAAAGGGGTTTCTTACATACAAAATGAGATTTCAAATGGATGATCAAGATCGTTTTGAAGAATATCTAGATCAACAATCCAAGCGTGTTGAGAGGATTTAGAGATGAGATAATTGCGCAAAGTTGATTGCACAATTTGTGTGATTGGGAAATAGATTTTCCAGTCAGGAATGTGATTGATCAGTCAACTTTGTGATGGCTTAGTTAGGAATGTGATGTTTTAGTTAACTTAATAGATTGTTTAGTTAACAAAATAGATTGATTAGTTATCAAATTAGATTTCTTAGTCAGCAATCGTAATTTGATCAATCAGAAAGTGGGTGAGGAATATGAATTAATTGATTTAATTAATTAATTCCTTTTTGGGGTTTGAATGTGCAAATCAAGTTTGACTTTTGCAAACAAAGTTGCATTAATTTGATTTGATTTTAATAATTGATTTTAATAGTTTGATTTAATTGAAATTTTTGGAGGGAAAGTGTTGTAATTAATTTATTATTCAATAATTTAATCCAGTTAGGGGAATAAGGTGATTTAGCGACGTAATTAAATAATTGGTGTTATTTAATTAATGAGGATGAAATAAGGTGGGATTAGGACTTTATTAAATAAATGAGATTTATTTAATTGGTCGAAATGATGAAACGTGAATTAATTAAATAATGTTGTTTTATTTAATTAATAGAGGAATTAGGGTTTTTGGGACTTTATTCAATAAATAAAATTTATTCAATTTGTTCAAAATGATGAAAAGGTGAATTAATTAAATAATGTTGTATTATTTAATTAATAGAGGAATTTTGGTTTTTGATGTCATTTTGATGTGATGTGATGTGGTGTGGTGTGGGAACGTTGTGGTATGATTTTGAGTGTTTTGGGATGATGCGAGACGATCTGAGACATTATGGGATGATTTTGAACTATTTCAAGGTGATTTTGAGATTATTCGAGACATTATGAATGATTCTGAGTTATTAAGAGCTATTATGGGATGATTATGATTCATTCAAAAGTGTTACAGGATGATTCTGAGTCATTCTAAAGTGTTATAGGATGATTATGAATCATTCTAAAATGTTACGGGATAATTCTGAGTCATTTTGAAGTGCTACAGGATGATTTTGAGTCATTTTGAAGTGTTACAGGATGATTTCTAAGTTATTTTGAAGTGTTACGAGATGATTCTGAGTCATTCTAAAGTGTTACAGGATGATTCCGAGTCATTTTGAAGTGTTATAGGATGATTCTGAGTCATTCCTAAGTGTTATGAGATGATTTTGAGTCATTCTAAGATGATGTGAGATGATGTTCCATATCGTTTGATGTTGTTTGAGGTTGTTCAATGTTATTTAGTGTTGTTTTGATGTCGCTCATTTCTGTTTGATGTTGTTTGAGGTTGTGTGATAGGTTTCAAGTCAATTTTACATGTCTACACCAAGTAATTCTAGGATAGAGACAAAAACTTGTTCCATATGTCATTAAATCTTCTAAAAGGGTCTACTTTTTGGAACAACATCCTCAAATTCAAAAATTTCCTTGATAATGGAATTATATGGAGGATTGGAGATGAGACTAAAGTGAACTTTTGGGAAGGCCATCAGTTATATTCCTCTCCCCTTTTGATGAATTAGAAATTTAATATCATCAAACCACTTCTCATCAAAAATATTGGATCTAAATTTGAAGGTTTCCTAATAAGAGGGAACAATAATTTGAGGTGGCACTCTTTTAAGGACTTCTTCCTTGATTCCCCTTTCATGCCTAAGATCCAAGAGTTACAAGAGAGGCTCCAATAATTTTAAATTATCCATTTCCCTAGGGAGAGGATTTCTTCTAGGCCCCAAATCCATTTGGTATTTATAATGTCAAATTAGACATTATAGTCTATTGGTTAACAACCCTCCATCTCTAAAATGGAACAACATTTGGATCCCAAAATTGATCCTAAACATCAACTTTTTCTAGTAAACCACTACTCATTGCAAGATTATTAATTTATACAACCTTCAAAATAGGGGATTTAAAATCCCTAATATATGTTTCCATTTATATTGCCAAGAGGAGACAATGGAACACCTATTCTTTAGCTGCCCTTTCTCGTAGGATATTTGAAATGCAATACTAAATAAATTGAAGTTAGATGGGTTTACCATTAGGAGCTAAACAAGAATACAGATTTATAGTACTCCCATTTGCTAAACTTGTGATAAAGGAGATTTATAATTAGACTTTCCCCTTCCTAAGTCATATGAAAAGAAAGAAATAACCAAATTTTTAGAGACAACACAAGAAGAAATATGGAGGTATTTTATAGTTTCTTATGAAATTTTTTTGAGAATGTTGAGGTGGAAAAAATTAATAATTCCTATATCCTCCCTTCTTTGTTGGAATCCAAAGTGGTGAGAAACCAAGAATTCAAAAAAGAGTTGAATATGATGAATTCTAGAAAATAGAGCCTAAGAAAAGCTACCTATTGGATCTCTCCCCCTCCAAGGTGGTAAAATTTGAATTTTTATGGAGCATCGAAAGATAATTTTGGAAAGACTAGTGCTAGGGAAATCGTAAAAACTGAAGAGGGTGATTTAGTTGTTTCTTACACTATAGATTTGGGTATCAAAACAAATAATAAAGCTGAATTTTTTATATTTTTGGGAAGAAAACTAGCCTCCACATTAGGACAATTGTATTCAAGTGGAAGGAGATTCAAACTTAATCATATAACTTTTATTTGGTACCTCATATCCTAATTAGAAATTTGGAGATGATATTAGTGATGGAAGGATATTGCTTCAAAAATTTCTACAAGGTCAACATAATGCATACTTGTAGGAAGGGCAATAAATAGTGGATGGTTTGGATAATCTAGGAATAACTCTATCTAGTTCTAGTGGAACTATCCTCATAATCATAAATGATTTAATTAGCAATGAAAAAGAACCACCAAATCAGCGACCCTACCCCCAACACTAGATAAGTGGATTAACCTAAGGAGATCTCCAAGTTTCACTTCCCCTATCAAAATAATGATGAGGACTACATTTATTCCTTTCATATAGTCTAGCTTAGATCTTTCCAATAATGAGTGTGAGGCTATGGTTATCCTCCTTAGTTAGTTGTACTGTAGATTATATAACTCTTCACAAATGGGAGTTATTCATTTCATGGAAAGACTTGCATACTCATATTTGTATTGCCCTTATTTTCAAACATTAAAAGGCCTTAGTTTAGCCTACTACTTTATATTCTATCACCTTAGAGGTTTTTTTTCACACCTATTTTATTTTTCTATAGTCAATATTTAAAATTATGGGAGGAGACTGGCTCCATTTGAATCCCACCTCTTGTAAAATACTTAAAATTAAAGAATATTTGTGGTATATTTTTATTAATTGTGGTATTTCTTGCTATTTTGAGACTTTGAAGGGTCATGGACTTGCAATGTCAGTCTAGATTTTGTTAATTCATGGAATAATGGGTAAGTCACCATTGGAAGTGTTTAGTTCTCCATACTAGAGGAATGCATTCCAAGTGCTACTAGACTACAAATGGATGGGATAAAGTTGAAGAGAGTTAATAATTTTGACAAAAATGTTATGTGTAGATACCTAAAATATTCCCTGTCTATTCATCGTCACTAAATCTATCACCTAATCTCTAATTGACCAAACTCCACCTAGGCCTATATCCCATCACCTAGTCCTAATTAACCTAGGACATATCTCTTTCACCTAATGTCCATAACTTAATTAAATAATCATATTATTTAATTAACCACCCCTTTCCATATCATCACAATAAATAAATAAATAATTACATATTCCAACTATTATCCATCTCACCCATGTGGCTAAAATAATTAAATAATAATATTATTTAATAAAGCCTATATTTCCTTACCACTTTCCAAGAATAATGAGGATCTAAGAACACTTTTCCTTGTGATCCCATTATTATTTCAACACATTGGACAAGAATATTGGGCACCTAAGTATACTTTTCCTTATGGTCCCCTTTATTCTCTCAACACATCCCAAAGTTATACCCCTTTTAGGTGCACATGCCCCTAATTTCCCTCATCTGCACAATTACTTACTAAATTTAGTAAATTAATCCTAGCCACACACATTCTAACTACCTTCATCTCCACCCTTCATCCTCTCCTAGATCCTAGGGAATTCCTCTCAACCATTCTCCACCCTTGATCTCATAATTAGATCTTGTCCATCCATTCCTCATTCCCAAAATTTATAAATTCAAGCACTCCATCCCTCATTATCATCCATTATCATTCAAGCTAGGTACATGCTATAAATTTGGTGATATTGAATCAAAGATACCATCTACATCCAATGCATCAAGGATCAAATCATTCATCAATGGAGGTTTATGGTACCTTTTGAGTTTATTACTTATTATCTTGTTTTCCTTTCATTGTTGAGCTCTATTTGAGGTTTTTGATACTGTGAATAGGTTTCTTTTGTATTGCATTTTTTTCCACTTTCATATTTCTAAATTACTCACTTACATTCTGGTGACTCCATTGGGGATTAGCCCCATATTGTACACCATTTGTATGTTTGTGTGCCTTGTTCTTCATTTTCACTAATTGTGTTTGAAGACTCTTCAGTGGGTTTTAGGTATCCAATTTTTAGAGGTGTCTCTAGGAGTAAAATGGATTGCCCCATTGCATTTGATATGATTGAGCGACAAATTTTGACATAAAATACTTGATATCTTGTTAATGAAAATTTTGGGGGTGTTTGCAGATCTGTGTGAAGGGTGCACTATACAAAATTTCACACTTTCATATAGAAGTTGTAATATTTGTACCATATATATAGTTGTACAACATCGCAAAATAAAAACCAAATAAAGAGCATACATAGTTCCTTTTTGTTTTTGAAGAACATACAGGGTTTTGGCATATCATTTTTGTGTAGGGTATATATTCAAGAATTTGTGGTATGTCTACATAACTTGGGGTCCAATATATATACAGATATGTAGTAAAAAAGAATATAAATAAAAATCTTGACATAGGTAAGATAACATAGGTAAACATCTTTCAAAACCTTAATGATATTTTAATATTCCCATTTAAATCTACAATAATTTTATTTTTTTGTCTTGGAAAATTTTTAAGTCATTTTCTAATCATTATCGTTAAAGTAGCATTTGCCTCAATCCTAAGGTTTTTATTTGTAGCAATAGAGGCTACGAGACTAATCCTTGTATTAATATCCTTAGTCCCACATATATTTGATCTCAAACTATTTATCTTTGAGGAATCATTCAACAAATAAATGCACTTAGAATTCTCCATGTGGGTACCGCATAGGTCAAACTTGGCCTTATGAATTTGTAATATTGGGTTTTTTATTTGCCCCTTTTCATAGTTATTTGAAGTCCATAATTTAAATTAATTGCATATTTTCTTGAAATCTACTTTCAAGCTTTGTTTTAAATCCATGAAACAAAAAAAAAGAGTTTGTTTTAATAGTCACTTGAAGTTCGCTATCGTGTCTATTCAAAAATAGGTATATCAAGGTCAAACCATCTTTAAAATAGTCCAAAACCACACATTTTAGGTAAATACCACCACAAAAGATAAATACCATGGGTTTTTAGGAGAAATCCACTCAAAAAATGCATGATGCCACATGTTTTTAGGAAAAACCACCAATAAAACCATCA